>JAODKM010000034.1:17545557-17574930 GCA_026780845.1 Petrocephalus sullivani
GTGATTGGTTGATTAGATAATTGCATTAATGAGAAATTTAACAGGTGTTCCTAATAATCCTTTAGGTGAGTGTACATATGTGTAATATTTGAAGGCGCTGGTTTAAACGCCAAGGTCTTGTAAAACCATTTTTTTTTACCTTATAACATTTTCCTTGATCGACAATCTAGACCAGTCCATCCCAGCACTCGTCACCCACATACAGAGGTGGGGCAGGAGTCCAAAAGTATGATGCCAAATAATAAAATTACTTAACTGTAATTATTAAATGTACCACATGAGGGCACTGTTCATCTACATTAATTCCAACTGCATGCTACTTGGGCCTGCATAAGACAAGGCTAGGGTCCACCCTGGAAGGGATGCCAGTCTATTTCAGGTCACACACATGTAAGGGGGAAATCCTCACAACATGGGGAGAACACACAAACTGCATTGGGCTTAAGTTCTCTGGCTAATGAAGAAATCCAGCTTTGTTGAATATTCCCATGGTTCTCTGGATCATAGAGGTAAATCAAGTTATCATCCTTGCTAAAGTTCTGATTCTCTGGGAGGGCGGTTGTGTTTGATGCCCAAATTTGTTCAGCTATGATTCCCTACAATACTTCTGACACCAACAATCAAACACAATGATATCAAAGTTGTTTCCAGTAGTAATTGATCCATAGAATATGTTAGTGCTTACAGAGGGTTTGTAAGCCTATGTAGTAACTTCTCCAGTAGGTCTCCAAGGCTTTCCACTCTGCAGAGTTTCTTTCTGCCTTCAGAAATGTTTCCTTGTACAGTTCAGACTCCTTTATTTTTCTGATCAATGGAGTTCTGAATCATTCCTCATTTATGACAGGTTTTTGTGATAATTCTTCAGTAGAAGAAAATCAAGGGTTTTGATTTTCTTAAAAAGGAGAATGGTGACTCTCCATGTTATGTCTGTCTATGGAAAGCCAAATAGAATGCATAATAGATGACCGTGACTCTGCTTACTTTGTGTGAGGGTGTCTGAACGCTGCATTTTGCATTCATACATGTAAGCATTTGACTATTACCCACTAATATACTGCAGAACATATTGATTAACACATTCATTAGAGTTAACCATCCAGCCTCATAAATCAGTTACGAAATGCAAGCAACAACTGTGAATGCTACTGGATTGAGCTACATTGCTATTTTGGAAAAAAATACATGAATGAGTTTGTGTCAGCGATATCTGATACAAGGCAAAGCTTGTAAGATACTGGTGACATGAAAGGTCTTGATGAAGTTTAATTAGGAAATTTAGGTTTTGAACACTTAATGGTAATTTTTTTGCAGAAAGAAGGATTCACTAAATATTACAATTCAGCTGTAGGACTTGGAATGGTTGAAGGTTTCATAATCACAGGAGAATAACCCAATCTTTGAAAAACATCACATAACCAAAAGATATGATAATAATGATATGAATTCAACCAGTTCAACTACTTGTTGGGGTAGAATAATTCATAAAAAGTTTGGCACGTTGTTGGATTGGTCTGGGTTGGGGGCAAACATTATATGCTTTCATTGGGCCGAAAATGTCTAGCAACACCACTGGTTACTGCTAGAAGCATCACAACTCTGTTAAATATTTTGACCTATATGGAAAGTAAGTTTGCCAAGACTTCTGAAAAGGGGCATCATTTCTGTTCTGTTCAGCAAATTCTTTTGAAACCAAATCCATCAGGTTTCATCAGCCTTAGTAAAAGTACTGCTAGTGCCTAGTTACCAAAGTGACATCAGAAAGGACACCGGCAATGGCGAATTTACACTGACAGGGGGGCTGAATGCCTTTATTAATAACGCTTACAGCGAAGGGATTAAATGCAGCCCTAGAAAACAATTCAGGGAATGATGCTCTTGTCTTTCTTTGATAGTTCCTCATTTGGAGATGCATATATGTAAAACAAAAAAAAACAAGAAGCACCAGCATGTAAGCTAATTGGGTTGGTACTCCGCGGCCCATGAATTTATACGGCTTTCTCCGTTCAGTTTTCCATTGCATTTCATATTTTTCTTTTATCAGCCACGAGAATCAGAATTAAATACAGAAGCGATTGCTAATTAGACACAGGGATGTGTAGCAGTCTGATCAAAAGGGAGATCTCCCTTCTTACGCAGACGTAGCCCGTCTGGCACGTAGTGAGCCACCCTCAGTGCCGTCCGTCTTCCTCTCATTATCTCGACTTTGACGGCTGCAGAAATTTACTCGTATGGTGCTGTGCTGAGGCTCTTACAGAGGAAGTCATTAAAAGCACACTGTCACTGTCATCTCAATCCTAATGACACTAGAGGCGTCTCGTTGTCACTCTGACAGGCCGGTGCCATTGTGCTCATGCTGAAAGCTGTGAGTATATCAAATTTTGGTGTCATTGCAGCAGCTGCTTTTTTATTTAACATAATTATGATACAGTAATGGAAGTGACACCATGCACCTGTTATAATCATACTGATCGCAGTCGGGGTCAGAGCATCAGCTAGGTCAGACGCTCAGGGTGCTGTAAATCTGTCTGAGAGGTCAGTGCCGTTACTGGGGATTCAGTGCTGCTGAGCTGCCTTCAAAGGGCCGTGGCAGAGTGGGCATGGCGCTCAGTGTCGTTATGATTAAGCTGGGTGTACAACCGCATCACTGTGACGCTCAGTCTCTCATTTCAGATTTTGATATTTTGTTGCTTATTCCCCCTGCTGTTTCACCGCCAAAAGCGTACCTGCCAGCCAAAATCACAAAACAAACCAAAGCTCTCCCTGGAGGTCCCTTGAAAAACACTGAAAGCCCGTCAAGGGGGGAGGGGGGTTAGGGGTGTGAGGGGGCGGCTCGCGGTGTGCCGAGCTTATCGCTTGGCAGGGCGTACGACTGTCTTTGAAGGGATAAAACACGAATGCAGCTCAAAAAGTCAGGCCCAGGAATCTCAGTGCTGTCACGGCCAGTAAGGCCCCAGCCGAACAGCTGCCTCTCACCAAACTCCCGATGCAGTGGCGGCAGGGACCGTGGCTATCCGGCAGAGCTTCCACAGCCAGTAAGGCCCCAGCCGAACAGCTGCCTCTCACCGAACTCGCGATGCAGTGGCGGCAGGGACCGTGGCTATCCGGCAGAGCTTCCACAGCCAGTAAGGTCCCAGCCGAACAGCTGCCTCTCACCGAACTCGCGATGCAGTGGCGGCAGGGACCGTGGCTGCGTGGCAGCGCTGTCACGGCCAGTAAGGCCCTAGCCGAATGGCTGCCTCTCACCGAACTTGCGATGCAGTGGCGGCAGGGACCGTGGCTGTGTAGCAGCGCTGTCATGGTCAGTAAGGACCCAGCAGAAAGGCTGCCTCTCACCGAACTCGCTATGCAGTGGCGGCAGGGACCGTGGCTGTGCGGCAGTGCTGTCATGGCCAGTAAGGGCCCAGCAGAAAGGCTGCCTCTCACCGAACTCGCTATGCAGTGGCTGCAGGGACCGTGGCTGTGCGGCAGTGCTGTCACGGACAGTAAGGCCCCAGCAGAAAGGCTGCCTCTCACCGAACTCGCTATGCAGTGCCTGCAGTGACCATGGCTGTGCGGTAGTGCTGTCATGGCCAGTAAGGACCCAGCAGAGCAGCTTCCAGGTACCAGTGACACTGACAGTCGGGGTGAATGCAGTGAGACACACAGGAAAGCTGTCAGCAGACATTCCCTCCGAAACTGACTAAAATGACTATTAACTATGTTTATCCTTTCTTTTCTCATGTCCCCTAAATGCCATTTTGAGCTGTGGTATTTTTTTCAGCTTCTTCCTGCCATCAGGGTCGGACCTACCTTGTCAGGGGCCATAGGCAGGCCTGTAGCCAGAAACAAATTTTGGCGGATGAAGGGCACCTCCCCCTTCGTAGATGTGGCAGATCAGGGGGTGTCCCCCTTGGCAGATTTCACCAGGGCCCCTTTCTGTCACTCTCAAGCCATGTCAGCTGATCAGACCCCAGGCAGCTGCCTATTTTGTCTATGCCTTGGTACAGCCCTGCATTGCATCATTTTGTAAGAATAGAGTGTGCACCCGTCTGCCCATCCAGCCTGCTTCCAGCTTATGTGCCCCTCCCCATTGAAAATGCTCAGTGGCCTCTCTCTGTCTCCCTATGTGGACCCCAGGCTGACTGCAAGGCTCAGGATGGACAGATGCACACAAACCTTGGTGGCTAATGACCCAGAGTGTACACTGGTGCGCAGTGCTGCACGCTACTGCATTTATCACCATGTCCAGTGATGGCAGCACGTCGGCCTTCCATGCTCTCGCCCTTGGAAGAAGCCAGTCGACAGCTTGCTGCTAAATGTCCCCCTCCTGTTGTCTGGCTCTCATCTGTATCGTAATGTACATGGCCTGTGAGAAGCCTAATTCTTGGGTAGTTTGATAACACTGTGTTTACGTATTCTTTTACAGTATCTCTGTCAGTCATGGTTAAGGATATGGATGGAGATTTTGGGCCCCATAAAATAATATTGTATGATCCCCCAACCCAGATCAATACAGTTACAGTGCTCACGCAGTCTTGGGATATTTGTTTTGTTCAGTAAACATATTTCCAGTAAAACATTAATTTCAAGTAGTAATAAATGAAAATTATAGCTCTAAAAGAGCCATTAGGAATTCCTTTGACATGCAAGCTCTTTAGGTGCTTTTTAATTAGTAACACCTTTGCAGTAACAGAAAACACCAAAAATATGTGTTGCAACCATTAATACACTTAGTGCAATTGCAATGAATAGCAAAATAGCAGGAATAGAGCTGAATGAGTGAGTAAAACAAATCATGACACTTATAAAGAAAATGTGGAGAAGATGTGCACAGGTAAGTTATATGTTGCTTGTCAGTGGGCTTTTTTGATGAAACCAATAAATCTGCAACATTTTTACAGAATTAAACAAGCATCCCAAGACCTTCTGTGAGTGCTGTACGTTCCATTTTATATGCCTGCCCCCCCTTACGGAGCCTTGCCATGGTTATCCCATTATTAATCAATACAATCGTCATTTTTAATGTGCTTCTAGCTTTCAGGTTCTGTCCTAGTATAATATGAACCCATTACATGTTCCCTAGAACAAGGTTTTTGTGGGCTTTTTGGCCACCAGTACCTTGGTAATCTAGAGTAATACAAGCACTCATGTTTTAACCAGAACTTTGCATGCGAAGCACAACACCAGGCTCCCGTCAGCTGTGAGCCTGAGCCAGAGCCTTGCCACTGCGTTGTATTTATTCTGCTTCCTAGCTGTAGATCAGACTCAGAAAGAACCAGAGGGCAAAAAGCAGTTTGTCTAAATGTGCAAATTCATTATGAGCTGAACAATGGCAAAGACCTGTGTCAGCCAAGTGTCCACATCTCGTCTCTTAGCCTTTTCATCCGTAATTAAATCCCACTTCGGCAGGATCCGCCTTATCCCGGCCCAGCAATAATGAAATGGCTCCTACTGGCAAGAGGACGTCCATAATCAGTGCATTTTTATTAGGCATCACAGGCAGTCGGTGTTCTGTGTATTTATGCAAATGTTTCGTGGTCTGCAGGGAGATGACTTTGGAGCAAAGTGCCATGTCTGGCCTACCACTTCAGGCCTCTTAGTTTCCTTGGAGAGACACGTCTGCCATCCTCAGACACGGTGTTGCTATCAAAGATTTGCCCGCACTTCTGTTCAAGCTTATATTGACTGGGTTTTAATCCACAAAAGTACCAAACCTATACGTCTGAATATAAACCCATTCCAGAATATTTGTAATCCTGTTTAATGTCTATTTAATTTGATTGCGTTATTTAATCTGAAAAGAAGGTATTCTTCAAAAATTGAAAATGCCCCAGGAAGCTGAGCCCTTTTACAAAGTCCCTGTTATTTTGGCCACATTCAAATCAAAATAAAAACTCTGAATTAACGTATATATGACCATACTGTTCAATGAACTTCTTGGCTGGTCTTGTCACTTCCTTGAGACTGTTCATTGGAAACAGTGAGCATTCTCTAGTACCGAAACAGAGAATAAACTGCAGTATTATAATGCTAATCATTCTGTAGTACAGAAAGACTGAATAGACTTCAGAAATATTAAGCATTAAAAAGAGTATCCTGTAGTAAGAAAGCACTTAGCTTTGTGTTGTACAGATCCACTGAGTATTCTATAGTAAGGAAACAATAAGTATTGTGTAATATAGAAATATTCTGTATATCTTAGCATTGAAACACTATGCCTTAAGTGGTAGAGAGACAGTCTGTAAGCCGTGGCTATCTCTGCCCAAGTAGCCTAATGGATAGGCCACTGGCCTCCTAAGTGAGGGATTGGTATAATACTATGCTGGTTTCTTCAATGAGTTTCCTTCCTGCCATACTTTGGAAACAGTAAGCATTCTCAAATAGCAAATGTGAGAATTAACTGGAAAATAAACAGCAGTGGTATAATGCAAAGCATTCTTTCATGCAGAAACACTGAGTGTTCTGTAGTGTTGTTTAATCAAAAATACTAAGCATTGTGTTGTACAGATATGCTAATTTTTGTAATATTGAAATATTTTGTATAGCCTAGATCTGTAAAACTATACTTTTTGTAGCAGAGAGACATTTAGTAAGCTATTGGTATTACTGCCCCAGTGGCCTAATGGATAAGGCACTGGCTTTCTAAGCCAGGGATTGTGGGTTCGAGTCCCATCTGGGGTGGGTTTGGTAATGAGTTTCCTCCCTGCCATACTTTGGAAACGGTAAGCATTCTCAAATAGCAAATGTGAGAATTAACTGGAAAATAAACAGCAGTGGTATAATGCAAAGCATTCTTTCATGCAGAAACACTGAGTGTTCTGTAATGTCGTTTAATCAAAAATACTAAGCATTGTGTTGTACAGATATGCTAATTTTTGTAATTCGTAATATAGAAATATTCAGTATACCTTAGTATTGTAAGACCATGCTTTTTGTAGCAGAGAGACATTCAGTAAATGGTAGTTGTCTGTGCCCCAGTGGCCTAATGCAGTGGTTCCCAAAGTAGGGGTTGCGACCCTCTGGGGGGTCACGAGATGATTTCCAAGAAATCAAACAATTTTTTTAAACTATTATAAATAACATTTTATCAACATTTTAACATTTTATATTAACATTTTATCCATAACTAACAAAAGATAAAAAATAGTAGTCAATAGTTACAATTAAAAAACACATGCAAATTAAAAAGCCATCAGCCTTTCAAATGTCTTTCCATTAGATCATGACCCCTGAGGTGTTTACGACAGATTAATGACACATAAATAGCATCAGTTGCAGCAGATCAATTTACAGCACCATGTTAAACATTCACCCGCAACATTTGTATATTTTAACCACTTCTGAGGACAGTGGGGGTCATGAGTCACTGGCATGGTTATTTTGAGGGTCGCGAGCTGAAAAGTTTGGGAACCCCTGGTCTAATGGATAAGGCACTGGCCTCCTAACTCAGAGATTGTGGGTTCGATTAACTGTGGCCTAATGGATAAGGCACTGGTTTCTTAGACCAGGGATTGTGGCTTCATAATCCCATATAGGATTATTTGTTTAACAAACTTCTTTGCTAATAAACAGCAAATAAATGGCAGTATTATAAGGCTAAGTATTGCTTAAATATAAATACCAGGAGACTAAGAATTCTGCACTACAGGAACACCTAGTATGCACTGGCCTCCAAGGTCACTAAACATAGTCTAAATACAATGCGTATCCTGTAGTATTAAAGCACTAAGGATGGGGAGCAGGCAGATACGCAGAGTATTCTATAGTAAGGAAATGATAAGCATTGTGTAATACTGAAACACTGAGTCCACATCGGTATGGAACCACTACCAGTACTAGTGTAGTATCGAAACAGAGAATAAACTGTAGTATTATAATGCTAAGCATTCCTTAGTAGAGGAGCACTGAGTACACTGCAGCATGGGAGTGTAGGAATTTCGTAATATAGGAACACTTAGCATGCCCTAGTATGCATTGGCCTTCTAAGACAGAGAATGTGGGTTCAAGTCTCATCTGGGGCGATTTGTTGCAATGGCACTGACTGTCCTGTTTAGTTGGCTTTCGATTCGGCTTCTGCCGCTGTTTCGAACCCTGGATTACGTGAAGGTCCCTCCTTCTCTGTCTCCCCGTCCGAGCCTCGGATGATAAGGAGACCAAGTCTTTTGCTTTTGTTGTGTAAAAATCCTTCCTGAGCCCCCACAATCCTACATATTAGTGTGCACCTGTCTCAGCTGTGAAGCAGGAGGGAAAAATTATTAATATCATTAAAAATGGAACAAAGCTTTTTGATATAGAATTAATGATTTCTTTCACAGTCATGTTATGATGCAGTGTTCTTTTGGGATTCCTCAGACATGCCACCAAAAAGCTTAAAGGCAACTCTGAATTTGTATAACCTGATGCAATCTCCAAATATTGCAGAAAACTGCGTAAACAGCCCACATGCTATCAGAAGCACCTGGTGAGGTGTCTAGAGCCCAGCTTCAGACGTGCTGCTTGTTTGGAGAAAGCAGTGCAGTTACCCGGCTGCCTCAGTAAGTGTCGCTTGGCGCTTACTGAACTTCAAAGGGCGGCTATTAAGTCTCGCTTTCCATCTCCCACCTGAGAAGATCAACAGCACATCAAGAACAGAATGGAAGCTATTTAAGCTCAGCGCTGAGGGCTTCCTGTTCAATCTCCCTGCTAGAAGGCTGCTGGACAGAGACTAACTAAAAGAGATAAACACCTCAGCTCTGTCCTCATACAGGAAACTCAGATCATACAGATTGAGTCAAAGGCATGAAGACTTCCATTGGCTCTTAACATTTTTTAAGACCTTAGACTTCCATTCATCTGTAAGGTTTCATAGCTAAAACCCGGGTCAGTAGTATTATAGTAGTTGAAACACTCAATGGTCAGTCAGGACTTGGGTATGCTCCTTATAGCATACCCAAGTCCTTGAAATGGGTGAAGTACCGCATATATCCTCAGGGTGGCTCCCTTCACCACAGTTTCAATGCTGTAATGCGCGACTAAGACCACACTATCAGAACTCCAGGCAATCCCTTTCAAATGAGACCGAAACCTATAAAAGAGTATAAATGGGCCACTTTATTGTAATTGCAGTGCAACAACCAAAAGTACGTGTAATATTTGCCGCTTCAGTACAGTCCTCCATTTGGAAAGTCAGGTAACTAAATGCAGTGCCTTTGCTCAAAGTGTAAATCCTTTTGAATGATGGGGTGGGGGGCATTTGCATGCTGGCTATGTAGCTGGGGCTCCTCAGCGCGCCTCAGCCCTCATCATGCCCCAGCGACAGCAAAGCTCTGTGCCATTTGTCACCTTGCCAAGCTTAGACCTGACTTTGACTTCACACTCAGTGGTGCTAACAGGAACACGTCTTCACCTCTCAAAGATGACTCGGTGAACTTCACTCTTCGGCCTTGATGATAGATGTGATATTTTTGAGTTACTAAATGAAAAAGATATAAATTTGGGGTCTAATTTGGCAAAGCATCAATTAAATGGCAAGGGGGCTGGGTGCTTGGCGGCATTCGGGCGACAGGTGAGCAACACAAAATGCACAAATGCATCTTTAAAGGAGAGAAAAACAAATGAAATAAAATACCCAAGTTAAATCATCTCAAGTTAAAAATACGAGAAAGCTGTAGCTTGCCTGGCGTCTTACACATGATTCCCCACATCAACACTTTCAGAGCCGTGTGTGAGCATCAGCTCTCGTGAATTCTCAGAAGATTGCCTTGGGATTTGGGCTTTTGGACCAGTGTTCGGCGGAAGCCACTGGAGGAGATATCACGGCGTGTGCTAGTCTGCAAACTGCTGACACCAGGCAGAAACTTCCGGCCACTAAAGCGCAATCCTGCCGCATTTTTCGGCTCTTGGCAACGTCTCCACTCCTTCTACAGCTGGAGATGCAACAGAGGCCAGATCTTAGGCTTTCAGCTGTGACTTGTGCAGGCCAGCACCAGCACTCTGCTACCGCATCGATCTTCCTTAGACACGGAAACAACCTAAGTCAATAGGCAGCTCCTTTCCTCACAATATAATGTAATCTTGTTTTTAAAGTGTTTAAAGCACATCTTACCCACATTTCATTTTAAGGTGATACAGAATGCTATGCTGCAAGCTAGGAATTGACACATTTCTTATTCAGAGTAAGACAGCACTATTACACTTTCTATTAATAGTTATGCCACAAGTGTCACATGAAAGGTGCATCGCAACTTTACGAAGTTGCCATTGGCTTACAATAATGAAATTATGAAGAATGGATTCAGTTCTGCAGGTTTTGGCCTCGCCTACTGGCCCAGAAACCTGTTTGTCCTGAGATTTTGTGCTTTTGCTGCTGACAGACAAGGCTCAAACTCAGACTTAAACTGACACTACTTAAATTAGGGGGGCTGATTGGTATTAAGGACTGGGGACACTCTTCCCACCGTCTCCTGTAGGAGGGGGCAGGAATGCACTTCAGTTAACGGAAGGGGAGTCTGTACTGCTATTCTCAGTGATCGCTGATCTTTCAGTCAGGTTCTGGGACACGGAATAAGAGGCGATTAGCGATTTTCAAAAAATTCCAGGTGCATCAGAGTACGCTGGAGGTGGACGTCGGCGAAACAGCATGATGAAAAGCCCGGAGGCACAGAGCCACGGGGCATGCACCTCTCCGGAGTGTCTGTGTGTCTCTTCTCAGTCGAGCGACTCCCGCGCCAGGAGCACACCGTCTTTGAGGCCTGCAAACGTTCAATAAATAATGACTGGCTGACAGTAGCTCTGTGGAGCTGGTGGCAGGTGAGTGGCACTGTCTGCTTACAGTGGAGCTGGTGTTCATGCTATTGTCTGGGCAGAACTGCTACTAAAAACAGCAGGTGGCACTGTGGTTAAGGAACTCAACCAGAAGGTGGTCAGTTCAAGGTGAGATTATGCTGTTGTGTCTGTGGGAGTTTGAAAGATGAACACTGCATCTCAGGCACGTAAATAGAGTAAAATGACGGGGTTTGAAGACCCCCAACTGGCAAAATCTACCGAGGGGCACCCCCCCATTGGGAGGGTTGCCAGACACCCCATGAAAATTATTTCAGGCTAGAGGCCAACTGCTGCATCTGGGTGGACTTGAGGAAAACTGGCACCATGGGGTGGTCGTAATGTCTTGGCATATCGTGGATCTGCAAATGCTGAAAACATACAGAGAACAAATGTCACCCGAAAAACATGACCCCTTAACCTAGGTGTGTCCAACTCGCATCCTGGAGGGCTGCAGCCCTGCACATTTTTGGGTTTACCCTCATTTAACACACCTGATTCAACTCACAGCTCATTCTGCTAATTACCACACAGCTCTTCAGCTCAATCGTTTATGGTGGAACAGAGAAAGAACTAAACTACACAGGACACCGGCCCTCCAGGAATGGAGTTTGACACCCCTGACCTAAGTCTTTTAATAAGTGTTGTTGAAGGTTATAGAACAGGGGTGTCACCATAAACAACTAGAACCCAAAAATGTGCAGAGCTGCGGCCCTCCAGGACTCGAGTTGGACACCCCTGCCTTCACCAGTCACCCACTGTCTTTAAAGAATGGTTTTATACACCTTGAAATTTGTTTTGAAGTTGAATACCTTGGTCCCTCCAGGTAGATATGGATTTACCTTCCACAAAATGGACATTGTGGCTACAGAAGGAGGCTTCCAGCCGTGAAAAATACTGTAGCTCACATGAGCTGTTCCATCTGTTGGTTCTCACTTCTCTCCCACCCTGTGTTTCGGATTGCATGACAGCTGGAGCTTGCCCAACAGTGACACCTACTGGTACGAAACTAAACTGCCCCACGGCATTCTGAACTGCCAACTTCTGTTTTTTTTTTCCCCTTTCTCTAAGCTCAAGACCAAGTGAACCATCCATTAACAGTAGGGGCTCCTTCTCCCCTCTTCTTTCTCAGTCGTACCGATTCCTCCATGTTTGCCCAATTCACACAAAATTAAGATGGTTGACTTCCACTGAAGTTGCATTAATCTGAAAGGTTCAGTGGAATTCACTGTGTTTTACCTTCAAAAAGGGAGTGCTGTACTGAAATCACGAGGCAACCACCATCCATCTTCTCTAATCCCTCAGTGCTTAGGGTCACAGGGAGCTTGGAGTCCATTCCATGAAACATGAGGAAGGATGCGATGGGATGCCAGACTATCATGGGTGAAATAGACAGACATCACACATTATGGGCAATCTAAAGGCAATGGGAGGAACCTGGAGGGCTGAAAGGAAACCCACAGGAACATGGGGAGAATATTCTAAATGTACGCTTACACCATTACAAATGATCATTATAAATATCTTATTATTACAATTATTTTTATTTAGCCTGGTATTTGCTAAGCCTCTCCTCTTACAGCCTCTTACACTCCCAACCCAGCATTCCCTTGTCTGTCCTATACCCAACAGGCATGCTTGTATCAAGCTTTTGGATACAGGCACCTGTTCTCCAGATTCTATCATCCTTTGGACCCTTAGGATAACTAAGGCGTGCCACTTGGACATTTTGCATACTGTCACCACCAAACTTCATAGGCTACTTCAGACCAAGTCACACAAAGGCCAGACAAAGACAAACTGACCCACACTTACAGTTCTTCCATTTTTTCCTCCTCCCTCCATCTTCCAATTGCCATCCCTTAATTTTCCAGAGGCTTCTCGCTCTGCTCACTGTACACAGCCACCAAACTTGATAGCCTAGCTCAGGCCATACCTCCCAACATGCACTGAAAGCCAAATTGGCCCACACCCATCTCTTTGTCATTTTTCATCATGTGTTCCTCCCACTGACTTCCATCCATTTTTCTGAGGATTCCCACTTAGTCACCGTCAATGCTACACAGCCAGCATACCACACAAGCTGCCAGAGCAGCAGCCTAGCAACCACCTTAGCGACTCCAGTGCAACCACCTAGCAACCACCTTGACTATCATAGCAACACTCTAGCAAATACCACAGATAACACAACAACCACTTAAGAGTAGCAACACCCTATCAACCACCTTAGCAACACCATAGCACCTTTGGTTGCCATTTTCTATGGATTGAATATAGTAGAATCGTTAGTTATGGGAAACCCTATGATAAATGTCATATATCTTGGCTACCACACAATGATTTTTGAAAACAACAACTTACAGCATTTGCATTTTTCTCAGGAAATGCACTTTTCCAGAATTGTATTTTACATATGATATTATTGATGACACAGAGCTCATAACACCTGTGGTATTATATAAAACCTTTGAAAGAAAAGTCAATCTCTTAACATGACATGAATCTTCAAAGGAATAACGAGTGTATCAGACTGGCATTGGTGTGGACTTGAGCTTCTTTGAGAAAGCCTTTTGATCAGCCGGCCATTTCGGGGGGGAGTCACTCTGAGGAAGCTGGATCTTCTCATCTACGCCCTTTGTTTCATTTCATCAGTCAGTCGATACCATCTCTGAGGTTCATTGAGCGGTGGGCCCTCCGTAGAAAGGGCTGTGGACGGAGAACACTCTGCCTGTTCCCACACAGCACCAGTCCTGCAGGACCAATATGTCCATATAGATCTGGCTCTGAAATTAGCATTTTAATTTTAGGGTCTGAGTGACCGTCCCCTGCTTGGCACAGTGAACAAGTAACCAAGTAACCTAGCACCAAGGTGAACAGGACCCCACACTGACTGACCCCAAACTCATTGGACAAGAAAAAGTTTCCAAGGCAGACCAGAAGACCCAACCCTGCCTTCCAAGTAAACTGTATTCAACCCCCTTCCCCCCCCCCAGCACTATTGTGATGACACATTAGCCTGCATTAGGGCACAGTCACCTCATACCTTCAGGTTTGAGGGTGTGAATGATGCCTCTGCTGTGTGTGGAGTTTGCTTGTCGTCCCAAGATGTGCAGTTAGGCTACTTGGCATCTCTAACTTGAGCATAGTGCACCGTACACTGCCTGAAGCCCAGGGCTGTCTGTGAGCCTCCCAAGGATAGAGAGGAAAATGGCAAGATGATGCAGCAACAACATTATCTTAAATGTGCATCAAAAGCTTTATATTTGTGAACGATCACTCAGTACTTTATGGCTACATAAAGTAGATTTTCTGGATTAAGCACAACACAGTTTCTTTTTGGTATAACTTTATTTTTCCGTCTTGATTGGGAAATATACAATAAAGGCCTAGCAGAGATGTCAGTGAATACATTTAGATTTTCTGGTTTATGAAAATTATGCAAAATAAACGAGTACAAAAATTTCACCATTTGGAATTAAGAAGAGATCTGCTCGTTCGCGGCGGATGGTATTTTTTGGGAAACAGAAGCAAAACACCATCTGTATAAATTAGCATAACAGTGCAATCATCTGTCCGTAATATAGAACAAAGTGTTGGGAATGACGTCGTCACACACAGTGTGCAGTGCTCTGGGACTCTGATTAGCCAAATTCCTGCCTACTTTCTACTGGCAGTGTTGACACCGAGTGTTAATTCATCCGTGCCTGCACACTCATATAAATACTCGCAGCATTTATTGTGGCATGGATGCGCCGTCCACCTGACACTCTGCCCCGTTACATTGTGCTTACTGCATATCCTCGGTGTGCCGACTGCTGGGTGCAGCAAGGAACAAACTTGGTGTGAAATCAGATACCGAACAGTTAGTCGCCTCCCGATCTGTAGAAGTCATGACGCATTTACAAACATAGACTGCAGAAAGACTCGCATGTGATGCGTGATCGACGGAGGAGAGTGATGCGCACAGAGGCCGCTGACAAGTGCGATCCACAGCTCACGACTGGAGAGCTTGACGGGACATGGCCTTGGATATTCCTAGGTGACCGGCTTAAGAGAGACCTGGGTAAGTGGACCAGTCGATCGACACAGGTGTGGATCCCACCGCAGAGCCAAAGCGAGCCTTATGACTTCCGTGTCCCCTATCTGGATGACGGCATACATCATTACACCACAGAGAATCTGCTTTGTCGTCCTTTGACAGAACAAGGTCGATGTTAAACACCAAGTGCGTGTGTGTGTGTGAGTATGAGTAAGCACAATTAAAACAAATGAAAAGCAGGAAAATGAACGTTGTTTTAGTCGACATGACTTCCTAAATCAGGTTTCCGACACGGCTAAATACGCAGATGACAAGAGGAGACGTTTTTGCCCAAAGCATCATATAAAGGACTCAAACTAAAACATGTTTGCGTCAGACACCTAAAGATAGACAAATGAGAAATAAGGCAATTCTTATGGCTTAATTTGGACAAAGCAGATGCTTCTTAAGCTGATCAGTAATTTGACCAAGGAGCACAACAGTCAGGTAACCAAAGCAGAAACCGACGTTTTCTTCCAGGTCATTCCTTCACTCCTGTCTTTCGGCAGAGGCCTTGCATCCTCTCTCACCACTAATGGCAAAAACAAACATGGACAATCAGAGCAATCAGAGCCCTCTCGTGGATGCAGGACTTTGTTAATGGGTCATTTAACACTGATATGTATTGCACTGCCCCAATGAGGATAAGCACATCTGCAAACCTTCTTGGGCAAACCGGTGAAAGAACAGGGGTAGCGATGTTTCTCGACGGTACAACGAATTTCACACCAAAACAGATACTGATGACCGGGCCATTGGTCCCTCCCACCCCCAGGTTAGAGCCCACGAGTGACTTGCTTAGCACCATGGTCCTGCACACTCAATGTCGCACAATGACTTCACAATCATGGGACGTGACACAGCACAGGTACACAACGGTCACACGTAGCACAAAGCGCACAGACGTAAGACTTCAGCTGTAGCTGGAATGAACATGAACGTGCCTGGAGGGTAGTGAGCAGGCTTTAGGGATAAAAGGCGCCTTTTCCGGTTTCAATGAAAACAAACACCAATGTCTGAGAGCTTCTTTGTTACATTCAAGTGTGCGACAGGGGAATTTCCTGGCTGACATTCCGAAGTCTCTAAATGTCCGAGAAGCTGCCTCAGGCTGGTTGATGCTGGGAGACGCGGGTTCCGATGAAGACCTCCTCTGAGGTATCTACTAAGAGGTTAATCTGGACCATGAGGACGTTATGGTGGGCTGTGAGCACGTACTCAGACTTATGGGAATGAGAAGCTGAGCTCACCCCCCACTCAATGAGGCGGGATGACTGCGGCCGGGGCAGCGCACATCTAGAGGCCGAAGTCCAGCACGATGCGCTCCTCAAATATGGCAATGAGCAGCATGATGGCAAAGCCACTCAACATGCCCAGGTTCTGCAGCAGGAAGTGGCCCATCTGGCAACGCTTGTGGTCCTCGCTGTCACCATGGAGCATTTCCGGTAGCTGCAGAGACAAGCACAGAGATGACCGTGTTCCTGAACCTGTCCCACTGATGAAATCACAAGCGAGAGTGTGTAGACACCTCGGAGAGAGCGTGGCGATCACGCCAGCCCTAGATCGGGGTAGTCTGCTTTAACTCGCCGTGTTACAACTTGAGCCTCATAAAACTTGTTTTGTGGTTGTAATAATGAAAGTGTCAGCGTTCACAGAATGCATGGGGGAAGGTTAAGACATAATTTAGGGGGTACTACATCCTGTGTGATTTGCAGCATATTTAAGTATTATTTTTGGATAATTAAAATTTACTTGGGAGGCCAGACAGGGAAAGTGTGACTGGAACTAGAAGCCAGGCTGTATGGACCTTCTCAACATGACTATCAGATGTGAGGGCCACAGGCCCCAGTCGAAAGCTGATTGGCTGCTGGAGGGGCCCCTCCCCTGTCACTCACTGATTCAAAACATATATCATCGGCCAGTAATAAGGTCGGCCCCTGTGTTTGAAAGATGGCCCATTTTATGCCTCCTAGAATCACCGGTGTTTCTCACCATGTCCACCAGGGCCACATAGAGGAACATCCCAGCGGTGACGGCAAAGATCCAGCTGGTGACGTTATGGGTGTACTGGCCAACGGCCGTCCCGATCAACATGCCCACGTAGGCCATGAGGGCCGAGAGCAGATTGTAGACGATGGCCTGCTTCACGGACATGCCGGCCTTCAGCAGCACTGCGAAGTCCCCTGTGGGCAGAGCAGAGCCGCGGCGGCCCGTCAGTGTGGCCACGCTGCCGAGCACAGCCGACGCCCAAGCAGAAGGGCCAACGGCCGGGCTCAGGAGCCGCCATCCCCAATATATCCCAGTGCATTTACTGGAGAATAAAACAGTGATCATGTTAAATTTGAAATTCAAAACGCAAACCGAAAATTAAATGAAATGGGGAAATGTCAGAACCAGGGGAGGGATCCATTGTGTAATGTACAAACACCGGTCTACCTGTAAACCTAGCTGAACAATACAATGATCCAAACCCGGTGCTAGGGGAAACGTCTCTCAGATTGCTAAGCGTATAACCACGAGTGTGCTATACTCATACGCATCTGAATCGTGCATAAATGCGACCAAAAAGCATGCATGCAGTTGGAACCACTGGCTCCGCCCTTGACTACAGCACCAGCAGAGCAGCATTCCCCCAGAAATCCAGTGGCCAACTGATGATTACCCAGAGTGCCGTGCCATGATGGACAGATACTGGGGGCGGGTCGGTGCAATGTGTAATGGCGTGATTTCCCCTGACAGTAGAGCATGTGATGCTTAGGTGTACAGGCAGGACCCCGGTGTAACTGTAAGTTAAATTTGGCAGGCATTCCTAGGCTGCCGTCCAGCTGCGGACCCCTCGGCATCAGCCTCGGTGACAGGAGACGTCATTAGTCCTGAGGAGCTGTCGCTCGTGATGAGTGTCACAAAAACGCCTCATTAGACAGGCCGGGGTGAGTGGGGTCTCCAATACGACTCCTGTGATTATCGTTTCCACCCGTCCCGACTGTCGTCTCAGGTGGCCGGCGAGCCGCTCCTGTCCGGGTAGCGGGGGCCTCCGGGCCGCGTCACAAACCGAAACGCACCATCTGCGACTGGGGCAAGCGGCGTCACAAGGCACTAAGCGCGTACACGGTCGCCTAATAAACCAATCTGTCAATTTCAGAAGCCCCCACGTGGGCCGATCACACTCTGATTGGGGAATGGCTCCATCTGAGAAGCTGGATTGGCTGATCATAGATGACTGCACAGAAAGATGACCGTGCGCTCATTATTGGTTTGCCAATTATTATTAACCATAAAAGGCAAATTAAATAGAGGAATGCTTAGTAAACAGCAGGGGAATCACGGATCATTGGGCAGATCTGTAAGCTAATAAGTAAGAGGCAGGTCATTTATTATCTGACAGTCAAATGTAAGTACAGCCCATAATGACAGCCCTATACATTTCGAGGGTTAATCACGGCTGGGCAAGTGGGACCTTGTGAACGATGGCAGGAAGACTGAAGCGTCCCAGAAGATGTTTAGTTCTTATTTTCAGGCATTTATTCAGTTTTGTTAGCAGGATAAATTTAGTTTATTGCTAAGCAATGTTTTCTATTTTTTTCTGTTCAGGGTAAAATACATGCCTGCTGAACACTATACCTAGTAAAGAATGCATCACACATCAACGGTGAACGCCAGCCCTTCAAAGTGCGCACCCTATACAACGAGTGCAGCCCGCACTCTCCCGTGCGCCCTGAGGGTTCACACACACACACACAGCCCAAAGGCTGCCCCATGGTACAACACTCACCGAGCTCGTGAGGCAGCTCATGGCAGAACACAGCCACGGAGGTACTGATGCCCCCGGTCACATTGGCGCTGAACGCGGCCCCTGGGGAACGCAAGCAGAGCGTGTAAGACCTGCTGCCTTCCTGACTGACTCGCTGCCCGGTCACTCTTACCAATGGCCAACCCGTCGCTGAAGTTGTGCATGCCGTCGCCCATGATGACCATCCAGGCGATACTCGCTATGCCAGCATCCTTCATTTCCTGGTCCGAGTGGCAGTGGCTGTGGGCGTGGCCGTGGCTGTGGGCGTGGCCGTGGGCGTGGCCGTGCATCTTAACCTTGGCCTTCTTGGTGCTCTCGCTGACTGGAGAAGACTCTCCGTGGGTCCTGGAGGGTTTGGGGTCACTCTCCGGGTCCCCCATTGATGGCTCAGAGCTGTCAGCCTCTGAGAATGCATGAAAGGAGGGTCGGAAAATCTTACCAGGCACAGTCATCAAATGTCTGTAACATCCATTTCTTCGCAAAGCCAGTCTCACACTAAATAAATTCCCTATTACAGATAACAAGGATGAGTAATTAGATTGTTTAGATCTTATGATGGACCTTAGATGCTATAGTGTGCCCGAGACCAGATCTCCAGTCCCATGTAGGCCCTCCCAGATAAGCTCAGATCCCCGTAACTCTAGTTGGATTTGCAGTCAGGAGAAGCAGGCAGATAAACAGGTGGGTGGACCAGGTGGAAAGTCAAACATCTCCTAGTGAGCCCAGACAGATCAGAGCCATTCTCAGAGCTGTGGCCTAGGTAAGACGAGCGGCGATGCCGATTGGCCTTCCCGCTGCGCCTGTGTTACCAGGAGGGGGCGCCGTCTTGGTTGTAGTTTTCTCACCCAGCTGAGCTGACAGTTTGCTTTCATAGGGCCAGCATAACGGCTTTAATAAACCATCGGTGAGGCTCCGCAGTGTCACCGCTGCCTCCGTGAGGTGAGGAAGACGAGCCAGTTACAATAACGCGGCCCATAACCGAAGGCAGCCGGGGAAGAACCCCGCGGGGAGCCGGACAGCTCGTTAGTGCTACAGAAGGAGGCTCTACCAGCAGCAGGAAGCGGCTTTAGATGCATCAGCTCCATGTCGGAGCGCCGGTTCATCTGATGGTCTGACAGCTTCCGCCCGATCTTGGCCTCCTCCAGCTTCCGCTCGGAGCTGCACCAACTCTGCTGTGAGGAAAACGATAAGTCTACAGATTGTTTAAGTGGCCTTACGGATTTGGCCGTTAATACTGGCTCTTTTTACGGGGGTCGTACCCGCTGATCTCTGTAGTGCTTGAACATGCCGATGCAGTGCTCGATGATGAAGAGCAGGTAGATCCCGGCCAGGGCGGTCAGGCCCTTCCAGACCCCATCGAACATGGTAGCGAGGTCGGCCTCGTCCTCCACCGCGCCCGGGCTGCCGTGGTCGTGCTCCCCCTGGGACTGTGGATTGCAGAGGCTGAGGGTCAAGAAGCCATCAGCAGATACCATAGAACAAGCAAAGCGAGCCGTGTACAAATGAGATGCTGCATCACAAGTCCCGGTACACGCGACCATACGGGAATGCGTTTACACGCATGTGCGCTTTCCACACTCGTAGCATCTACAGGCAGCGAGACGATCCTTCTGACACCCGAGCTAATTTACCGCAAACTCTGAAACGAGAAGCATTCCCCGTCAAGCCGTAAATCCAGCTGTAGCCTTCTGACTACTTCTCTTGACAGCCGGGTAGGATTAATATCTGCCCTTATTTGAGGCGGCCGGCTGCAGTACCCACGTGTGGCAGCAGGTGGAGCAGTGCGTCGCCGCTCAGTGTGCCCACGGCCAGCGCCACCAGGAAGGTGAGTAGGAACTTGAAGCAGGATTGTTTGATGATGGGCACCAGGAGCACACCCAGCAGAGACAGCAGGCTGATGATGGTGATGGAGACAAAGCCCCAGACCCATGTCCATACTGCAGGGAGGGGGGATAGAGAGAGAGAGAGAGAGAGAGGATGCAGGCAGGGGATGACTTCCAGACTTCCATCGCAAGAAGTATGGTTCTGCAGAATCAGCAAAAGCAGCCTTCAGATCACATGGCGGCTGCTATAGGCCACCGCCCGTCCTGCGCCATGCTTTCCCTGACACAAGGGGGAGCCCTTTACATCATACAGACTGGCAGAAAGCTCTCCCTCATGCTTTCCCTCCAGAAGTGCATACAGTACAGTCGTCATGCCAAATGAAACTGATAAGGCCAATACACCAGGTCCTTGGCAGGCTGATTAGAAACCTTCCAGACTGCCCCCTGTCTGGCCAAAGTATTACAAATACTGCACCTGGTGTGTGCCAGTAGATTCTCAGACAAAGAGGTGAAAAAAAGTGCTAGACCCTGTCATTTACCAGGTAATACCTGGGTCTCAGGGCCAGTAAAATGGACTCAAACATCAGATTTTACATAAAACATTTTAAAAGATTTTAATTTTAGATGCACCAAAAGCTACTCTCACCCGGATAGTTACGCAGCACGTCCCGTTTGTGGCCGAACCCCTGTAACGGGCAGTACCTGAGTGGGTCGGCTCCAGGGTCGAGGGCTGAAGCTCCACCTGGTGGTAGTGTCTGATACAGACACGGCTGTCAATCTGGTAGAGCAGCGCCGGGCATAGGTAGGAGAACTGGGCTGGGGAGATGAGCGACTCGGGATTCAGGCCGTAGTAGTGCAGGAGCTGCGTGAGGTTGAGACACTATGGGGGGGGAAGAACAATTAGAAAGGAGCCAGTCTTGAATGCTGTGCCTGAGTAAACATGAAAGGCAGAGATTAGGGAACATAATACTGGCAGGATAACAAAGGAGCAGGACGGACAGCGGATGGCCGTGGCCCAGCCCAGCGTCTCCGCGCCTTCCTAAGCGATACGATGCATTTTGTGACGGAGCCACATCAGAAAGCTTAACGACGAGCACCCAGTGGAGAAACACCATCCTCAGAGTCGAACACGGCCGCACGGGTAAAGCGATTGCACTGGCACACTGTAACACTCTATAACAAAGGCCAACTGTGTGGGCAGCAGCACCCCCTTTAGGGAACGAGAATAACAACAACAAAATGCTATGTTTCTGTTACAGACATAAAATTTAAATTTGATCCTAGCTGCGAGCTGCAGTGGAGCAGAACTGGCCTCTCTCTCGCATCCAGATCCTCCCTGGAGGAAACACTCCATACTATGCATAATCCATGCCGTAAGCAGGTTGTGCTCATAATCTGTACCATAAATCCCTGCTTAATACCACATGTGCTGTAGATAAGAGAGAATTAGCCTGAAATCTGCCTTACAGACTTACTTTGTAAACAATGCTCATGCTAACTGCTCCCAGTCTGCTACTGTTTCGTATTCCTGTTAAGTGCATAGCTATAGTTTGGAGATCTAATTACCAGGTCCATTCTAAAAACCATAGTTTCCAAATTTCATTTACAACTAACTATTTGGCATTTCACTAAAACAATCTAATTTTGTTCCTCAAGCTATTTCATGGTTCAGTTCCTTGTGCTTATGTGAAGTGCTCTACCTCTACAGGAACACTCGCAAATCAAATGGGGACTGGTCTTCTCTGATGTACACAAATGACTCCCAGGGCACACAGAAATTAGGGCTCGTGTGCAGGATGAGTCTTTTAATTGGCTTAGCCAGTAAAACACAGAAGTTAAACTCAGTGGCTGTGCTCGTACTTGTATACGGGATGCTCATAGAGGCAAAACAGATACATCCCCATGCCCCAATAGCTCCCCTACCTCCTCATGCTGGTGTGTGACGTCTTCACTGTGGCTGGCCTCGATGTTCCTGACAGGGGCTGACCGCTTGCTAATGTGCCGTTTCCTATGCCTGTGGACGTGATCGTGATCTTTGTCATGGGCGAGACCACCGTCTTGGCCAGGGTCATGGTTGTGATTGAGGTCACTGTCTTTGCCAGGGTCATGGTTGAGGCCACCACTTTGGCCAGGGTCATGGCTTGGTTCGTGGTCATGCTCATGACCTGGGTTATGTTTGGAATCATGGAGATGTCTTTGGTTGTGGTCATGTTCCTGACTCCCCTGGCCCCTGGCTTTGGTGCGAGGCCCTTTGCTCTTGGGCTTCCTGGGCTTCCTGCTCAGGGTGTCTGGAGGCTCTGCAGATGGCTGCAGCCCTGCTGCCTCCCGCTCCTGGTGCTCCCCAAGGTGCCTGTGGTGATGGAGGTGCCGCTCAGGGTCCTTCGCCTCATCGCTCCTCTCAGCTCCGTGGTTTTCATGCTTACCGTGATGCTCTCTCTCGAGTCCGTGGCCAGGCCCACCTTCGACATGACCTCCTGGCGAGGCCCTGGGGCTTTCAGTGACCCCCGCTACACTCGTCCTGCATGGCAAGGGCAGAGCGGTGGTGCGGTTGTGTTCTGGCTCGGAGCGTGGCAGGGAATGCACTCGGCCGTGCGGGCTGTGGGTGTGCAAGCCCTCCTGGACATCCAGCATGTCCAGGTGGGCCACATGGTCGTGCCCCAGGTTCTCATGTTCCAGGCCAAGCAGCCGGACCTGGCCCAGCCCCAGGCTCAGCAGCAGGCTCTGAAAACCGCTGAAGTCCAACTGGTCCCGATTTCCATAGCGAACGAAGAGTTGCTGGATGTAGAAGTTCTGCTCATTGATGGCCTCATTGGAGCCCAAACCCTGCTGGGTGTGCCTGCTGGTTCCTCCGGTCTGGGACATCCGCAGGCTATCGTGTACGTGTGTGACGTGGGAGTGCCCGTGGTGGGCTTGGCTTTTGTGGATGTGACCAGGAGAGCCCTGCTGGAGCAGGACAGTGAGCAGACAGAGCAGGCAGGCCTTCATGACGTCCAAACTGCCGGGCACCTGCAAGACAGCACAAAAGGCATAGTCTCTGGGGCAGCGTTGGGCACAGCAAGCCTACTGTGTACCCTAGAGTAGCATCTCTCACCTGGGTCCTTATGGACCCTCCACATGCTTCTTTTTGCTCCCTCCCAGCTCGATACCAGACAGTCGACTCTCTGGGGGTCCTCGAGGACCAATCAGAGAGAAACAGAATATGACCTGAACACTGCTTGTCCAGCTCTTAAAAGTGCAAATTGTTTAGGATAAAAGAATCACGTAAACCAGACATCATAGAGGGCGCGTCCGCTGCTGCCGTTACAGAGGTTATTTAACACGGCAGTTAAGACAGCTGAGGCTGTAAAAAAGCGACAGGCTATGATTCAGACGGTCTAGACGAGATCACAGCAGATGCTAAAATTACAGCCCACATCATTTGAAAAACAACCCAACCTAGCGCCATTCAATCTGAGCAGAGAATTAGTTACATTTTTACATTTCCCCAGAAATGTAAAAAAAAAAAATATATATATATATATATATAATATTATACAAAGACAGTTGAGCACAAAGATTAAAACATTCCAAATGAAACAACATGAAGCATTATTATAAGTTGCTACTGACTGAACTGAAAGCTAGTTGACACAGTAACGCAGGCACCATGCCTGTGTAGAAGCCAGGGCTATAGGTTAGCAGGGACCCATTCATTTCAGGAAACCGTGAACAGAGCAGACGCGGCTTAAGGAAAAAACGTGCATCTCATGCAGCCAGGGAGACCTCGAGTAGCACTGACCATTGGTGCAACGGCAGATAAAACCATCTCAGCACTCATAAAATACTCACTTCAAATACCGCGGTCCTTTCCCATCCGATCACTCCACGCTTAGCTTTCATACATTGTTAAATTTCAGGCTAAACTTCCAAGCGCCGAACTACTCAGCTTATAAGCCTGAATGCGTGAACTTTAACCTCTGACAAACGAAACATGGCCTTTCCTCAGTCTGATTCCACATCTCTCATCCACACAAACGACTCCCTGTCCGCCTCCAATATGCTCTTTGTTTCACAGGGATGCCCAAAAAAACCACACACACAACACGCACACAATAACCTATATTTTCTGGAATTATCATGTGATTATAATTTTAATGTGGCAGCTTTATGTCGCTGGGAAGAAACTGAATTACTAGCAGGCAGGCAGTCAGCCCACAACGGGCCTATTTATAAGCAAAGTGCAGCACATCAGAGCAGCCCTTTCAAGCATGCATTTAGCCTTTTCTACGCCGTTACTCAGTGTGTGGATTGCACGTACCAGGCCATCATGGGGCACCCAGATACCAGGGCAACTAAGGCAGGGTTTTAGGGAACTTTTTCCATTTACCTCCACGAGTGAATGCAAGTTATCCACATTCCAGGACAACAAGTCGAAAAGCCACTTACCAATACCAGTTCAAGTCAGGTTCACTGGTTGCCATTGTTAGCAGTACCAGTCGATAATGCATTACAAGGTATTTTGTGCATACAAACATTGCTGCAACATGTCCCCAGATAGAGGCTGGACAGTACTGTGTGTATGGTCGCTTTAATGAGACACACATAGGACAGTGCCAATAGTGCCAATACACAAGCTTTCATTCCTGTCAATAAAAGGACACGGCATCTTGAATTCTGAGATCAGGGACGCAGAGGTTCCTCAGACTTTCCGAGTCAGAATTCCCACTCCAGGGGGCGTTCCGGTTGAAACTTCCGACCACAAATTCGGAAATTCTGACTCGCCAGTTCAAACGGAATGCACCGTTAGGGCTTTGTTACTCAGCGCGCTGGCAGTCGATGAAAGGCCACAGGCCGGATTACAAAGCTAGGGCGCGTGAGGCAGGGTATTCAAGGGGGGGCAAAGTCAGGTGACAGTAACCTGGGCCAAATTGCCCTTAATATAAGGCATGCTTCCGGGCTGCCTCTTGTCCCAACACGCGCTTCATTGGCAGAGGAAGCCCCCTCTCCCAGCGTTTGCCTCTTTCCAGCTTTGTGGCATGAAGGGCCATGGTGACACGGCTCCTGTTAAGCACTCTTTAACAGTGTCATTTATGTCACCTGAATGCATTTCAAAATTTGCAGCCAAAAGCGTGTCACCGACCAAACATTACTATATAAATATTAAGTCCAAAACAGCGAACGATACAAAGCTTTCATTTAAAGATTATTTCTCACGAATAATTTATACAATCCCCCCCCAATATAAGTCACAACAACTTTGATGCAAATCATTTAAATGCATACCACTGAATTTAAAAACAAAGGGCTGCATAAATACACTCCCGTGAGAAGAGCAGCCACAAGGGCAGACTGCGGGTACATCGCCACTGCGCTGCAGTACGCAGCCACCATGAGAAGAGCAGCCACAAGGGCAGACTGCGGGTACATCGCCACTGCGCTGCAGTACGCAGCCACCCGACCTCTAGGACGGGACCAGCCGCGTCACATGATTTACGAGGCGACCGTCTGAAGAGGGGTCATGAGGGAGGTCTGTTTACACTGCGCTCACAATGCCGAGCTTTGTCCAAAAGGTCACGGGAGTCAGGAGGAGTCATTTGTGCTACGAGATCACAGAAAGCAACACCATTAGCTGCCAAATGAGCTACCGTCACTGTTACTGGGCTAATTTTCACTGAACCACGGCTCATGGCAATTGTTATTTAGGCGTCCACACCACCCGCAAACTCGTTCTGCTGACGAGGGCACAAGCAGATCAGAAAGAACAAACACAGGTGACCGAAACCATACGGGTAGCTGATCCAGCCGGACCACTCAGAGCAAGTTCCCGTCACAACCTGCAGCCTCCTTTCAAAAGAAGAAGAAAACTCCCAGAAACATACCTATCTTCTTCAATGCCAGCTAGTTAAGGTTAGACTGAGGAGAAATGCAGGTAGGCAGCAGATGATGTTCCATTCGTAAGTAGGCGAGATTCTGATAGTGGCTTGCAAGCTGTGAAACGCCACTAATCTGAGAGTGGGTTCGAAGGTCAGAAGAACTTCCCCTATGCACGTAAACTCTGACAGACACACCCACTAGCATAACCAGTATAAAGTGACAATTACTACACGTGTGTGAGAAAGTGTTTACAAAACCTGCGGAATTATCCAGTTGTTCTCTGCATGAATGCTTCAGATTTGAGACGATCTTCATGTAAGGTATAATCTTTGAAGAAAGTATGTAAACCCTAAAACAGGTGTCTGGTAACACTGGGTGTACAAGGCTTTTGTTTCCTTTAATTTTTGGTGTGACCAGCATCAAAAAATCTTACCTTGAAATTTTCACATCACATAAGTTTAAAACATGGACATTTTGCATAACACCAGTCCAGAAAATATTGAGTATAAAACAACTAAGGGTTGTCTTTTATGTGCTTTTTAATGTTGATTTAAGAAATGCATTTTGAATTTTGCTCTCACCCACAGTTTTTCAGTAACGTCATTTTTAGGCTATATTGATAGCGTATAGTTCCATTAGAATAATGTATTGCCATATTTCAGAGTAATTTAGGAAAAAAAAAATGTAATTTCTGAACATTTTTAGGACTTTACAGAAGGGGGAAAAGTACTGCAAGTCTTATGCCAGAGTTTACAGGCTGTAACATGAGAGAGGGTCCTGCTCTCTCTCTGATAGCGAAGAACAAGATCAAGCCAAGTGGGGTCCCAGTCTGCTTGCTGACTTCTGCTGGACCCTTAAGAGGGACGTTTCTGAGGCCAAGTACAGCCGAAAATCATACACTTCTAACCTTTAAGATGAGTCCCTTGCAACATGCACATATACTGTAAATATAGATGCATCGTGAGGTTTCGCTGTGAGTCACTCACAATCGTTGTGTGATACGTAAATTCCCTTTAGATATTTGAATTCAGCACAAACAATACTGTAAGATTAACCTATTTTGATTAATGAAACAAAGTAAAAATGTGCTGATCAGTGTGTAACCATAAAAGCATCAGCAATAAACTCAACCAGAGACTTTGTGAACCTGCTGAGCAGAGCTTGGTCTGGTTGTACTGGTTGATGGTTATACTCATTCCTCTTCACCACATTACCACAGCAGCACAGTACCACTCAAACGTCTGGACACACCTACTGAAAATTATTTCACTTCAACAAGATCATGACCCCCAAGCACATCTCTATGCACTCTGTAAGTACTATATAATCTTGTGAACAAGGATGGGGGAAGTGCGGTGACCAAAACCCTGCGGAGCTGGTTTGTGATGGACTGGACCAAAGAATAGGACCGCAGGAGAAGCATTCCAGGTGGCTACATCTGGAAGTTAGCTGAAAGAATGCTGAGAGTCTGCAATGCTGTCATCAAAGCAAGAGAGGGCTATTTTGAAGAATCTAAAATTTGAAAAAAAAAAATGTTGCGATACTGAACACCTTTCTTGCTCATTGCAATCTTAAATATGTGTTACTTCATAGCCTCAAAGATTTTTAAGGCGAACGGCATCGCCAAAACAGAAACAGATGCATTCAAAGCAGGACTGCCAAAATTTTTGACTGGTAGTGTATATTATTGACAACAGCCTTGAACCAGCTGCTTCAGATCACACCACAGCATTTGAGTGGTATGGAGGTCAGGACTAATTTGGTCAATCAAACACAAATGCTCTTCAGTTTGACCCCGTCTTATGATGTGCGACCGCAGACACCCTGACATTATGCTGTGGAAGTTCCAGATAAAAATCTAAATTTGCTGGCCTCTCAATGGGCACAGGTTGCCCAGAACCCAGAGGCAGTAAAGCAGCCCGACACCATTACATCCCCTCCACCAGGCATCACAGCTAGGGTGAGGTTTGACAAGCGTTTCACTCTCTATATCAGTGTTTCCCAACCCAGTCCTCGGGGAACACCGAACAGTCCACGTTTTTGCTTCCTCTCAGCTCCCTGCGGCCTGTACCAGGTATTCGGTGTTCCTGATTGGCTGGGAGCCAACATGGACTGTCTGATGTTCCCTGAGGACTGGCTTGGGAAACACTGCTCTACATGATACATATTACTGTGTAGACTTACCAAAATGTTCCTGTTGTCTCATCTGTTCCTTGCTGGGGAACACCCAGTCTACAGCACATTTTTTTGGGTAACCTCCCAGATTTTTTTTTGCCCTTTTGCTAATGGGAGGTTCACAATCTTATATTATCAAGTGGATGAGAAGCATCCAAAGACCCTTCACTGCCACCCTAGGGCTCATGTTCATCTCTTGTTAGAGGACTCCACAATGTGCCTTTCCATTGATCTTTGCAGGACACCCTTTTCTTGGAAGATCCAATGCGTTCTTCCTCATGATTTCTTCTAGTCCCTATACTAACTCTCTGAGGAAGGACTGGCAGTCTTTAGAGATGCTTCTGTAAGCCCTTCCAGTGTTCTTTCGAGGTCCTCTGTAATCTCCTCTGATTGGGAACAGGTAACTAAACCTGTGTGTAAGTTCATGTGTTTTTCAATACCTCTGAGCAGCTCTAAACCACAACTGAACTGATTGGAACATGACTCCAGTTACCCTCTTCAAGGGATTATTATCCTATGAGGTGCACCTACCTTGATGGTTTAAACAATTTCTTCAATAAATAATCGTGCGTTCCATTATCCTCGGAGGTCGGAGCGCGGAACTCAGAATAACGTCACATCCGCTAAAAACGCGGGGAAAACCGAGTCGGATGCATTCCACTTGCCGAACTCGGACCCAAGATGGAAGCCTCCAAGAAAGTGGCTCTTACGCTAGCTCTTTCGGAGTACGAACGGCTCCAAGGGTATGCCGTTCACCGTAGCAACACATCTATCGACTACAATAACACTGTACGGTGTACTCAGCTTACGAAGTTGACTCAAACAGCACTAAAGTGCTTAAAAATGTAAAATATCACAGCACCACCTACAGTCTTTGC
>JAODKM010000034.1:17575030-17586563 GCA_026780845.1 Petrocephalus sullivani
GGCCTCGAGACTCAGAATCCGGCTCGGATTGCGACCTCCCGAGGATAATGGATCGCACGATAAGGAACTTCTTAAATATAAAATGGTTTTGATGTATGAAATTAGAGGTGTGAGCTCCTTCCATGCAATTGTGAACTGCAAAATATCTGTAAGCTGCCCATGTTTGGGCTTACATGAGTGATTTCACAATAAGCTAATGTTTAGCAAAGTGCATAAAAACTGCAAAGTAACATGTGATGATCAATGTTACCTAAAGTGCTTAGAATTGCACAAACAGTACCATGTCAGCAATTTGTCACAAGATTATATCTGGTTTCCAATCCTTTTGCAGCCTGTTACTTTCAGAAAGACACCACAAGGATGCCCCAACAAATTAAAAAACAAAGACAAAGCACATGGTCAACTGCTAGAGTCAGCAATTCCATTGGTGAAATAAATCACTCAGACAAAATCGGCAACACTACATGTTAAGTAAAATCATTTTTAAAAAATAATGATAATGTCATTTGGACGCCGTGTTCCAGAAAAACTAGACAACTATCATGGGGTCATATCAGAAAACACAATCTCAAGGGAGCATTCTGGGAAAGTTAGCAAGATACCACAGTCACAACACAAGATGATGTTCAACACGAAAAACATTATGCAACATTTTATTAATAGTAGCTGTGAGGTGGGTACAGCTAACTATGGTCAAAGACAGTGATAATCTATGGTTTGAAAACTTTAGTTTCCCAATAAATTCTACCAACAATGGAAAGTCATTGATAAGACCAAGACCATCCATCAGCTCCGCTATACCGAACTCAAATATGTTCTCATGCTCATTTGAGACGACATCCAAGTGTGCATACAATGGAAGCAAGGAAGACACCACCTCTGCAAGTTAAGTCTCCCTATGGCATTTAAGGCACTTCTGATAGGAAATTCAGATTGGGCTAAACAGCACCTCTATAGCTGCAAATAGGTTGTCACTTCAGATATGCGACCATACTCGGTAATAGAGAAGATGGGCTTTAGTTTATTATGACCGCTATATATATATATATATTTTTTTTTCTCTCTTTTTTTTTTCTCAATATATATTTTTACAATGTGCAAGTAAGAGATGCATTGCCTTTGATTTACAGCTGTTCCTAATTGTGTTTGTCTGCAGTTTTAATAATAAACTTCAAAACAAATATTGTACCCCTGCTGTACCAATATTGCACCGAACTGCGTACCAAAAACCGAAGTTTGTACTGAACCGTGAATTTTGTGTAGTTACACCCCTAGCAAGGATGATTAATACTTCAGAAAAGGACAGCAGCAGTAACATACTTGAGCAAGGAGAAAAATGTGCCCATATTGTGGTGACCTAACTCAGAAATAATGGGGGTAGCTACTGGTCACATTCTTGGTCCATGACAGGTACGGATGAAGGTGTCCCAAAGGAGAACCACACATACATTCACAAAGATACACGGATTACCACATGGAGCACGTGTCACTGGCTGATCGTCGCCGAGGGCCCACGGGCTCTCTCAAGGTCTGGGAGAACCCGCGTTCTTGGCTCAGCTTCCAGGTCATGTGCTGAGGAGCTCTGGCTGGAGGCCCAAGCAGCTCCCTCATATGACTCTCACACGGCAGAGCACAAGGTGTCCACCATCTGCTCCTCTGTGCAAGACCTCACGGAGGCTGCAGTTGCACTTTGAGAGAAGCTTTCAAGGTGTGCACCAGCGAGCCGACCGCTGTACTGTCACATTTAAAACCAAAGCACACAGTCATAGAGGGTGTGCGATTAACTTTAGGTGGACACCAAGTGTGCGTGAAACTAGAGCCTCTCTTTGCACTCAGATCCTTCGGACACAAACATGAGTTAATGCTTATTTAATGGATGGACGCTGGAAGGCTCCTCACCCAGGTCGATATGCAAGCTCTGCTTTCCCATCATCGCTGTCCAACTGTGGAACTCATTCCACCCAAGAAGCTTCACAGATAATTCAGCCCCTTTCTTCTCCTCACCTAAAACGACTCAACAGGCTGCCCAGAGCATCATGTTTTCTTTTATCATGGACACGCATCTGCCATTCTGCTTAATCCAAGACATCACAAAACACGATAAGGTGATGCAGGTCTGCATGGCACAGAGATCCCAAACTGTGGAACGTCTCCCAGTGCATTGTGGTTTTACACGCAAGTAAACATTTAGCGTCTCGTCTGGCTAATGGTGACCAATGCCACAAGGGATGAGGCAGCATTTGCCAGTAAAAGGAGCTACAGTATAAATATGCTTGTGCATAGGCAGGGCTTTGCAGGCGCTCCATACCTCCAAAAAAAAAAATGTTGGGTGCACTAGACTGCCAGGAACGCTGCACTTCAGCAGAAGGAATCTGGTAAGGCCATAGGCAAGAAGCTCAGTTCATATACACATGGTAATGGGGTTAAGCACCCATTGTTACAGGCCCATGTGGACAAGCAGATCCACAATCCCAAGGCAGCATGAGGGAGATGCCTCCTCACTTGATATCAGCAACCTAATCCCCTATGTTAAACACCCTGAACGAGGGTACAACAGCAGATCCCATCCTGGGATATTGGCTAGGGACATTCAGGTTGCACATGCATATCCTTAAGAAGCATGCCCTCTGCTATCTTTCTAGCAGTTGTTTCTTTGCTGCTGGGTGGGGGATGGCCACACCATACCTGCTCAATTATCTCTGTGGGAACACTGGCCGTAAATATCCAGGCCACAGGAAGTTAGTATTTCATCAGAGAAAGGTGACTCGCTGCGGAACCTTAGCGCAACACCGTGTAAATTCACACTGCCCGCGGCCCTAAAAGAAACCTTATACCTCTGCTGAAAAACACATTTCAATTCCTTTAAGACATTCAAACACACCACCTCAGAATAACAGCTGTCTAGTGTACATGCATAAAAATCAAGAATCATCATTAGGAAAACAACCTCACTACCGTAATTCCAGAACAGCACGTCACCCTTCTGGCTAATTTCTGAACCATGAAATGAATCGGCTCGACAGAAGCAGGATCTCATAATCGCATGTGTCACCGGGAACACAAATCAAAATAATGACCCTCAAAAACTGTACTGTACTGGAGAGGAAGACAGGGAATGTGGACACCAGAGGATTCCAGTGTTCAAAAGGCAAATAAATACCTTTAAAACATAGCGACTAGTGGGGAGAGCAGTGGACAACAACCAGGCTCTGAACGTTCTGACCGATATCAAGGTAGCTACCCCCCTCCCACAACCTGCGATAGGAAGACCCACCTCATAAACACAGGTTATTACACAACTGGGGAGGGCGTCCTTCACCCCCAAAGGAGAACTTGCCTCTTCACGCAACAAGAACCAGGCAGGATGGAAAGCCAGCTCACGCGTCACAGCCAGGACCAGTAGATGAGGCAGCTTTATATCTCTGGAAAGTTACATTTACTGGGGGGAACTGAAGGAGGCAGTGGCTATAGCTACACTCAGTTATTGGACAAGCAACTTAGACCACAAAACTCAGGGCAGGTCAAGCACAAGACCAGCAGATTAAAGGGGTCCTGGGAGGCCTTAAATGGATGAACTTCAAACGTTTCCAGAGAAAACAGAACAGAGCCACGGTAAGCTACTGAACTGATACTTAATTGAATTCCTTTATTGTCACAGTACAATGCAATTCAATGTGCAACCCGTCCCATAAAATGGTAAAAAAAAGAATACAATAGAAACAGTAAAAGATTGCAAATCTCATAGAAAAATCCCTCATGAAGGAAAAACAGACCTGTATCAGCAGGGTGATCGAGAAAAGCGGCGTCAGCCGAGTTCACTTCCTCTATTCATTTGGTAATTGTACTTAATGAGTATAATATGAATCTGGTCAGCGTAGGCTAATTAAAGCTTCCAAAGCAGAATGCCCCACGGGGTCACTCTCCGTCGTATGACAGAAGCCTCAGAAGACCTAAGCCCTAAGCAGGCGGTGGATTCCTGGGGTCGGCCGGGTCCATCAGTGTCCTGGTAAAGTTATCACCACTAAACACTGATAAGGACACTACTATAACCACCACCAGATCCCACTTCTGAGGGCCCTGGGGAGATTAAGCACAATGCGGGCTTGTGCGTAACGACACTCCCTGTGTAAAGCATACAAGCACTCTGGCGGCGCTGCGAAAACCCAGCAAATGGAAAGAACAGTGAAGATAATAAAAACAAATAAAATAAAAACAATGCCACGGGATACAGTTTTACTCGCTCAAACCGCACTAAATCTTTCCTTCCAACAATGAAAGGCCTTCCGTTTCATACGCTGTGTGGAAGTGCAAAGACGTCATAGAACACTGCAGCCGGCACCATGTCACGCAGGCAATGTCAGTTTTAACCTGGGCATTGTGGACACCGGGATACGCGGTTAGATGATGGATGGACGGATTGATGCTAACGCCATTTATGTGACTGCACGATGAATCCAATAGCCTCCCGTTTAAGACGGCCAGCTTTGTATTGCCATTGAATTGTATTATTTATCCTAACAGTATTATGGGTATAAAAGGTTACTAGAGTTGTGAAATAACGCCGAATAACAGGACATACATTTCAGTGCGCGTGGGCCTATATTGGCCAGTGGTGTTCAATCACCAGGGCTGTCGCGCTGAATACCGACGAGATACAAATATCAGTACCAACCATCATCCATCATATAATGACATTAAATGCAGCCTTTCATACTAGAAGCCAGCAAGAAAGCCTCTGACTGCTCACTTTGGTTGCACTGGTCCTCTGTGGCATGAGTCTGGCTTAGCACAGGGCACCGGGAATGGAATTCAACTTAAGCACATCTTTGGACTGGGGATCATTGGAGGGAGGGACTGGCCCAGAGAGAGATACCATGGTCTAAATAATAATAATAATAATAATAATAATAATAATAATAGGAGACCATAGTTCCACCCTACCTTGCCATAAAACTGTTAGCTTTAATGTATTTAATAATTTTCAGGAAAAAGTTCTACAACCTGGATCACACTGGAAGAAGATTACCTGGGACAGTGTCATTCTTTAGTACAGTACGAAAGGCAAACACCACAACTCCCGCATGCCATTTCAAAATGACGAATGTGTGCTCCCCAATCAGAAACGGTGTGTGGGACACTTCAGCAACCTAGAGTGCTCGCTCCGTCCAGGTCACATGTGCTCAAGATGATTCGGGAAGCTTGCTTACGAAAAGCTCCCACTTCCACAACGAAGAAAATCTACAAAAATGACTATAAACAACCTACAGTGAGTGCATTTTCAACCATAAATGTTTATGAGTCGTCAACCCAGAGCCAAGCTGTTCACTATCTGTAAATGTGAGCGCCCTTTGGACACATACATAGCGTCTATTGAAAAGGGAAACATTCAGAGCATGTTTTATATTGCATGAAGTTTTATTGTGTGCACACTTGGGACAATAGTACCGAGCTGTAAATGATAGGTATTACTTTAAGGGTGCTACAGCATTACAAAGAGATGACGGCTTGAGGATGCCAATTCTGCAGCACCCTATGACACTGGCCCAGCGCGATAACTACTTGGTGCTCAGTGACACCATCTCTGCCTTCCGCCTGATCTGCCATCCAGCGCAATCTAAGGTCAGGTGGACGGAATGAACAAAAGTGGTTCTGCTTTTAGTGTGAAATTATGTAACGCACTGACTGATACTAGCCGCTGAAACCGACATGAGTGATTAGATTGAAGCCAAACCGACCCATGTGCAGACACGATTAACCAACCAATAAATATATTAATACTACATGAGCTTTGCTGAGTGAAGATCAATATTCAGAATGGTACCTACATCCAATACCCAAATACCTATAATCAGATCAATGCATCAAGGAGCACATGGCGGATCGATACGGAGATCGATACCTGAAGGCGACAGGAACAGCACGAAACCTTCGGCCCCATCTCTAAACACTGGCCACCCAGACACCCCCACAAAGGCCCCATGTGCCACACACTGCCGCTCCGCACCCACTGTCCCCACGGAGCGGGCTCCCAAAGCCGCCACGCCGCGTCCGCGGCGCCCCTTTTCCGGGTTTTAACGCGTTTAAAGTCGCCAAAGCTCCGGCTGCCGAACGCCCCGCCGGCGACAGAGACGCTCACGCCGGAGTTGGGGGCGCCGTCGGGCCGCTAGCCGCGCAGGCTAACCGCGCCAGCCGCTCAGTTACCCGAGAGGCGCCGCGCCAGCTCGCCGCAGCCCGGAGGTGCCGGGAGCGCGCAATGGCGACCGCGACATCAGCACTGGTACGAGAGTCGCGACGAAGGCGACGCGGCAAACGGACGCCGACGAGAGCAGCGCCGAGCGCGACTGAGGCTCCCCGCGGCCGCCGGCCGAGCGCCACCCCCGCAGCCCGCGCCGCGCCGCGCTGCGCACGACCCGCAAGGCGCCGTTACCTCACTGCAGTGCCGTGCGCATCTCGTCTCCACTCGGTACCGACGCTGATCCACCGACCAAGCGGCCGACGGCGGAATTGGGGGCCGGCGCCGCGCTCCCGCGCTATTCACAGAGCGGCGTAGGGGGCGCGCCGCCCGCGCGCGCCGCTGCACTTACGCCGTCCGCGTAGCTCGATCCGACGGGAGCGCCGCCGCGTGCTCGCGCGTTCCCGGCGCGGCGACCAGATGCGGCCTTCTCGGTCTTTCCCTGCTCTCGACGCGTCCTGAGCACTTGTTTGGATATGGGGAGCAGTTAACAAATAAATGGCTTTGAATTAGCAGACTTCCTACCATAAAAGCAAAAGTCTCTTCTCTCTCCCCATTGTTTCGAAACATCAAAACGTACCCCCTCCCTGGCCAGGACAGTAGTGTTTACCTAATTTATATAATCTATGGCAAACAAACACTGCCTCTGTTTTGTTTAGGTAAAACAGGAAACATTGGTCAAAAAAAGGATCTCTTTGCATTTGGATGTTTTCTGAGAAGTTTATGAATGTTTATCACCTTGCTGCACAAAGGGATGCATTTTGCTGGATGGTTTGGAATAACATTGCTTTTGAGCTTTGCTGATAGCGACTGTGAAAATTTCTCATTACATTCTTCATATTACAAGCAAATTATGGTGGGATTTTAGAATTTTTAAAATGATCCCAGAGAAGAAAAGAATTTCTGTCTGCTGGGACTAAACTGATAAAAATGAAGAATGAAATAAATTAGCTAACAGAGCAAATTGACTATGAAAATAAGAGTGTGATCAAAGACCTTGAGAATTTGGCTGACAGCTTTACACCGTCATGCAAAACTGAAGAAATGAATCCTGGTGAGCATGTCAGGAGGGTAAACAGCTCAGCAGCTAAGTGTTGCTAGATGCTTCCAGGTTTGCTGGTGACCCCTGCTTACTTGTGCTGGTGTCAGCTATCTTAGGTCACCCCAAATCACCCTGGATGTCTGGAGACCTGTGGTCTGGGTGAATCGGACTGGTGTTTACATCATCGTTTACTTGTTTTACAACATTCCTTGAATAATATCTGTGTACAGACTGCTTGAGAAAACCAAAATTAAGCAGTATTTTCCTAATGTTAGGTTTACTATATCTTAAGAATATAGTAAACCTATATCAGATTTACTGTTGATGTGGTTTTTCTCCTACCAGGTGCTACATTCAGGAATTCTTTCAGACTTTTATAGAAGATTTCTAAATTTTTAAGAGCTTTTGTCCTGTTTGTGCTGAATGTGTGTGTGTCTGTGTGTGTGTGTGTGTGTGTGTGTGTGAGAGAGAGAGAGAGAGAGAGAGAGAGAGAGAGAGAGAGATGGTACTTAAATGATCCCTATTGGCAAATTAGGAATGGAGTGGTGATCTGTCTCTTTTCAGTCTTGGTTTATACTTGGCTTATAAATGATCATTGTCTTGCTAGAAAGTCAGTTTGCAGGTCGTCTGGTGTCTCGGTGCACTGGAATGCATTAAACTGGCTTTCATACTGTTCCTATCTGTTTTGACCTCAGGTTCAGTGGACTCAAAAACACAAAGACATTGTGCTGTACGAGGTTCCTTTTGGTATAAGTTTCATCCTTCTGACAGAAAGAGTACTTTTGCACATCAAAAACCTGCAGTTTTATCTCTTCAAACCACATGGGAAGGATGCAGCTATAAAATGAGTGTATTCACTATGCACTGAGACCTCACAAAAAGCTGTCTCCTCGAAATCCTTCTGTAAAAGTCCATTTTTAACACTGGGATATTGGATGGAGGGTTTTAAAACTTTATAAACCCAAGATTTCTGCTTGTTTTAAAAGCCTTCAGCTGCCACCTTTCTCTAACCTCTGTCTTATTGTACATGCAGTGAGATGAGCCTGTGTCCTCTACCTCACAGTGAAGCCTTGTGTCCTCCCACAGGAAGTGCAGCCTTGTGTCCTCTCACAGGAAGTGCAGCCTTGTGTCCTCTTACAGGAAGTGCAGCCTTGTGTCCTCCCACAGGAAGTGCAGCCTTGTGTCCTCTCACAGGAAGTGCAGCCTTGTGTCCTCCCACAGGAAGTGCAGCCTTGTGTCCTCCCACAGGAAGTGCGGCTTTGTGTCCTCTCACAGGAAGTGCAACCTTGTGTCCTCCCACAGGAAGTGCAGCCTTGTGTCCTCCCACAGGAAGTTCAGCCTTGTGTCCTCCCACAGGAAGTGCGGCTTTGTGTCCTCTCACAGGAAGTGCAACCTTGTGTCCTCCCACAGGAAGTGCAGCCTTGTGTCCTCCCACAGGAAGTGCAGCCTTGTGTCCTCCCACAGGAAGTATGGCTTTGTGTCCTCTCATGGGAAGTGTAGCAATGTGTCCTCTCACAGGAAGTATATCCTTGCGTCCTCTCATAGGGACTGTCTTTCCTGCTCTAGTGATCTTATTTTTCATGATTGATTCTGTGTTTTTTTGTGTCTTCAGACTTCTGCACTGTCCCTCTGCACTGTTCACTCACCCAGTACATCTCAGGTACTACACATTCAGATTTAATGCATATTCAATCCTAAAGTGGTACGTACTGAGCAAGAGTGCATATGCATGATTTATTAAATCTCGGTTTGGCATCAGTAATAAACTTGTGGGGAGCCATGTTATACCATGAATACAGCGGTGCGACAAACAGCAAGGTCAAACACGTTCTGCCTCAACTCGGAAATTAAATATAAAATGTGGAGCTGGTCAGCACTTTTAAAATATTGGGCGAAATAGTAATGGTATATATAAAACATTTTTTCAGGAACGTCAGCCATCCCCTCGATACGCCCCACAGCCGTGAGTTTATGAGGGTGGCCTTGAACAAGCAGGGGCAGCCAATGTGCTATCCATCACGACGGGGGATGGAAGCCTGGCCCGTCTCGGGAAGTGTGCTCGGCCAGTAATGCATCCTTAGCAAAGTCCTCCGGAGCCGCCCTAACCACTAATGATTTAACGCTTTTGAAACAGCCGCTCTCTCCGTTCCAGGAACATTTCTCATTATGTCACAATGTTCTTGTATTATGCTTCTCTTACGTCTTATTTGTTCATATAGTCATTGCTGACACTGCTTTAATGAGTAATACGTAAATAGTGGCCTAAATCTGGACATCAGCTAGCATAGCCAAATTATACAAGTGGCCCAAAGAAAACTTTGCTAAATGGCACTTGAATCTGTCGCAATAATCCAGATATTGTTATTGGTTTTAACCACCCAGATTTATGCATTTTCTTTTGACAGTTACTGCACACCTTGTACTTTTCTATTTTATTCATCACGCCGTGAAAAAATATTTGTCTGGTAGCAGCAACACAGCTGCAGAAGCAGAAGAGTGTTGGCTGCCGTAGGTTGAAGGCTGAGCTGCAAACGTTTTTAATGTCAATTTCAGGGTTTATAAATCACAACCTCGGCGCTGGCTTTGATCTGCACCCAGCACATCTTCGCATCCACATATTCGAACCTTCAATAGCCAAGGCCTGGGTTTAACCGAAAGGTGTCATGTTCCTTTGGAGAAAAGATTCTGGTGTGAAGCTGAAAAGGTGTCTAACAGCGGTTCCCATATTTTTGTTCACCTAAGATTATATTTTTGAAGCTTCAAAAGTCTCTGTACAGAATTATTTTAGCACATTGCCCGTCAGAAACCTCTGTGTGCAATAAAGCTGAACTGATATGTCCTGTTTTATAAACAGATCTCCATTTGATTTATATTTCATACCTGGCATGTCAGGCTTTTGAATCTTGAACATGCTCCAATTCAACCTGACAACTCACATATTCACACTGGGCCCTGAATTCAGGCTGGAGGGGCCGATTATTATTTCCGGTTGGTTGTTTGCACGGCACTGCCACAATGATACTCTACGTGTCATCGATATTGTACGTGTCCTCAGAGACTCGTCAAAGCAATCTTAGCCCCAGATTAAGGGATGACAAACACCATCACATTGTTGTTGGGACGAAATAGGTTTGATTTTCACCTGAAGCCTACAGGTATGTCCCACTAAAGTTATGCCCAGATGGGATGATTTTTTTTAATCTACTTTGATGATGGTGATTCTTCTTCTTCCTCATTATTACTATTATTATTATTATTATTGCTATCATGTGCCTTCAAATTGACTAGCGACCCTGTAGATGCTATGCCCCCAGAACATGCAGCCTATGATCTTCCTAAAAGACTAAAAAGTTGTAATGATTAGATTAAAGGGTAGCAGAGTGGCTCTGTCGGTGGCCCTGCAGTCTCACATTTCCAGGGTTATAATGCTGAACTCATTTGATTAATAAGAGACATTGGTGGAAGTAATGGCTTTATTTAAATAAGTAGAATTTCTTTGCAATGGACACCACAAAATAACCGTGCATGACTGTGGATGAATCATTTCTCGCAAAAGGTTCTTTGGTACAGACGCAAAGCACAATGGGAAATCATAATTATACATCTGCATGCTCTCTGTGTGAGGATGCAGAAAGGCACACAGTAACTCCACTCGGCTGCTTGGGCTGGAAATGAAAATGCACCCCCTGGGTTTTACGAGATTAGACAATCGCAGTCGGATACAAACCTACAACATTATTCAGCCACAATTTCACTTTCATTTCACATCACAGCCCATTTCACATCACAGCACGCAAAAAAGAGTAAAGGGAAAAGGGTAATAACCATATTTTTGAAAGCTTCCCACCCACCCATCCATCCATCCAACCATCATCCATTCATCGTCCATTCCTCCATCCCCAGCCACTATTGTATTTCTTGTTTTTGAAAGCATTCGTCTGTCTTACATTAATATGGTTCACTCACAAGCTGGAGTTTAATTTCTCACTGGTAGAAAACTAATCACCACTAAATTCATGGCTGCCCTATGCATCTTTCAGCATGAAAAGGATTAATGATAAAAAAAATCACGGTTGCTCCAACAGAATTCACTGAACAATAGGGGACATAACAAAGACAGGGTTTTGTCAGATAGCAAGTCTCAGTGTGTCTCACAGAAGTGTCTCCTCATCGGTGAGGCTACAACAGAATTCACTGAACAATAGGGGACATAACAAAGACAGGGTTTTGTCAGATAGCAAGTCTCAGTGTGTCTCACA
>JAODKM010000034.1:17590555-17602757 GCA_026780845.1 Petrocephalus sullivani
TTTTCCCTAACTCGAAAACTCCCTAAGTCGAATTTTTTTTTGGTCCCTTTGAGTTCGACTTAGCGAGGTCCGACTGTGTATATATATATATATATATATATATATAGGGAGAGAGAGAGAGAGAGGGAGGAATCTCTTCTGTTCTCCAAAAACTTACCGATGGCCCTTGTTAGATGGCTACACGGCTTCATCTCCCAAATCATTCCTTAGGGGCACCCCAACCATGCCATGTATTTGGTAAATTTCACCACTAACTAACTTAATTGACTTCATTAGTTGAATACCTCGATGAGGTATAGATTACCCAAACAAGGTAGGGTAGCAGTCAAGTCAAAAAGTACACCAGTATATTGGATAGTTGCTGCAAATCCTGGGGTGACTTTGGAGAGGTTTTGAAATGGCTAAGCTGCCACACTTTGACAGACACTAACATGAAGATCATTTAAACTTCATTTTCTTTGATTGCTGAAGACTTTTGCACAGTACTGTATTTTATCTTCCTTTCATTCTGTTTATATATTGACAAACAACAATTTTAGGGCACCAGGGACATTCACAGTGAATCACCGAATAATTGTAAGGATAATCAGGTTTAATAACTGGAATTAAAAAGGGCACTTACGCTCACGCTAGTGCAGTTTTTAAAATCTTTATTTTTTTTTCCATTCCGTTTTTACAGTAATAATTAAATTACTGTCTGTTAGACAGCGGTGTACAGCGCGCAGATGGCTGACCGCGGGTGTCCATCGGGACCCGGCAGACGGCCGTTTGTGGCGTGTCGGGCTCTCCGATACTCTGACAACCTTTGGGCCATCCGTCGTTCTCTGTGAAGCTCTACGTGATCAAATACACACCTATGCGGCCTCTCACATGGGCTCCTGCTTCTGGGTGTCATTGCTTATGGAAATTACCTTCTGCTTTCCCATCTGGGTTTTTTTTTTTATAAAAAGTATAATTATTTCTTAGAAAACCTGAAAACTGTTACCTAAAAACTGTTATGGAAATATGCAGCTGACATGTGCCCAGTGCTGTTATATCGCCCCCTTTTTACATCTGAGATGTCACTGTATGGTCCTGTCCGCCTGTCAGTCTCCTGAAGGTATCTCGGGCAGCTTAAGATTTCTACTCCTCCGTCTCCCTGTCAGCCTCCGTCTGGAGTAGAAGGGAGGCAGATTAGATTAACCGCTGCTGATGGGGACCGTGTACCTGCCACGGAGATTCTGTCCAGCGGAGATGTGGCCACCCTCCTCCGTCAGAATCTCCTTTCGGGTCCGTTTCGGGTCCGTCCCGCTGACACCACCCGTGCCATAGCTCGGGGCGTCTGCTTCATACCTGCGGCTCTCCGGCGGGCGCTTCCGACGCTGCCTTTAAGCCGTCAGAATGCAAGAATTAAATATAGGTGATCTTCTGCTGTAAAAATGTGCACGGACACTCACTGAACTATTATATAATTACACAGAATGGCCACTAATTAAGTACTATATGGTATTAAACCAAAAAAGCTGATTGGATAAACACGTTTAGCTTCTGGTAGCTGTAAGGGATATATAAAAACCATACCTTTTTATTGTGATTTATTTACTGTGATCTTCAAACTGGCAAATTATATTATATTTTAGCTTTTTTCCCCATTCATTGTTTCTCTAGACAGTCCTTATTTAATAATCAGTAAATCAGTACAATCAATAATAGATTTAAAAGCTAATTATATAATTTTCACGAGTAGGCAGTTTTTCTAGATATTTGTGGATATGCTGTATACACGTGATAATAGCGCTCTTCTTTTTGGTCTGATGTTTTTCGGTTTGCTATTAAAGGGGACATGCTTCTTTTTAGTGATGTATTGCTCTTTATAAACAAGCGCAGAGGACACGCTCTGAATAGCCAGACGTGTGTCTGTCGCTGAGAGAGCCGCCCGGTGCGTCGCTGATGTGCCGCAAACCAGACCTGTTACGCGGCTTCTGCAATATGCTTCTGTTACCTGCAGAAAACAAAACTAGACTGATGAACAGAATGATAAAAGTTCCAAGAATCACATTCGGAGAAGAAGGGACGTCCGCCAAACAGCTTACAGGGAAAGAGAACAGAGGACAGCGGGTCGTTAAAATCCCTCTCCCCTTTCTGATGGGGCTCAACCCGTTAACCTGGGAATAGCTGAGCCGGAATTAATTTAGATCGTCTCATAATGATATGGATGGCTGATAAAATGAAATGATTGTTTTCGATTACAGAGTCGTTCCTTCCAGGCGTAACACAGATAATGGTAATGTATTCCCCACATTTATGTGTCTCAAACAATGCAGAGGAACTTTTCTCAACAATTGTCTAACCGAATTAGTTAACACTGTCTATGAAGCCCATATTCATAAAGCTAATAACTGTTCTTATAATTAATTGTAACACATTCATAAAGTATTATAAGCATGGTTATACATTTATACATTGCACATTATAGCTGTTTTAGCTGTATTATATGTACTCATGCATTATGAATGTTATATGAAGAGCTATAATGCACTATAGATACCTTCATAATGCATTATGATGGTTAGTATAAGAATTAAGGATGATTTGTGCTGCATTATGAAGGTGTTTACAGTACATTATAGATGAGGCCTTCACAGAGCATTCGTAATGCATAATACACATGAGTATAATGTGTTATGCATTTTTATAAATAGTAATAGCCGGGTTTATAGTACTGCTTGAATACATTATAATGCATTATATAGGTATGTGTAATGCACTATAATGACTGATTTAAGGAAAGCGTTACCCTGAATTGCCTGGCACCCAGCCACATCGTTAGAATCTGCTGCACAGGATCTACCTCAGCCTTGTGCCCAGTGCTGCCTGGGATAATTTCTAGGCCACCCTCCTTGGCCCTGACCAAGGTAAACAGAGATGGATGGATGGATGAGTAATATTAGGCTTGCTATGATAAGGTAGATGATGGAACCAGGTCTAAAGTGGACGCTTGCGGATTTTCGGTAGCAGGGGGGCCTGGCACTGAGGGCGTGACAGTGGCCCTTGTCGATGTGTCGACGGGGGGGTGGGGTACTGTGGGAGGTGTGGCGACAGCTGCTCCTGCATCTCCATGGCATTTCCGCTGTGCTGGCTCTGTCATCAGAGCCGCGGTTACAGATTAGTCCCAGAACACCAGGTCACCAGCAGCTTCAGCTGTAATGACATCTGTTCTCATCGTGTTCAGTTTTCGGACGGCCGGACATGGAGGCCGGAGCCCGGATCCTAGGAGTTTATGTTTGCGGAGTGAGGACAGGGGCGTTCCTAAGGAGCGGGAAGTGTAATTAGTGCCATGGGGCATGTGCCTGACCATTTGGTTGCATTTTAGCCGTAAATGGTTGACGCGAGGGAGTCACTGCCTACTGCCTTCTTTTAGCTTGGATTCAGGTTATCTGTTTTTGCTCAGCCTTGAAACACTGCTTTTAGGTGTATCTCTGCCATTGACTTACTTACCTGTAAATTACCTGAGTGTGTGCCCTCTGATTGACCAGCACGCTGTGGTCAGTCTGTCATACATTCTGGAATAGGCTTCACTCTCATGAGACCCTGTTCCTGTACTAAAGAATGCTTACAGTAGCATTATAATACTGCAGTTTATTCTCTGTATCAATACTACATAATGCTTTCCGTTTCCATGGTACACTAGCAAGGATGTTTGCTAAGCAGATTTTAACCCACTATCCCTAGCTTAAGAGGTCAATGCCTTATCCATTAGGCCACTGGGACAGAGATAATTACTCATCTAAAATGGGTGTCTAAAATTACCTTGGGCGCGAAGTGTTTATATTATTCCAGGATAGTCAGCCAAGCCAGTTTATTCTGAGCACCCAGAAGTCCAGGAGTCCTTGTGGTCTCATGTCAGATCTACATGGTATGAGGTCCACATGGCACCATCTCCCAGAGGAGAGCTCACACTCGTCGCTGCTCTGTGCGCCTGTCTTCTCCCAATTAGCTGTGGATTTCCAAGGCGCCCTCTTTGCCGGATCTCTGTGTGGCTCCTCAGTTGTCTCGCTCGTCCCGTGTTCCTTGGGCTGGATTTGCTCCGCCTTGCCCGCGGACCTGTCTTTCCCGTAATATCTCCAGAACCCGTGAGCTTATTTGTTCTTATTTGCTGTAAATCGCCAAGTTGCCTGGCTCCAATCTCCCCTTATTTTGTGCTGCGGTCCGCTGTGGACAGACTGTCAGGCTTCCTTTACTTCCCTTTGAGGCTACATCCTCGGTAATGTTGGCCCCGAGCTCTGTGTTTCCCGCATCCTGTGTCAGCATCTTGCCAGTAACTCTGGCGCTACCCAGATGATCTTTAGGGAATAGAGAAGTATTTGTCAAGTGCAAGAAATGTGGAAACACATCTGGTAACTTCTGGGGGCATTTATAAGGCATTGAAGTAGCCCCAGGGATAACAAGAACCTTACCTCTCTCCTGTGTCTCCAGCATGAATGGGTGAATAAAACTGCATAATAGCTCTTAATGAAACATACTGACTTTTTATTAAATTTCAGGTGCACTAGTATTCCAGATGATGCCTTTTTTGCATTCATACCTGAACTGTTATGAGTTTTTGGGACTATAAATTGTTATACAATGAAAATACCCCTCAGCAATCAGGAAACTGATCTAAATCACCTCACAGGGTCCTACATCGCAAGAAAGACATTTTCATAATGGCTGCAGGAATGTTATCTTCTTAAAGAGAATCCCTATCATGGGCTTTTTTGAAGTGTAAAGCACAGGGGTCCTCTTGAGTTTCACTATCCCTGAGTTCTGTTTTTTTATAGTTTTAATACTAATCTCAGACCGTCTTTAAAGTGTACCCCCCCAGCTCTGACCACTTTACGAACTGCTTTCTCGGCCCAGCATGCAGTAAAATACATTGCATCAGTTATCTTGTTTTGCTAAACACTCACCCTCATTTTCCCATAACATGCCACCCGGGAATTATCTGCGATGTTTCCATAGCTGCTGGGTTTTCTCTCCTTGCTTCTTTCAGCCTGCTAACTTCAGATAAGTTAGCGAAAGGTCCATCGCTAGCATTTGCTGCCTTGAAGATACAGCCTTGTTGACAGACAAGCTGAATCGATCATGTACAGCACAGAACTCTCTGCCAGGTAAATCTCCTTAGACAGAGAGCTGTGGCCTGAAGCTGCAGCCCAGCTGACGAAGGGATCGGAGCGGTTATTCATGAACAAGAGCTCTACCTCAGTTTACTCCAGTGCAGACTCCTCACTCTCACACATTGTTTGGCAGATCAGCACGACCTCTGCTGAATGGGCAGCGAGAACCTCTACAGACTACTTTCTCATCCCTCCTTGCGCCACTTCCAGTTCAGCTGATTTAGCAGTAATACCAGTCAAGGCCAGGGGCCCTAAAAGATCTCGGGCCCCTGGCCCCTTAAAAAAACAGGGGCCCTAAAAAATTTGGAACATAATATGATTGGTCTAGGTTGGGAGCACAATATAATATGCATTTCATGGGGCCCAAAATCTCTAACAACACACCGGCTCAGGGCTACTGACTTCCTCTCACGCAGCTCTGCATCGTTTGGCCCCAAAGAGTGGGCTGACGTGACTCCATACATCGACACCATGTGAGAATCACAAACGCTGCACTGCGGCCGTCTACAGAAAGGCCGACATCCGCCGCAAACTGATAATGACACACAAAACATCTCATTAGCTAGAATACTGTACTCCGCCCTCAGAGTCTGAGATGAGAGCAGCTACTGAATAGCGATAAAATGTGAAAGTGTCGCTACCCAATGCCGATTAATGACTGGAGGCAGGGATAAGCCTCCTAACGGTAATATGAGGTTTGTGAGGGACAGAATAAGTCCTGTTTTCCACATGCCGCGGAGGTCAGAGACAAGGCCAAGGCCGAGCCCATTGTCTGCATATTCAGGTTAATATTCCTGTACGCCGCTGTCTATTGGTGTTAAGTGATCTGTGTTGCTTTAAATGGGTGAGAATCGCTCTTTTGTGAGGTGAGAGCTCTCTGAACTTGCTCACTGAATGGGTCTTTTGCTGTGCTGAAAGGTGAGGGCGGAAGATAGCAGGGAGTGTCGCTGGGGAATTCGGTATATTTGTATTTGTCTGTTATTTCATAGGTGTTAGAGTGTGACTGCTGAAATGCTTCAGTGTGACGCCTTTCAGTCCTCTCGCAGAGTGAAATAGGCAACCAGGGAACTGAAAGCAGTCCAGAAGGTCTATTGCATAGCCATTCATGTTTCACAGTTCTTATTACTCTAGCCAAGGTGTTAAGCAACTCATTTCCTGCTCATTTCCGGGTGGCTGTGTCACATTATTGTTTCATATGTCTGATAAATGTAGCGTTGCTGGCATAACTGAGTTTAACATTGTTGTCAAAGCATGCATTGTTAATAACACTGGTGTGCCACTATTCCAGTGTGTTGGCACTGCATTTCTCCTGTAATGAGTTTAAGACTCCAGTGCACCATTATTCCAGTGTCACAACAGATATGTATTTTCTCCTCACTAGGGGGAGCTCTTGCACATTAAATAGTTAGCTCTATTTTTACGACAGTTATGACACCAAGTGCAGTGAAGAAGATATTTAATTGCTTCCGTAACAGTCCAGCAGAGAGTGTATTGGGGAACCATTTGTCTTATTTCTCTCTTGTCTGCGTTCTCCACCTAAATAACACCTGCGTTTGCTGAACTAGAATCTCAAATATGAGAAACACTAGAGCATAAACTATTCCTTTCTTAAAAATGTAAAATGCAATCAACAGTCCGAAAAATATACAGACATAGAACTAAAAAATGCATCTGTTAAAACTATAAGATGAATAAACAGGTAACAGCATGCATGAAAAACCCCGTTTCTCTGTCTCTGGCCGCCTTTCTTCTCATGAAACTTTATCTACTTTCCACAGATGCAACAATTAACAATTAACACAGGCAGCTGATGAATCGCTTTCTATTAATACCCTGAAGAATAATGGTCTGCTAATTCAAAGATGGATGGTCACACCATCAAATCTAAACTTAATAATTACGCATAAATAATTAAACTTAATTTGCTGCCCTTGTTCCACATAAGTAGAAAAAAAAGTCATTACATACAGGGCTTACCTCCTGCCTACTCTGCTGGTCATCACTGAGCAGGAGTTATACCACAAATCCAAGTCACATTACAGATGTAGGCTCTACAGAGTCTCCATACATTAAGCAGATATTCATTGTTTCCTGTTTTCTGAGACGATCACTTCTTCTATCACCATTTACTGAGAAGTGGAACTTACAGCAGCGGTCTACAATGTCCCAAGGCCGTCTTCAGCTGAAGACGGGATCACAACCCCCATTACAGTGCCCTAGACAGCTAGGCTCAACATGCAACTTCCCTGCAGCACCCAGCGTCCCCCCCCCCCCCCCTCGCCATCTCCTCCAGTCCTCAGGCATCATCCATCATCACTCCTTGAGAATTCCATCCGCGACCCGAGCCCTCCATCAAGGACTGATGGCCTCGGGATTCCCACAGGTTCTGCCGGTACCCAGAAAATGCGTAAATCCCGTGTTCTGTGTAAGCCAAAGACCACACCTCTCCAAATCACGGTTAAGGTCACCGAACCACTTAATCTTCAGCAAGAAGTCCATATCCAAAACCTAATTTTCCCCATAGCAGGTGACTGTCCTCTGTCATGCTCTTCCGACAGGGAGATGTACAGGCACTGTTGATATCCTTAATTCAATCTGATACTGCAGCCTGCTTTTACTCAAATGTAACTTTTCTGTAAAGCCCAAAGCAAGAACCCCAGAATGGGTGGAGCTATCAGTTGTCAGATAGTATACGGATGACTGATGAGCTACACTCCTTAAACAAGACAAGAACTTGTTTTGCAAGTTAAATATATCACTTATTTTAGTGTATTTTAGATGGAGTATTCAAAATAACTAAACCAGTACCTGACCCACAAACAATTACAACTGACACTATATGCCAACATTCAGCTATTCAGCTTGTATAAATCAAATAATGGGAACACTTCAAGTTTAAACACATAGAACCCTTCTGAAATGAGTGGCCGTGATCACCGGCTCAGTCAACTTCTTAAGATTTACAAGGTCAGTATCCAGTAAGCGTTACATAATGGTTGAACATCCCATTAACACATTTAATCCTCAGTATCTATAACACCAGCCTAATGTGAACGTTGTCCTACATAATTAGGAGAAGCACTAAATATGCAAATACAAGAAATATTAAGACATATGAAACGTTCTGACACATTTTTGAGTAATAATATTTCGTCAGATTTTTTGTAACTTTTTTGTATTATGCCAGAAAATGCTCCAATTTCAGTAAGCTTAAAGCAATCACACTTAAAAGCATATTTCCCTTCCATTTCAAATGATCCGGCTATAAAGCCCAGAAGCAATTTATTATATTAATGCCTTGGTTATAAATGGCACCAATAATTGGTTACTAAGATATGCTGGGAACAGAAAGGGGTGTAGTTTGATTTGTCCGAGGTTGTGTGTTCAAAAGCTATCATTTGTTTCTGTTTATTATCATGTTTCTCATTATCAGCCTCCTTGGCCATAGAAAGCTGGGATAATTGGAGCCGGGTAAACGAAATCTCCTACTTATTCCTCACACTGAGGTTTTAAACAAATCCCACCATCCCATTGCTTAGCAACACATACAGATTGAAGTAACCTGGGTAGCCAACATCTTTACACATGACTTATTTTTATGGATATATACTGTGCCAAAGCTGTTTTGAAAACTATAAAACTTAAAGTAGATGGTATGGATCCAATGGTTAGAGTTAGGATTTGACTTTGATGCTGGACCATTAAAAAGCATCAAAAAATGAACGTACATTTTCTCTGAAGGATATGTTACAAGCAGTTTTTTTTTTTGCGATTAAAGGCACATTGATGTGTACTAAGCTTCAGTCTGATATACTCCCTTTAACATAATTCACTTCAATTACTGACATGTTAGATTTCAGGTACAGTTTTTAATGGATAGCTTATAGCTCCTTTATTCTGCAGAAATAAAATTGATAAAATTGCTTTTTAACCAAATGATTTGCTCAAGCCACTCAGGTACTATTTTTACGCAGAGCAAAAAATACTTCCATTGAAGTCATCTGACATCAAAAGCTTTTAAAAACATCATTCATCCTTTAAAAGTTTTCTGAGTAGCCTGTAAGTGTTCATGCAGGAAATGCTGGGTGTTCTTTTTTTTCTTGTACCATTAAGGCATCTCAATTGGCCTCCACCCCCACACAGAGCTCACGGCCAAGAAAAAACATAGCTCTCCTGCTCACCTCTACTGCCCCAGTTGTGATGGAGCCTGCAAGACTCAGCTAAGGGCAACTTATGCATGTAGGAGCCAGTGGGACCAAGCACACTTTAACGAAGGAGTCGGGGGGTCGCATTGCCTGCGAGTCCAAGGCAACCCAACAAGGCACTGAGAATACTTCAGTCCTACAACATCAGCCAAATCAGCCAAATGACCAAGTAAAAGCGTCAAGTCCTACTGCATCACAATGTACTATTTAAATGGAAATAAAAAAACATTGATAAGAAGTACATTAAAAGTATGATACTGTCATTTGATATGTAGCCCAATATAACGTGTGAAAATGTGTCATTTTAGACTCTGTGTAACGTACACGTGTCTCGAAGTTGTTTTCCCACACCGAAAGCTCATAGTGCCTGATTTATCACCCCGCACCTGTGCAAGTGCGCAGAAAAGCGTTTACCAACATACTCACTAACAGGACGCAATGGGCTTTGCACCAGCAGAAATGTTCCGAAAGTAGGATGCCTGAGAAATATATTGACTAATGACTGCTTAAATTAGGATGTTACCAAAGCAACTTGCAAAATCTCAGGAGAGGGATATGCAATTTCTCATTAAAAATGGAGCCTGTGTTTCTTGCTTCTCAGTTTTTCTCCACTATCATTACCATCATCATCATCATCATCATCAAAAAAGCCTGACTTACACATTTAGTGTATCATCTCTAACCCTATCACCCTATCCCGATCCAAAACATAGCCCCAACTCAAACCCTAACCCGATCCCAACTAATCCCTTTCTCCATGAAATCTGTTGAAATATGATCTACAAAATTTTGCCCAGCATCTAGAAGGAACCTGCATGGATGTGCTTGAATATGTCCTTGCTACAGCTTTTGCTGGATACTTTGATTGACTCCCTACTGCACATTCCTCATAAATACAACTAGTAGGTAGTTGGTTCTGGACTCATACCAGAAAATCCTGCACTGACAAAGAACCTCTGGCTAGGTCTTGGTATGAATTATTGACCTAGCAGGTGCAATATTTTGGAGAAGACACCTCCCTGAACACATGGGACCCTGGTGTCCTGTCCTCTCGCTGTTCGTTATGCAGCAGCATAGACTTATAAGCTCTACTCAGGTATACTTTTAACTGTAAACAGTCATGGAATGACTATTATGTTTTTGAAATCTGATGATAGCAGGTTAACTACAACTGCTTCACGTTTACTTCACTTACATCATTTAAGGACCAGCATGAACATGTAACATGAGACTAGTCAGTAGAATCCCCAGAAGCCAAGCCCCGTGTGCAGAACTAGTGCAATGACAACTCACAAGAGCATCCTTCTAATACATACTAGATATATGATATTAATTTTACATTCTAATTCCAAGGCTGCATCTGCCTATTTTAGAAGGATCATAATATCATTGGGAGCTTTAGACTGACTGTTCTGAATTCATTTCATCTAGTTTTTCACATATTACATTGGGTCCTGACATTGAATAGCAAGCTTGCATCAAATAATATTGATCAATGATTTCATTAAGAACCGATTACCAAGATCTGTGATTTATTATTTTCTGGGCCACAAAATATGAAAATATATTACATGAATATATCAATACTAATAAACTGTAGATGCTAATTTGACACAAAATGGGTTGTCCACATAATGAAGCCTCAATTTATTTCAGACAAGCTGTACATCTCAATATTAAAATTATGAAACAATGGGGACATGGTTTTATGGGTGTGATAATGAAACGAAAATTAATGTCATTATATTCAGACTGGTGGTGTCATATTTACATTATTCTTTTAAAAATAAAGATACACACAATAATGTTCACAAAATATGGAATATTTTCACAGCTTAGGTAGGAGAAGCAAGTCCCTTGGACACTGAGCCGAGGAGGTTCTTCGGAGATGAAAAAAAGATCAACCAGACCCCCTTTTCTGCAGCTTTTTTTATTTAACTGTCAATTAGGGAGGCCACATACACTGCAGGAGGGAAGAGAAGTTGAAGGTGTGCATCCCAGCAAATGGGACATGAGGGGAAAACACATTCTCACACATTTCTGATAACAGTCTGAAGCAGGGCTGAGTCTAATTATGAGTCATATCCATCACATATAATGAGACCTGTCGTTGATACTTAGTGGGGAAAGATTGCAACTTTATGTGCTATTTGAGCAGGCCACCATGAATTTGCCAGTTCCCCTTTCTGACAGTAATGGCTTATCTAATTTAACAAATGGAATATAACAGAAGTGGAAATGAAAAAGAAATAAAATCAGCATGTTAGAGAAACAATGGTTTCAGATCGAATGTCTACAGATGAGGTCAATAATGAGGTCAGAGTTATCAGATGCACTACAGAAACACTGCTATTATGTTCCCCAGACAGGCTCAGAGGTCAGAGTTACTAGTGTCATTTGAGTTAGCAGGTAAGCTACAGAAACACCGGGGTCACAGCGAGCAGGTAAGCTTCAGAAACACCAGAGTCAGAGTTAGCAGGTAAGCTACTGAAACACCGGGGTCACAGGTAGCAGGTAAGCTACAGAGACACCGGGGTCACAGGTAGTAAGTAAGCTACAGAGACACCGGGGTCACAGGTAGTAAGTAAGCTACTGAAACACCGGGGTCACAGCTAGCAGATAAGCTACAGAGACACCGGGGTCACAAGTAGCAGGCAAGCTACAGAGACACCAGGGTCACAGGTAGTAAGTAAGCTACTGAAACACCGGGGTCACAGTTAGCAGGTAAGCTACAGAGACTCCGGGGTCACGGCTAGCAGGTAAGCTACAGAGACACGGGGGTCATAGCTAGCAGGTAAGCTACAGAGACACCAGGGTCACAGGTAGTAAGTAAGCTACTGAAACACCGGGGTCACAGTTAGC
>JAODKM010000034.1:17623680-17639534 GCA_026780845.1 Petrocephalus sullivani
TGTGATGATGATAATTATGATGATGTAATATGATGATGATGATGTGATGGTGGTGATGATGATGATGATGATGATGAGATGATGATGATGTGATGGTGATGAAGAGGATGATGGCAATGAGTACTCCAGTTTCCTCCTGCAGTGCTAAGACATGCAAGCTTAAGTTCTCTCTTTCGTATCATTTCTTCAATATTTAGGTGACCTGCTGCCTTTATCATGTCGACATGGGTCTCTGTTCTCTGCAGCAGAAGTCTAACGATACGAGTAATTCTGCTCTGGAGCAAGCAGATTTTTTTCATAAAAAAGGAAAAACTATCCATTCTATATTCTTAAAGCTTCTCCTGGCTTATTATTGTCTTCTCTCAGTAGAAACCTCACCCCTGCTGGGTTCATGACAGAGATTAAAGGCAGACACAAAACAAGCAATCCTCACCTGAACAGCCCTGATAGGCCTTTCTTGCCCTTAAAAGACCTTCTTGCAATCTACAAATCATAGACATGTCTTGCAAGATGGCCTCATCTCTGGCTATTTTGTTTAACTTATCCATTTTGTTAACACTTTGCATGAATGGACACAAATAATATAGTATTATGCACTTAATTAATCACAAACAAACTCTTACTTAATGTGTAAGTGTACCACATTACTTTGTTCTTCTGTCATTGTTGCAGTAACACACCACAGCACGCAACAATAAAATGTGTCCTCTGCATGTAACCCACGTGACATTGTCGCACAGCAGGGCGCAGCTATGTGAGCGCCCGGGGAGCAGTGCTTGAGGACGGTACCTTGCTCAGGGTACCTCAGCGGTACTTGCAGGTCGGGGACTTGAACCAGTGATCATTTGATTACACGGTCACGTCCCTAACCATTGGTTACTAGTAAATTACTGATTATGTACTTAACAGGAAGTTTCTGAGCATGTTTTCACTGTTCATAATTTTATTTTTGAGGTGTACTACAATAGATTTGCATGCTTCAGTGTTCCAGAAACACATTATTTTTCTCATACAATTCATCTCTATTCACCCTCTGTCTGAATAGCTCTTTTAGAGCTTTTAGCCCAAATGAGCCCAGTGTGCTCTGATTGGTCAGCTTTGTCCAATTGGTTAGCCTGTCTGATTGGTCAGCTTGCCCTTATACGTGCTACCCCTGTCCTGCAGTCTGTAGACAGATCCTTGCAGGTAGGCTGCTAATAAGGATTGTGTTATGAAGTGACCTCACCTTACTGCTTAGTTACTAATGAACTGTACAGTAATGTCTTCCTAGCATTGTTATTGTTTATTAGCTCCGGTTAAGTGGATTATATGGTTTTAGTCGTTCTGTCTGCTTCGACTTGAGATTCAAGGGCTATAACCTAGCCATCATAGCTCATTGTTGATTGGCTGTGATGAGTGTGCCAATAGTTGGTCCACAGTTGATGTTTGCTGAATCCATGTTATTATCCATTTTATTGTGGGAACTAACACAAACTGATAAAGACCTCCAATGTCCATCACTGGGAACAATGAATTACTCCCACTAGCATGGAAACAAGACATGACCAGGGACCGGTGACAGACATTGAAAATAGCTGAGTCTATAACTACGGCTCATGTCACATTCATTTGTACAAAATAAATATAGGCGAAGTCCTGGCTCCCCGCCTCACCCCCACATTCAAGATAATATTACAATAATTCCCACAATCTTTCCATTCACTGTAAATCTATAAAATTATGAATGTTATATATTGCACCACCCACCACCCTGACTAGGCTAACTGGCACGAAGATGGATGGTATGAATGGGCGCTTTGCAACTCTCATACTTTTAATTGGACTGGGGAACTTGGAATCCCCTCCAATGTGTCAGATTTTCACATTGCTTATTGTTAATCACTTTAATCTGAACGGATGCAGGATGTCTGTAAAAAACTATCAGAGAAATGGCTGCATTTTACCTGGCTGTTTTCCCACTGTTGAAGCTTTTATTTAGATATATGAGGGCATGAGCTTCTGTGAATGGTGGCTAGGCTTTGAATAATCTAAAATGAGCAATGGTTATTTTGAGAAGACATCATGGTGCCCAACTGTCCATCCCAATCTAGGTTATGAAGACGTTTCCCTGGACATGAGTCTGATTTTTTTGTGTTTTTATGACCGGTCATTCGGATGTTATGCATTGTGCCGCGTTTCATTTGGGTCCCAAAGTTACTCACGGTATATGGCATCTCTAGGCTGTGTGCTTGGTGGGGGTGCTCGTGTATTTAGTGTGTCCGTTTTCCAGTTTCGGAGTATACAATGTAACCTGCTACAACTGATGTTGCAACCTGTTGCAATATTTGATATGTGCGGGGCTGGAGCTGGTCACTGGATGTCCTCAGATCTGGCGTGTGTGTGCGCTTCTCAGCTGGACCTTCTCAAACTTAATTGTGCTGAAACCCAAAGGAACCCAGAAGATCCTTTTGTTAGATGCACAGTACAGTGCAGGGTGTTTAAGCCCATTTATCTGAGATGTAAATGTATGTTTTCTAAAACATAATTTAACATTAGGGCATATGCAAATTAACAGTAATGCAATAAAAATGAGCAAGAATTTGTTCTGTTTTCCAGAGAGCAAGAGATATCTTGCTGGATGGTTAGATGGACACCGTTTCAGTTCCCAAACCTCTCCTTATGGGCACCTCAGTCATTCCATGTATTTATTAAATTTCACCACCAGCCCAATTAATTCATGCACTTTTTTAATAACTCAATGAGATGATTGATTATTCACACTAGATGCGCTAGTAGTTGAGTCAAGAAACAGTGTATTGGATGGTTTCTGCAAAAACTGGGGTGATTTGGAGACAGGTTTTGAAATGGCTAAGCTGGCAGGCCTTGTCACGACCAGAGAGAGGAAGGGCTAGGTAGCCAGGCATTTGGAGCAAACAGAACAAAAACGGAAGAAGGGCTCAAAACAAACACAGTTTCGGTGGATCAAAATGGGAAGAAGGATGGACACGAGCAACATCAAAGACAAGCCTGGGAAGCACTTTTATGCATGACTAACAAGTGAAGTGAAGGGCGATTAATTGTCATTGTTGACAATCCACAGCACACAACAATGAAACATGTCCTCTGCATTTAACCAATGTGACATTGTGACACAGCAGGGGGCAGCTACCCAAGCACCTGGGGAGCAGTGTCCTGCTCAGGGTACCCCAGCAGTACTCGCAGGTTGGGGTCTCAAACCAGCAACCTTTCACTAATATCCTTACACGGTTGTGTCCCTAACCATTACACCACTGTCTGCCCCAAGCGAGCAAACCGGAGGAAGCTGGAGTGAGTAACACAAGGGCAGGAACGAGAGCTAAGATAAACTCTTATCAGGCGTGGCTCATTAGGGCCGGGCAGGTAGGCAGGGTGTGACATTGAAAGACATCAAAGTTTTAAATCAACATGAAGATAACTTAAACATCATTTTCTTTGTCTACCTTTGACTTTTTCACAGTACAGTATGTGACACATTCTGCCATCTACAGGATTTCTCATTTCAACTTTTGAATCTCCACCCAGTTTTGCAGACCCTACAGGTTGCGCTGAGCACGAGCGACGTCCTCCTTAGTGGGACACGGGCTCCGATGTTTAAAAACTCGCCACTAGAGGGTGGCAAAGTACTTTTCAAACTGAGCCATGGGTATAGGTTTGCCATTGTTCCATTTGTCCTCAGTTCTCCTTAACACATTTAAACAAGTTGTTGTTTTCTGCATGATTTACTGAACACTTCATATTAATTTCAACAAAAGCATCTATGACATGCGCAGAAACAGACTAAATGAAAAGGGGCATCCAATAAAATGGGAATATTTCATGTTGTTCCTAATGAGGCCTGTTTTGTTTTTGTAAGAATGAAAACGACACGTTTTCAGTTCTGGCTTCCTGGTGAGTGGATCACAGCCAGTAGCTGGCAGTTATATAACATTCCAACTGAGTGTGTCATCATCACCTAGAGTACTTTGCCTACCTTTGCCTGGCACGAGAAAATTAACACAAAAAATTCAATATGCTCATGCTTTTTTGTAATTAGTAACACGGAAATTGTACTATCCTTAGATTTGTTACACAATTTTCTGGAGAGATTTGCCCTAATAATTTCAGAAAACAGAAAATGAAATTTCTCTTCAAAGTGTACATAACACAATGGATGCAAATAATTTGATGCCAATACAACAGTCATTTAACGAGCGGAGGGAATCTCGTATCATTATTAATCATTTAAATTCTACACCTAATATTTGAAGACAACATGCTTGTTAAATTCTGCCACAGTAAAGGCTTTAATAAGCTTTTAATAGTGATGGTTGGCCTTGAGTTCACGACCGAACAAATACTATAGATGAAACAGCTAGACAAAGGCAGTGCTGGTGGAGGAGGCATGCAGGTTCATTAGGGGGGGCACATCCATCCGCTGCACGTTCATTAGGGGGGGGCACATCCATCCGCTGCACGTTCATTAGGAGGGGCACATCCATCCACGGTGGGCAGAAGCCATTAGCGATGCTCCTCATTGCACAGCGGAATGAGCATGTAGACAGAGACAGCGATGGAAGCTGGGGGCCCCCTGATTTCAGCGTTACAGTCCCTTCCTGCCTCTATGGAAACAGCAGAATGAGCACGGAGACACAGACAGCGATGGAAGCTGGGGGCCCCCTGATTTCAGCGTTACAGTCTCTCCTGCCCCTATGGAAACAGCAGAATGAGCACGGAGACACAGACAGCGATGGAAGCTGGGGGCCCCCTGATTTCAGCGTTACAGTCTCTCCTGCCCCCATGGAAACAGCAGAATGAGCACGGAGACACAGACAGCGATGGAAGCTGGGGGCCCCCTGATTTCAGCGTTACATTCCCTTCCTGCCCCTATGGAAACAGCATGTCATTTTTTACAGACAAACGTATAATCTTATTATTTAAAAAATTTAAAATGGATTTCAAACATAATAATGGGGATTAGGTACTCTTTTGGACAAGTTCATCGAGAGGGAGATAATGGCACGCAAGCCTGATTCTGCTAGGGAATAATCGGATTCAGTTTCATCCTCCGCTGTGCTGTATGATGACGGAGGAACAGGTTCCTTGGGGCTAATATCTGCTCCCTGGGCTGCTAGAATGGCGCATAAGGGGCGGGGGTGATGGAGGACTGCGAAGGGTTAAAGGCAGGCGGTCGCCGGCCTTGCAGGGACATTAATGACTCAGTGGATGGGTGTCTGGCCGCAGTCAAGGCGGTGAAACTGAGGCATGTCATTGCAGATGGAGCCAGCAGGAGTACTCACCCTAATGGCACAATCTCCGGATTCACGCTTAATGTGCCACCTCTCCCAGCGAGGTCACGGCGGGCCTGCCCCCCAGCGACGGGGCGTGGCTGGGTGGCTCCCAGCTCAGAATCATCACAGAGGATGATTGGGAGATAGTGGTCGGCATCCTCCCTCAGTGGGAATATCAGAAATGCAATGATATAACTGAAATAGCTCAAATTCATAGCGCCCACCTACCCATCCATCCATCCATAGAAGCGGGTTGTATAGCGCTCAGCGGGCAGCCGTTCCCTGTCTGCGTGTGCAGGGTTAGCACGCCCTCGCCACATCTGTGCCAGCCTCCTTCAGACACTCCAGGCTGCCCCCACAGGCCACAGACAGCTTGGGGGGCTAGTGTCTCTGAATGTCCCATAATGCATGTGAATGAGTGCGTGTCCTGTGATGGACTGGCATTTGGTACCATCCAGGCAGGCCCTGAGTCATCTGCGTCCTGCTTCCTGGGATAAAGGCTCATTGTGACCCTGTACTGGATAAGTGCTATGGAAGATGGATGGATGGTGATAATAATAATAATAATAATAATAATAATAATAATAATAATAATAATGATAGCAATAATAATGATACTAATAATAGCAAAACACCAGGAGAATAACTCATATATAAAAATATAAGAAATGCCTGAAATGTCACCATTACGTACTTGATGATGATGATAATGATTATACTACTATGCTTAAAGTGCTGTTTCTTCCAGTCTTTCTCTGTTTCCATAACGTGCTTGATGTCTCAGCTTAATAATATGATGGTGCCCGTCTTTATTGGAGCACTGGGCCAACAAATAGACTCAAAACCCCGCCCCTGGACCTCCAGTGCTGAGAGCAGGAGGCTGGACACACGCTGGAGAACCGTTTCCTGACTTCTTGGTACCTTACCGGCAAAAGGAGAGATGGCAGTGTAACGTTATGGTATGTCTCCTCCAAGGCTTCCTGTTCTCTGCTGCCTGAGCGGCACATAGAGTGGAAAAATGCACATTATCAACCACAGGCATGCTGGGAATCAAGGTGTGATACTAATGGTGAGACTAGGAAGCATGACATCCCGACCCCGGTGCTGAAAACCAGATGTATGAAAACCCATACAGTAGTAAATACTATAAAACTATAAGACTGCACATTTTTAAAGTAAGAGGAGCATGATTATTTTGTCTTCCCTCTAAACCTTTTTATGTTTTTTTTTCATTTAACACATTAGACACTAGCCAGTGCGATGCCACCAGCCGAAAGCCGAACTTTTTCAGCACAGGCTGATGTAACACCAAAGACTGGAAACCACGTCTATAGAAAATGCACATCTGAAGCCGAAGCAGAATCTGCACAGCTACTGTCCAGCCAATCAGCATCATTTCTGGCCAGCCAATCAGCACAGCTGCTGCTCTGCCACTCAGAGCAAAGGGACTATAGCGGCACCGCCGAACAGTAAGGAGGCCAGTCACAGATCCTGCCCAGTGCCCGTTTGTCCCAGTGTTACCAGGCACCGAGAGTCACCATTTCCAGTGATGCTGTGACTTTGTGCTTTACCGGGCAGTACTGTAGGCTAGTCCCTCCAGGTCTGTGGCTCTGGTTCCCTCCTGGCTCTGTGTGCTTATGGAGTCTGCATGTTCTTCTTGTGTTGCCTCATACAGTCCAGAGGCTCACGGGTTATGTTTGGCTTGGTGCCTCTACATTGATGTGTGTGATCATGTCATGAGAGTATTTAACCCTGCATTACATAAGTGATTATGGATGCCAGATGGTGGGAGAGGAAACGCGATCTTAGCTACTGAAAGAGGCTGTCTATTACAAAAAAACACTTACAAAAACAAGGGAATGAATGAATGAAGGAAATTGATCTGGACTGTATGGGCTAAGAGGAGCACCTCTTGCATGAGAATCCAGCCTTGGGGGAATGACCACATGGAATTATAAATCCTAAGCATTTTACTGATGTCTATAGGATGTACCGACACTCGAGGGAACTTCAGTGAAACACTCCAAGTGGTAACGCCCATCTTCGCTGCCCTGCTCAGTCATGCTAGCCAAATCTGACGGCTGAATTGTTGTTGTAGTTGATATCTGCTTCTCCGATAGATACACCTCCTCCATGTTCTCAAATTATGCCTGAAGTTTTACTAATGTATTCGGTTTTACTTCGGAGGAATGCTTTTCACTGTGTCCTTTTGCGCACAAGGGTTTAGCTTCCTGCCAGTAAAAAGGGATTTTTATCGGGACAGGTTTAAAGCAGAGATCCCACCGTGTGCATCCCCAGTTCATACACATGTCGAGCCTTCGCTCAGAGAGACCCAGAGAGGCCACAGTGCCAGGAAGAAGCCAGGCCCCCATTGCTGAGACTGCAGATGTATTGGATCAGGCTTGGGAGAGAATGGAAGCGATGTTAGAGCCGCCTTCTAAAATCTAATTACACAATATTAAAAACACGGAGTTGTCTTGACTCGGGCAATGTTTAATATCCATCGCATTGAGGGGGAACCTTATTGTATTCCTTAATCTCCCCGACTGCTGCCTTCCCTAAGTGGATGAAGCGTCAGTTTTGCATGGTAAAGCGTAAAGCGGTCCGTCCTTCTGAGACTCCGCATGCAATCTTAATCAGCTGATCTATAGTCCCTGTGCTTTATGACTTCTTCATATTTAATGGGCACACCTACACCCTTTATGCTTCTTTGATGGCTTTGAGTGTTGGTTTGGCTGGGCTTCCTCACGCAGCGTGACTCTCCCTCGCGTCTCCCTCGCCCAACAACTCTCCCAGCACAATTAGATGCACATCGCTGCCTTTGCAGAGAGAGGGTGAGGTGCTTGCCCAAGCACTGCTGCCGATGTCCCCCCAGATCTTAAAAACAGCTGTCCCGAGACACAGAAGCTCAACCATATATTAACTTATGCTGCATATGTTTTGTATAAGAATGCAAATGTGCATCTATGAACACAGATAATATAACATTTATATAAAAAAGTTCTTATTTCAGTATAAAGAAGTTATTGAAAGCCATTAACCTAAGTAGCTGGTCTCAGTGCAGAGTAGATGAATGTCTGATGCTCTACTCAATTATATCATTGCCAACATTTGTGGCCTTTGTACAGCAGTACAAACAGATGGTGGACTTTGACAGTAAACTGACCTTTATAGGATGGCCAATGATATCGAGTTATCAGGCAGTACAGGACTCGGCTTTGGCAGGTGGGGCACTTTTGTGTGGCCCAAAAGACCATTACCTCAGTCTTACAGTATCACCAACTCCCTACCGAAGACAGTGTCACCATGCGCAGAGACAATGCGAATCACAGAAATGAATGCAGCAAAGAAGCGTGTCAGACACCGGCAGAGAGCCATCGCCGCGACTGGCAGGGAGACGGTGGCACCAAAGAGATGCATCATTCATGAAGGCGTGCGATACTCCCAGGAAAAATCTCAATAAATACAGAAATAGGAGAAAAATGGACAAACGTTTTAAATGCTCAGCCCCAACTGCCATTTTGCTATTTCTCCTCTCATTTAGATAATGTGTCTTGGATATGCCACGACGTATAACAAGTATAACGTCTTACGCAGACGCCTCAGAGAAGCCATGGAAGACTCGGCCACAAGACTGGCTCAGGGGGGAGTGGAGAACATATCAGGAATGAGCAGCAGGAGGCAGAAACAGGGCTGATCGTGATTTCGTGAGGGAGCGGCCTGGAGCTCGAGACAGAGCCCAGAACAGCTAAGGACCAACACAAGCAAGCCGCCCATGTTTAGTACCTCAGACCTAGCAAACAAAACAGTAAGCGAAGATTCCAAGCACAGAAATAACATGTTTGTGGAGTAGGGAGCTGAAACCCAAACAAGAATTGTGGAGGAGGGTGGTGGTGAAGGTTAGCAGCTGGTCCAGGGCCACCTGTAGGGGAGGCAGAGGATGAGCAGCCAAGGCTCCTTTCTGCTGGGATCCTTTATGCTCCGGGTAAGAAAAGAGGAGCTGGAGAGACACCCCGCACATTCGCCGAGCCTCCCCCCCGCCAGCTGGGATGATGCCAAGCAGACATGGGGGAAGACTCCTCATGTCACGCCCCTCCTCTGCCGTCCAGCGCTAACCCCCAAATCGACACACTGGCCTCCATCTTGCCGGCTCCTCTCCGGGGAGCTTCGAGCTCATTAGCCAAATGGCATTCTCCTCACCGACAATGGGCTGCAGTTTGAGAAGATGCTAGACGACATGCAGAGACTGGCACTGATGCCGTTTGGGTATCCCAACAACAGGCGAAGAACAGTAACCCTAATACCATTCCTCCATCTTTTACACGCGCTTGACTTATGCAGAGTCGCAGGGGTCCGGAGCCTTTCTCAGAAGCTACAGGCACAACGCGGGGAATAACCCAGGATGGCATGCCATCCCATTGTTACTACTACTAATAATAATGATCACCGTCATCATCTTCCTCATCATAAATAATGGTGTGCAAATCAAAACATTAAACTGCCTTTGTTGTACTGAATCAATTTGCTGAATTCGCCGAAGCCCTAAAATGACCCCAAATCTTCTGAAACACCAATGAAACATTTTTTTTTCTCCTGTTTAATTTCTACGCAAAGTTAAGCGTTCACCCCTTACAATGTTATGATCTCTCACACTAGTTCATATAGTTTATGATCCCGGAACATTAAACGCACATTGCCTGCAGCACCAGCTCTACTGAAGCAATGCAGTACAATTACCATTCATTACTTACCAAGAGCAGAAAACATCACCCCCCCCCCCAACCCTCTTACACCATACTCACATTTTCCCCTCCATTTATAAAGAAAACCCAACGCAGATGCCTTGACCAGTTATAGTAGTGAGTATTAAATACTAACATCCCTACTACTAAAATAAGCTCTACAATTAGCAAATCAAGACAACTAGGTCCCCAATCCCAGTGGGATGAATTTAAGTAAAACAAAGACGTAATTCCAATAATAGTGTTCAGCTGCTTGTACTCTGTAGCAAACCTGAATAGGTACACCTAAAATCACAGCATTCGACTCAGCTTTATTTTTGGCTGTCTAAGTTGCCGGACCTGTCTTATTTGGTTAATATTAGGGCTGTCAAAATTGACACAAAATCCCTGAAATGCAGCGTTGAGGTAAGTTCAGGTAAGAAATAGTTGGCAACGCTGCATTTCAGGGATTTTGAGTCAATCTGCGCTGCAAATGGGGTAAATGCGTTAATATTTTTAATCAGATTAATCACGATGCTGGATTAATCCGCGTTAACGCGTCAATTTTGACAGCACTAGTTAATATCCAAAGCCATCATTGTGGCTGACCTAGTAGACATTTTTATCCAATGTGACTTGACTGGCTTAAAATGACACCTTAATATTCATTTACACACATGGAAGCACCGCAGAGCTGTTTAACTTAAACACCTGGCCCACCAGCATTTCCCTACTCGGGACTTGCACGTACAACCTCTTTGACACAAATCCAAATCCTTAATTACTCTGGTGCCTGCTACCCAACAAGGTCTAAGGATAAGGCATAAGGACGTGCCCCCCAAATGAAAGGCCCACAAACACCCCAGGCAGATGTAGCTGTTTCCTCACCTATTACACCTTGTTGTAAGGTGATCTGATGCAGACTAAACTATGTAGTACCATTCAGGAAGTAACAAATATACTCCTGAAAGGTCATATACTGTCTAAAAGGTCATCTGTGACCCCCCCCCCACCCCCAGGTTTTTGATATATTGCTATAGACTCCCCCATTTGTACTTACTTTGAAGGCAAGGTGAAATTGTCCTAACAGTAAGAGTAATACTCTGGTGTTTTTCAGAGGTGTCCTGTTTAATTCCTCAAGGGCTGCAGGATGGAGAGTTTTCATTCCATCTTAATTGGTTTTATTAAGATAGTAAAACCTCTTACCTGGAAAATAGCTCGCTAATTGAAAAGTAACTCTGCGGCCTGTGGGGCCTGTCGACCAGAACCGCCTACCCTAGAGTCTAGGTTTAAGTCCGTAAACAAAGTCAAGCTTTTCTTAGTTAAATTCATTTACCCTGCTGTGTATTTCTGGGGAAAAAAAAGATTATTCCTGTAAAGCCTGCTGGGTATCTGCCACTGAGATTTTATGGAGCCATGATTTACGTACTCGGATGGGAAACACAATCAAATGGCCCCTAATTAAGTAGTTAACGGCTCCCACAAGGCATGAAGACCCTCCACAAAGACACGGGCTGGCTCCTACATCCCGTTGGCCCCGATCGATTGGAAGCTGCAGATCCCGTCCTGAATTTTGGAGCGGAGATGATGAAGTGCGAACAAGGGAAATGGCAGCTGAATGCTTGTTCAGCTTCATCAAGCTCATCCTACAAGCATTAGGACGATAAGATCAAGGTATGATAAAAGCTGCAGGAAATACAGGTTTCCGGCACTAAACCGATAACCCAAACTAAAGTGTGATTTACGGCTGTGGGTGCCATAGTGCTTATACTTTCCTGTCCTTACTCTGGGCCTCTTTTTTTTACCTTCTAACAGAGTTAGTCCACACAGGAAGTGGAAATGCATCTGTATTTCAGGATCCTCCCCTAAACGTAAGCATAACCACCTACCTGTTATTTGTGACAGTACGTTGTATCAGTCAGCCCCCTACTATTTTCTCTGATGGTGTCGTGATCAACAAAAATAAGTTTTGCTCTGTAATAACAGAGATATAGGGGGTGTAACAGAGCTCTGAATTTGCTGTTATAGAAAATAGCTACAGTGTCCCCCTACCTTTATAAATACCTACTCTCTAGACTAGAGTGTGACATTATGTGTCCCCTGAAATTTTGCAAATGTTACACTGTTATGCTAAAAGGAAGGAAAGACCACATTACTGCACATGGAGCTTCTAGCAATTGTACTCTCCAACTATAAGCCCTTTACGGCATTATATAAAGTAGTATGTGTATAAAATGTGTTTCCTCCCTTATCGTGTATCGAGTGATACTCACACAAATGTTCTGTCATCACTTGACAGGTTGTGTCAGGCTTAGCTGTATGTAAGCCATCGCCAGCCTAGCCCACTTTGAGTGCTCCTCTTGAAACGTCCTTGAGTTTAACATCCGACTGTGTGGTGGGCTAATTTTGTGCATTTTTAACCTAGAAAAAAAGACTTGAAAGCACTCTTTGGGGGCAGAATAATTTGTAGGAGAATAAGGACTGATATGTTACAAAGCCTCAGCCCGTGTGTGATTGATGGCAGCATCCCAAGTGAAAACTCCGTCCTGTATCCTAAGTTTTGTGTGACCGCAGCAAGAAATCAAATACAGTCAGGGAAGAAAATATGGTCACCGTCGTCAGGTACTCAGGAAAAAGCAGGACAGAGACTCAGTACCGAACTGAACCAGCTTTGAGGAAATAAGGCATATCAGATACGAACAAATGACCTTCAATTTTTCTAAAAATGTCAGCCAAGAATCAGTGCAGGCGGGTAAAATTATGTACTCTGAAAGTCATTAGTGCTGCTGGTATTTTCGATGCGACTGAAAATGCATTTCTGATTTTCTCTTAAATGAAGAAGACAGCGTTTTTATCATTCTCCTTTTTAAAAATATTTTTTCTTTTCTTTTTTTTGTATACATCTTTCGTGGCGTGAAATGGCAAAGAGTGGTCAGGATGAAATTCAGGGAGAAGATGGCAGGAGATTGTATGAGACAATTTGCAAGAAATGCAACATCAGGCTGCTTCTGTTAACATCAACATGTATGAATTTACCGAGTTTTCAAGTCCCCCTTTAAATACAGCATTTTCTATACTGTCCTCCACTCTTTCAATTATATGCAGTTAAATTACCCTTTACAGCCGCTAGTTATAAAATCTAATGAAGAAATGAATAGTGCTTAAAGTCATTAGACATTGGCAGTGAATATGAACTTTGGGTTATTTGCATTTGGCGGATAAGGGTTGGGTGGCAGGCAGTAATTAGGTAAATGTAGGGGGGCATTAGACGACAGAGACAGGTAGGAGGCTGTAGGCCGGGTTCGTGGTGGGGAACACGCTGGCAAAGTGCTCAGTGTGAGCACATGGAGCTTTTTTCCATTCAGTGCTAAAGCCATTTTCTGGGCCACGAACTTGCAGCAAAAATGAAACAAGCACCATTCTGGGTGGGAGATAATAATATGAGGAGAGGAAGGTCACAAGAGGGGGGTATCGGTCGGGGGGGGGGAGGTGAGCTCAGGCATGCGTTTGTGTAGAGTGGAGAATATGAGCACTTCTACTGGCTCCTTTGGTCTGTAGAAGCCACTGAAAGGGTTTTAGTATGTGGGATTAAAGTAGCCGACCTTTTCATGACCATGGAACCACTTAAATTTCATGTAAAATTTCATGTTGGCAGTAAAGTTTGCGTGATGGGGGTAGGAGCAATAAAATTTGGGATAAAAATACGGTTTAGGTTCAAAGCTCTTTATTTTCCAATCCGGGACGATTGCATAAGTTACAAGAGGAGTAGCAACCCTAGAGGTGCCTGTGGAAGATCGATCTGTAGGACAGACTTATTCTCGTGTTCTTATTAGACTGATTCTTCACTGCCACACGACCAGGTGGGTGTTAGCGCAACTTGCTACAGTTGCAGACAACATGACAGAAGACAATTAACGACTAGGCTATAAACAGATAGAGAATAAATACGAGACACAAGACACACAAAGAGAGGCATAAACACAAGGTAGGTGATAAATACAGTTGTTTGCAAATTTTAATTTAATCTATAAAAATTAATAAGTTTAACCGATTCCTTTAAAAAAAAAAAAAAAACCTGGCTTGAAAATATATTGATTATTTTTGGAATTCACCCAACCTCTGCCCTGAGTAATTTTGTGTTGTAAGCGGCCATCCTCATTGGCGAACCGGCCGTCCCAGAGCCTGTCCTGCTGGTTGGATATAGGTGCAGTCCTCCTTAGCTTGCTGTGTTGAGGAGACTCAGATAGCCTTAAGGGCTGGTGAACCTGAAAGCTTCCTCTTTGCCCTTATCAGCTGAATAGAAACAGGCAAGTATGGAGGACAAAACGTGGCTCAAAAAAATTTAAATTGAAAAGTAAATTAATAAAAAAGCAAATAAATCTGTGGCATAAATAAATAAGAAATAAAACGGTTGATAGAAATAATAAATGAATCCTACGCCATAAATATATGAATGAATAAATAAATATATTGAATAAATGAATATATAAATAATAAATATTAAGAATTAAATTTGATTTATTTATTCTGCCAGGCCAGAACACTTCTGACACTTCTGACACCTATGTAGTGGCGGGTGGTCCAAGGCATCGCAACAAGGGGGCTTTCTTATTGAGGCCTTAAGAAGACTAACAGAGATACTTTATGAGCACTAAAGCGACCATACATGGAAAAACACAAGGGGGCTTGACGCTGAACTGTAAGGTACACACACGGTGGGTAATTTACTCAATGCTAAAGACGTGAGGATCAGACAGGGATCACCTAAGACACAGGCAAACACATACGCAACAATAGGAAATGCAAGGAGTACAAGCACTAACCAAAACATACAGGGTATATACACGGCACGCAAGCATGTCGCTAAGCTATCAAACAATGTCACAATGACTCATGTAGGGTGCCCACCGCATGTACATACAACTGAAGAAATAATCCATAAATAAATAAACATGAAATATCCATAAATCTGGAAATAAATAAACCAATAAATAAATAAACCTTTGGCATGAATAAAAAAAAACTTTTATTTATTCAATAGATTTATTTATTTGTACATTTAGGGGAAGGATGTGTTTATTTGTTACCACCAAATATTTATTTGTTTATTAATGTATCTGTTTATCTGCTTGGTTATTTGTTTGTTTGTTTATGCCAAAGATGTGTTGATTGACTAATTGATTGGTTGTCTTTTCAGTCGGATATTTCCTCCACAGACAACCTTTGGGCAGAAGTAAATGAACAAAAACAAATGGATAAAAGCAACAGAGGTGTCAATTTCAGGTCCAGAAAGTAAAAATCCAGACCAGGATTTTGTTTCAACCAATCAGTTGAGGATAAAGAGTCACAGTCACAGAGTAGAGCCCTGCATTGGGACTGGGATCCCGCGGGACCCAACGGAAATCTCGCGGGAGCGGGCGGTTTTACGGTTGCCGCGGGCGGGAGCGGGCGGCTAAAAATTACACAGCGGGCCCCAAGATTTTTGGCTGGATGGAGAATGTAACTGATGTTTAGGATCAGCTCGCACACGTAATCAGTGTCCGTGCGTGTAAATCCGATCAGCCTCGGCCTCGCCATTCATGGATGAGCGACCGATCGGTGCGTCTGTGTTATACATACATACACACACACACGCAGCTAGGTGTCCGGGACAAACTATGGGACCCCAGAGGATGTATTTCAGGGCCAGACAGACTGTTTTCTTTAATTGTTGACGGTTAATATTCCGGCTTGGTTGAAGCGGTATCTCTCGAAAAGATTATTATGGGGTATTCTGTCCTCCGGTGTGCGTGGCTTCCGTGCACAAGTTGACAGATAGCTAAACAGTCAGTAACTGTAGGTTGAATGA
>JAODKM010000034.1:17661051-17674675 GCA_026780845.1 Petrocephalus sullivani
GATAAAGAGGGTAAATGGGGGAGTGAGAAGGGAAAGGGAGGGGGAGGGGGAAGGAGGAGGAGAGGGATTACTATTTTTAATCCCATAATTTGCATTTAGTATTTATGGCTTTCAGAGATTCCTGCACTGATCCAAATTTGAATAAACTGACCACTGTATGTATTCCTGTACATATATACAGTATGTGTGTGTGTGTGTATATATATATATATATATATATATATGTGTGTGTGTGTGTGTATGTTTATAAATCATATATATATATATATATATATATATATATCCAAAATAGAAAAACAAGAAAACAGAGGCTTTGTTAATCCCAATGGCTTAAAGGAGCTGAAAGTGTTTTTATACTTGCCCTCTTCCCTGCCTGTACCATCAGCTGGATGATTTTATTAAATAAAAAACAGTAATGCAGTTAGGATTTGTCTGGAAATGACCAGGAGCTTAAAAAGGCTTAAACGGCGACATTATTTTCAGCTCGGCTGGGAGTGATTTCACAGTCACAGATTAACCTCAATGTGGTCAAAAGGGTGATTTTATTGGAGATTCTGCGTTCAGAAGTGACATATAGTCTAGCAGCCTCATAATCCCTGCCTGTCTGTCAGTTTTGCTTGAATTAAAATAATTGAATTGCTCCTTAATGCTGTGGCTTCCTTGATGTGTATAGAGGAATTAATTTTAGTCTTAAACAAATTTTTTGATCTTAACTGGGTAAACCACAGTTCATGTCTAATACCACAAATTTCATTAAAGATCAAGTGGATTGCTAGCTATATAGTTAGGTAAATATAGATTTTTTTTCAGGTACACAAAGAAACTATGAATCATTTTCATTTTTGATGCCAAACTTTGTGTCAATTTGACACGTAACATTGTGGGTGTAGTATTTGGGGCAGGCGTTTCTAAACAGGGTCCTTTATGGAGCTAGCTTTTTCTTTTGGAGAGCCTGATTGGATAGGACATGCATAGGAGAGCTATGATTGGATAGGACATGCATAGGAGAGCTATGATTGCAGATCTGTGTCCTCCTAGTTAGTCACATGACTTGCTTACTCTGTTTGTGAGACGGAGTGGCATGGCTGGTTTCCACGTGCTCCAGTGCTCGCCATGAAGGGACTGTCACGCAAGATCACACCGGTCTTGGCCTCCCACCGCCAGCCCATGTCCCCGCTCTACATCTGATAGCTTTTGAAGAGCTAAGGGCTGTGTTTTCTGTTGTGTCTGCTGTTAGCGCGGGGCGTGACTTGACTCGGAATCACCTTCTCGGTCTCAGATCCCCAGACGGCACTCCTCGGAGGGCGACGTGCCTCTGAAGGTGCCAGTTAGCGCCGGGATCTCTGACAAGGCGAGCCCGTCTCCGGCGGGCCAGAGCTAACGAGTCGTTTCTGCCGCGCCCCACCCCCCACAACCCCTCATCCCACCCGTGCACGGCATCATTACGGAGAATGACGAGCAGCAACGGAGAACACTGTCTACTGAAACTGCGCCCACTCCCCTGAAAACACACCACTACCGTGTCTGCACTCACCATCATATCCAGCAGTGTGGGACCAAGTGACCCTGCTCTGTGGGTGTTGCGACTCATCATATTACTGGTGCATAATCACACGTCACGTGCGGCGTGCTGATTAATACGAGAACATTTACAGACAATGCTTCTTAAGCTGCTTAACATATTTAACATCATTTATTCATAACTGTACTCGTATTTATTGTCTTACCGCAAGTAACTTGATTTTTATATATGATTTGTACCTAATTTGTGTTTCCTACAGGCTGCAAGGACAGGCAGCGTAAAGGTGGCTGGATGCTTCAATTAACTTCAGAACAAAATGAGATCGAACACATCAACATGAGCGATCTGTCGCGTGCGCAAGACAATGACACCGTCATGTCACATGATGCAGCGGATAAACGTGCCGAGGGGGAGTAAGCGTATTATGGCAAGTGAGCGAGCCATTATAAGGAAGAAGAGGACTGTCTATTTTTACAGGCAGTATTGTTGGAAGAATACTGCTTTCCAAACCCCCCCACACAGGCACCCTGCCATGCCATGTATTTCATCTATTGTATCACAAGCTCACTTAATGAATTAAGGAATTAATTAAATGTATTATTTTATTTGAATTTATTTAAATTGTTTAAAATCAATGAGGCATAGATTAGCCATACAAGATGTTACAAGGCGAAGGCTTTAAGAATTTCATTTCATACTGTAACTGATTACTTACTGTGTGCATGACAATAAACTCTCTTGAAAGCAGCAGTATCAGTATTATAAGTAATAGTAGTACTAGTACTACTAGCAGTCTTATGAGTATTTGTAACAACAATACTACTAATAATAGCAGGACCACCAACATCAACAGCTGGAGCAGTTTTAACCGATGCGGTAGCATAAGTTTTAGTTATGGTACAAATTAACCTATGTGACATTTTAATTAACTAGCCCTAAATGAGTTGTAGTTTCAGCTGACTTAGAAAACAAAACAAAAGCAAGGGGGGGTGTGTGTAAAACAGCCACCGAGGGACACTGCAAGAAAATCGCCCCATGGCGTTCAAAGTGTTGCTTTCTCTGTGATAACTATACGCAGGATATACAGGCCAGGCTGGCCCTCTCAAGACAAAAGCATCTAAAACAGCTCAAAAAGCCATAGTCCCTGTCCACAGCCACCGAGAGCCTGCCTCATTCTGCAAATACACCAAACTAAAGAGGCTGAATTTATGCTTTTTATCATGAGAAGTTGAGTGTTTACTCTTATGGGGACAAGCCCACGAAAAGGGGATGGGAGCTTTTAATTATCCGAATCGAATATGAAAAGGCGAGTAGTGGCAGTGAGGCTCTCGCAGAATGGAGAGATCTGCCAAGCTTGTGTACACCCATGTACTCCTCCAAATTATCATATATAAACACCAAACGCATATATACTTCCCAAGTCAAACACCATCAGGTCATAGCAGCGGGGGCTGCAAAGCATGGGACAGATTATTAATCATGCATGATAGCCAGCCCATTTCCTTAGAACAAAACAAAAGGAATAAACAGTCACAAAACTGAAGTCTAATGAGAACCTTTAACAATCATGGGTCGTTATGCAAAGTTTGACAGTGTTAGGAAGTTACAGGTATTTATTTATTTTTGCGTTTTGCGGTAAATGGTTCTTTAAATAATGATTAGTAACATCCCATCCCTCAGCAATGAGTGCTTAATAAACACAAACTATTCCATTAAACATGTGACTTGGTACCGACATGCAGCCCACTCAGAATGTCATTCCCTTAATTCGTGTTGGTAACTTGCTAAATTAGTATCATCATCAGTGCTATAAGGATTTCGCTAATTGCTCTTTACTTAAGAGGGGCTAGGAGAGGAAATATAATTAGATTTGCAATTCCAAAAGATGTTGTTTATGTAGCAATGCCCAGTATTTATTTGGATTATTAATGACAGGACACAGCCTGTAATCTGGGGAATGTAGGGCCTAATACACCTTAAAAGACTTATCGGTTAGTAGTTAAAAAAACATCATATTCATACACACCAGTGTCTGTCCTGATCTGGCTCACCGTCCTGCGACATTGCATTTTATGTATTTAGCTAAAATGTATATTTTGACAAAGCAGGGTACCAGGAAAAATTACAGGTTAAAGGCCTTGCTTAAGGGTCTAGCTGTGAAACGACTTTGCAGCCCGAGGGATTCGAACCAATGACCTTCCGGTCACAGGCAAATCCCCCCAAGAGCTTTCTAACCGGGTTAAAACTGGGAAGGAGCTTCATAAGTTTGGGTGCTTTAACCTCCTTGGTGATATGGTCTATTTTTCATTTGGATACAATTTGTGAAACGGGAAGCATGTTATATAGACTTAGATCTGATTCACTTTGGTGGTGATTCCTATGGGGCCCAGAGTTGTGACATGCGGCAGTGAAACCCCACATGAATACGGAATCGCAGGGCCCGCGCTATCAGGAACCTTCCGTTAGTCTGCCTTGTCTTCAGAGTGCTACATGGCAGAGCTTGAAGAGGAATGTGGAAAATGTGCCCACACATGTACGTATTTGCTGTCACCTACATACACCACAAACCCACTTAGATCTGGAATGATTCCCCATGTGTTTATCCCCTAGTTTATTTCATCAGCTGTGGACATACTTCTTCATGGCTTGTAAAGTTAGACTCTTATAGTTACCAGAAAGACCTAGACAGGAGTGAGGTCTTCAGTGAGTTTGGTTGGTTGTCACATATCCCATTTCCCTAATTTCCCAATTCTGACCTTGATCGTGTCTGTAATTACAGTCAATGGCATTACTGAAGTTTCTGGAATCATGGCATTCATGAGAGCGAAGTGACATCAATATTAAACACTACTTTCTGATATGGTTAGACTTTCCACGATGAATGGGAAACATCAATCAGAAAAGAAAAACCTATTACAGTACAGTATAGCACCAAAACAAAGCAAGGTCTTTAGCAGAGCTGTGTTTTGACCACACTTGTACAGATATGAATGATGACGGTGACCAGAAGTAACACCACCAAACAGCCAACTTTCCAGACCAGAAACCTGAGAAGAATCCTGCATATTTTCTGCCCACTAGAACCCAGGAACTGCTCACCATGTACAAGCATGAGAGCCTGGGCACAACAATTTCAGAAGAAGATGGAGATGGATAGGACACACCATCAGAAAGGAAGACCCCATCGCAAGAAGAGCTCTCCACCGGACCCCTGATGGTAAGCGGTAGAGAGGCAGGCCAAAGGACACCCAGAGGCGTACTGTGGAAACACGACTGAAGACCCGGAAACCACAGCTGGGGCACCATTCAGAAAGCTGAGAGAAGCTGAGGTCCTTTGTGGCTGCATAACATGCCAGCCGGTGTTCATATTGAACAGCCATCATTAAATCTTTAGAGGGCGCTACATGTTTTCGCACTTTAGTATCAAATGAATAAACCAACAAAGCACTTACAACCAGATGCAATTAAACTTCCAAGCAGGTGACTCATAGAGTATTTTCGATGAACGCCAAATATAGCAGTTACATCCTAGAAAAGTCTTGAATAATTTGGGCCATTCCTATTTGCCCCTCATGAGTTGTGGCTAGCCACCAAAATTTGATAACACGTTTAACTTGTTGAAAATCAAATATATATATATATATATATATATATATTATACATGATTTTAGAGCTTTTTGCTGTGCAGATATTAGTGCCGTGATTATTTTTGCAAAGGCGATAACCATCACATTTCATTCTAAATCCGCTGAGCATCAGTGTCCTGACCCAGAAGCTGACATTTATAAAATTCATCTCCATCAGCCAGGTCCCTGAGCCTGGGCCGTACGCTGTGGCAAATGGCAAACTCGAGCCCTTAATGAACATTATTTAAAACCGATAAACCGAGAGGCAATTACCAGGTTCCAAAGCGAAATGTGGAGATAACAATTAATTTGTGCGGCTTACTAATTATTCACACGAGTCTCTCCCCGTGGCTGCAGGTCTGCGTCAGTCTCCCTGGGAAAGTTTGGAAACCTACTTCCCTGCGAAAGACGGGAACGCTGTCAGCCGGCAGCAAATCAGCGTGACTGACTCACAGGACGTCTCGGGGCATGATCTGACAGATAAGCCGCGTCTGTTCACTGATCCCCGAGCAGCGAACGGTAAGAGCGACGTCTCTCTGACAAGGGGCTCGGCTCCTGCTGTGTGAGATGGCAGTTCAAAGGACTTCAGAGGAAGACTCCTCATCACCTGCAGCTCTGTTTGCAGGTGGCACTTCGGAAATGGTTAATAACGATCACTGTGGTGAGGCGAAGCATGATGTGGGATGTTCAGTTCTTTTTTTTCAGCAGGGATTTCTCTCCAAAGATTGACAATTCCAATTTTTACTAGTGATATTTCATTTATAAAGATAACAAATGCGATATCGCAATCAAATAAAACAAAGGGACAAAAAACAACGATGATGTTCTACATGTTTCTACAAATGATGTAGAAACTAACTTAAGAAAATGGCTTGATTTGATAAATATCAGTTTTTCTCTAAAACCACGGCGTGTAGAAGTCACCGTGCCTAATCTTATAGATTCCACTTTGTCAATAACATGATACATGAACACTAAATATCTGTTCTTCAAACAATTGTACCACAGCAAGTTAATTGTTTGCATTGCTCTAAATACGATTAAATGATCAGAAAGCACATTTCGTTTATAAGTATCACAAATTCAAGAAATTTGATGGTGCATGTCTATTTTGGCATTAAAGAAATTTGGATCATAAATATATTTTCAGTAGGGAAATTGGCAGATTGTAAAGTGAAGTCATTCTGAAAGCTTATGTTTCCATGCCTGAAGTTCGGTGCCTTTTGAGCAGTATGACAGAGAGTAACAGGTTGCCCTTAATAAGAAACTTCACGCCGTAAAGGTCACTGTCAAGAGCTCAACAGCGCAGAACAGCCCCAACGTTTACAGTTAACGGTGACGGAACGACTCGGTGCTCCACAAGAGCTGACAGACGCATGACGGGATCACCGTGCACAACGCGTGTCAGAGTCACCAGGGAGATCGGTGACTAACCCAGTCTTCATGGCCAGAGCCACTATTTACCAGGCAGGTGTATAAGCTGCCTGTGCAATGTATTTTCCCATTTAGCGACATGGCACAAAAGCTACCCACCACAACACAAATGCTATTTGATGGCACCTCTGGACAGTGAGCAAATGAGGAAAACAGACTAATCCTTCATTATGCCTTTAATAGTATGGGAATTACAGAGGACAGAGCTGCATGGTGACTGACGCCACAAGTCCACTGAGAATAAGAACCCTTATACTTATGAATAAAATATCATGTGAAAGAATCTGTTCCTGGTAAACTTTAGGATGGAGGACAGCTAAGGATAGCATATTTGGGTCTAAGTCTTTTGTTCAAACAGAATAAAGTGTTTGATGTATATTTAATTTTGGTATACTATACATTTTACATATATACATGCATTGTCATTCCTTCAAAGAGAAACTGCAGTAGAAGTCTTCAAACAAACATGGTTTTAGCAGACCAGTATGTGCAGGAAGAAACAAGCTATGGACCGATAGATGTCTTACTCAAGCAGAAAGACAGGAACAGTCTGCAAATTCAAAGGTATTGTTTCAAATTTTCCATTACATTTCATGCTGCATTTCAGTACATTTTTTTGGTTTAAGTTAAGAAACCATGATTTGTTTCATATATATATATATATATATATATATCTTTTTTATAAATCGAATAACAGAAAGGCAACAGCAGAAAAAGACTGCATTATGTCCAGCGTGTAAGAGGGAGTGTTGTGAATTAACGATGTATCACATTGCAGGCTGATGCTAGCGAGGGTAGAGTTTCGGAGTTGACAGGGAATGGGCAGGCATGCGGGCTGCTCAGCATGGCGGGGAAGCCCGGAGAAAGGGGAGAGGAATGGAGAACACTAGCACTTAAAGTTGTACAGTGTTACGAGTGACTGGTGAAATAGGCAGCATGCAGAAACGCCAGCACGGCCCTGTGTGCAGACAGCCCCCCCTCATCTCCCAGTTAGCCTGTGGTGTCGGCCTTGTGTGAGCCGAGGCCTGCTGACGTCCACCCTTGGTGGTGAAGGAGACACGGGGGGGGGGGTTGGGACTGATCCTGAGATGACTGACAGGTGTAGAAACATGCAGCAGCACCACCCTCTCTAAAAATAAGCAAAGATATGCTACACTAGAACAAGAGAACCCTCTACACAGAACCCTGTATCCGAAGACTCCCAGAATGCTTAATTCACTTCATGCATCACTGTAGTCTAATCTAGCCTTTAACAGATGCATTTATTAGGAGGAGATCCCTTTGGGCTGGCATTGTCTTGGATGTGTTGGAAGCCTGCCTTGGTTTTAACATGATGGGCAAAGGATGGGCCTGGGTCCAATTGACAACTGTGTTTTGAGCTGATTCTGCAAAAGCAAAGACCTTGGAGCTAAGAACTGACAGTAAGGCCTTGTTATCTGTGTAAAAAAAATGACTGAAACTATGCGAATTCCTGCAGCTAGGATGTCTATTAGTAAAGCATGAGTAGAACAGGTAAGTACTACAATGCTACAGAGCTCAGCTGGACCCTGTAGAAGGTGCAGGAATGTGGGAATTTTATTATATAAAGTTCAGCGTGTGATCTCCAAATTTATACTTGAGAGTTACAGCATTTTTTTTTTACTTAGAGCTGATATTTTATTTCTGTAACATAGGGCTCAAATTAATCCTGATAGTAAGTCTGCAATTCAAATTCATTCACCTCTAGTCAACCAGTTATGCATAAATCAAGCTAAACTCACAAAATAACAGCAATGATATTTGATATGAACAAAGCTGGCTACTGCTGACAGCTGATTGGCTAAGCTGTAATTTAACAGCAATTGTGATTGGTGCTTCTGAAGTGCAGCCATTAACAGGTGACACGTTTCTCAAAGTGGGGGTGCTGGCGAGAAGCAGAACTGAACTCGCGGGAGAACAGAAAACTTATGATTGACAGTGAGCCGAAGCCGCAGAGAAGCAGTTAAAGAACTCGCAGAAACTGGGCCTACTAACCCTGTGGAGCCATTAGCACAACAAACGGGCGTCAGCACACAGCGGCCCGCGGCCCGCAGTCAGCTTGCTTGTCATTAGTCCCTGCACTGCCAGTCCTGGAGCTCAAATTCCAGCATGCTGGCGTGTGTGTCGATGAACTGTGCCTGCCCGTCCGCTCGCTCGGGAAAAGCAGCCTTTTCGGTGCATTTGTGGAAAGCCGGGCTGTTTGGTGGCATGAAGAAGATGCACCATACATTCAGTCACTGGAAAATGCATTGTGTTTGCAAAGAGAGGGCTTGGGTTGTTTTCCACACTACAGCCGACCTATGAGAGGATCCTGCCATATGCATGGATTTCACCCTGAAAGTCTCAGGGTGCTGTTCTAATGCATGCCCAGCTATCCTGTGCTCGCAGCCAGAGATACCTGCAGCCTCCAGTCAGCGGGCACTATGTAACACCCTTAATTGTTTTGCACTCAGGTAATATGCAAGGTGGGCAGGGAATGCGTGTATATAAAAAGTAGCAGGGCCTGGTGTGGCACTGAGAGTGGCAGAAGTGGCATTCCCTGCTTTCCTGTAACCTGCATTATTCTGACACAACAGATCGGTGAGCATCGGTGAGTAAGGTGGGGGGCGGGGGGCGAGTGGTTCTACAGGCTAATGGACTCAGCTGGTGACCAGGCCCATAGGATCATTTCTCACTACAAAAGTATATGTCTGTCTATCACGCACCCCCCCCCCCCAACTCCCTGAACACCAGGTGGAAGCAATAACAACCTCACCCCCATCCCTGATTTAATGTCTTCCCAAAAGGTGCTATTTTTCTTTGTTTGTCTAGCTCCTTCTTTTACTGATCCAGAAATACATAAAATGATTCAGTGAGCCTCCCTGGGACTCTCCCTGTGAGTCTCTGTGTGTCTCCCTATTCGTCCCCTGTCCTCCTCCACACATCCCCCTGTATCTCCTGCCTCCTGCTGCCGTCTCATACCTGTTTACTGCATCTCCTGGCTGTTTACCGTTACTCCACTCCCATTCCAGCATCATTACCGTTATTCCACTCCCACCCCAGCATCGTTACCGTTACACCACTCCCACCCCAGCATCATTACCGTTATTCTACTCCCACCCCAGCGTCATTACCGTTATTCCACTCCCACCCCAGCATCGTTACTGTTATTCCACTCCCACCCCAGCATCATCACCATTATTCCACTCCCACCCCAGCATCATTACCATTATTCCACTCCCACCCCAGCATCATTACCATTATTCCACTCCCACCCCAGCATCATCACTGTTACTCCATTCCCACCCGAGCATCACCACCTTGACAGACACACTTGCGAGTTACGATTCTTCATGACTTAAAACTCCCCTACACACTTTACATGAGACATTTCTTTCATTGATCTTTCATATTTCACATTCACCCCCATCTTTCCCCAGAAACCCCCCACCTTTCCCAACAGCCCATGCTATGCTAATGTCAACGTGCACCTGTCACCTGCGAGCCCCTGTAGGTCCTCTTGCTGTTTTGGAGAGGAGAGGGCCAGTCTAACATCTGTTTGTATCCAGCCGCAGTGCCACCGCCCAGTCCCCCGACCAGCATCCTCCGAGGCATCTGTGTGGCTCTGGCGTGATAGCCTGCTGCTATCACATGTTCACTCTCTGGGCTCGCTGACGTCAGCTGTGCATTTTCTGTACCATGTCATCCTGGAGAAAGAACCATTCATACTTCATCTCTGCGGCAGTTTCAGTTCACATGTCTGCCCACATCTCCAGTCAGCAATGCCCTCATGATATCTTTAGCCATGAGCTCTGACCAACATTTAATTTGCAAGGGCATCGCTGGCTGAAACTGGCCACACTAAGTCATGTCAGCCGCCTCTGGGATACGGCCACTGTGTGGGGCTGGCTTAGCCTCAGCACCTAACAGCGAGTGCCTGCTGTGCTCAGAAATCCAGCTCACACAGCCGGAGACCACGGCCTGCGCGAGGATAGGAGAGGTGCTCTGGTGCACAACTCACTCTCGCCATTTAACTTTGGGGTTCTTTAACTTTTACAACTAGGTTACAATGGGAAGAGTTATAGAGTTGAATCAGCAGTAGCTCTGAAAATAATCTGGACAGAGGGAAAACAGCAGAACAACACAGTTTAGGTCTACAGCTGAAGGGATCTATCGGTGGTGGGATCTACAGGTAAAGGTCATCCAAAGACAGTGGTCTATGGGTGATGGGGTCTATTGCCGGTGGGATCTACAGGTGAAGGTTATCTATAGACATTGTGGTCTTTGGGTGATGGGGTCTATCAGCAGTGGGGTCTACGGGTGAAGGTCACCCATAGACAGTGTGGTCTACGGGTGATGGGGTCTGGTGAAGATGGGTTCTACAGGTGACTTTTCTACAGGTTCTGTTGACTTTGAATGGTGGGGTCTATAGCTCACAGGGTATATAAATGCTAGGCTGTACAGGTGACTGTGTCTATAGACAGTGTGGTTTACAGGGGAGAGGGTCTATGGACAATGAGGTCTATGATTCCTGGGGTCTATGGGCGGTGTTGCCTACCAATGACGAGGTTTATAGATAGTGGGGTCCACAGGTGAGGGTGTCTATTGAGAGTGTGGCTAATGTGGGTCATGGTCAGTGGATGGGGGGATCTGCAGGTGATGGGGTGTATGAACATGGTGATCTATGGACAGTGGGGTCTACGCATGGTGAGGTCTGTGGATGTTTTTGAAAAAGCTGTTTTCTTGCAGACGTACCCTCAGATGCTTTCTTGGTAATCAGATATCTGAAATGACATTTTCTGGCTGTGACGGCCCTCTGTGCTCTGCCAGGTGAGACCCTGAGTATGCAACACCTACATAGCTTTCCTCTGTCCGCGCTCATTAGCGCCCCGGCCTGATCACAGCCACCTCGGGGCCTCTTGTCAGCTAAGTGAATGCTATGTGTGCCCCCGCAACCAGCATGAAGGTTCTGCACCCTGGGTTTCCTGATCTAAATTAAACATGTGACAGACCGGCATTCCCGGGGCAGCCGTGCTAAAAGACACTTTAAAAAAAGTGATAAAGCAGGAGAATATGTTATTTTGGCACCGCACTTTCTGGAGAGATAGGAAATTGAATTTTGGGGAGAAAATAGCCTTTTTCACCTGTGACCTGTTTGCAAATGCAATTTAAAAGGTACACGAAATCACATTTGGGGGACACGGAGAGCTGGGCCCAGCTGCATTAACTGAATGTCACATCCGCCGAATGCTTTGTCATGGGGTGTCACTGCACGAGTGTCCTCCTCCGTGCCTCGCTGACGAAAACAGGGGTGTGTGCCACAGAAATACCTGGTATTCTCATGGCAGTCAAGCTTAGTTACCATGCTAGCCGCGCTTCTCCGATTGTGATAATACAGTACATTCCAAAACAACAATTCCAGGCTATTTTTAAAAGCTGAAGCACCTCTTTTTGCTGTTGTCGTATAGTACATTAGTAATCTAGGAGTTTAAAGGTGCCTGGGATTCCATATTTTCCTGGACAAAAATTACAGTGCGATGTAATGTAATCTTCCAAGGTTAGTCAAGGGCAATCTAGCTCCAGAAATAAATGGAGTATAGAAATGTTTACTTGATCTTGAGGAATCTCCTTTCAACAGCCTTGCTGATCGCTGGACTAAAAGGAGAGCTAAAAAGGAAATCACTTGTTAACTCAGAAAAGGAGTTTCCAGGTATTGCTCAGATGAATATGAGCCTCACTGTCCAAAACCAAATCTTCTGTTGTGATATAAAACAGTGTGAATTAATTTGCAACTCACATGTGGATGTGAATATTCTCCATAACAATCATTCCCCGCAGAATAAACTGAATTGCAGCTTTTATTAGGTATGAACGCTTCAGAGAGCTTTTCATAGTTAAACACTGCAATTCATTGCAGAGCCTCTTGGGCGGCCCAGTGCCAGCTTGCTGTGGGCCACTTCCTCTCTGATGTTCCCCAGGTCTCCGTATTTACCCGCCACAGATGGCGAAGTAGCGCATCAAAGCTGTCTGCTACTCCCCCAGATCAGATGTGGCCTTCTAGGTCAGCATTCCTGTACCCATCAGAGAGGGGCAGATGTCCCAGGCCTGGGTGGTGCACAAGAAGCATCTTCTCTTTCATTCTGGATCTGCCTTTTTATAAACTTATAAGGAATAAGGTGCCACTCTCTGAAAAGTCCAGGATGTGAAATTAACAGCAGGCCACCTCAGGCCTGGCTGTGATTTTCCTGCTGGGTCTGTTGGACATCAATGACATTGAGCCACCAGAATGGGCTATTTCTACGTAGCGTTTTGTACACAAAACACAAAGCCAACTTTACCTGAAGGTTCACATCATAAAAGGAAGCCAGTTCTGCCAACTAAGTATAGGGGACCACAGTCAGACATGTTTATCGCATAAGAACTGTCATGGCGGGGCGGCATGAGGGCGCCGTGGGTAGGCTGGAGGTGCCAGGCTGTGCTCCCAGCTCGACGTGACTCCTCCAGATGGCCTCCTGCTTGTTCTACACACAGCATGTGTCCCCAGACGAGTACAGCGATCACGTCAGCGATTTCGTTACAGCCAGCGAGCGAAGGACCACCTGCGACTTTTAGTATTTAAGGATTTGGTGGCTTTTCATTGACAGTCAGGTAATACAGGGGGAATGATTGTTAAATATGAAGCCAGAAGCAAATGTGTTTTTGTCCAGAGTTATTCTTGAATCTATTTTTACTTGTTTCAAGACCCCTGCCACTTTTTTCCTGAGTGACATTGTGTGGTAATAAATAATAAGCTAGAGTGAATGTGCTGTGCAGCAGGCCTCTGTAGGCCGCACGTCATTGCAGCCTGGGGGGGGGTGTAGTGCAGCCTCTTGTGAGCCTTGTGTCCAACAGCAGAACCCTCACCCCCAAGGAATGCATTTCCTGTGCAAAAAAAAATAATAATAATAAAATATGATTCTGGCTGCTATTTGGGAGTGAGATGGGAGGCTTATAGTAAGGAATGGAGAACATGGAGCTGAAAGTGGGCTGAAATTTGAGTGAGAAA
>JAODKM010000034.1:17674737-17688119 GCA_026780845.1 Petrocephalus sullivani
GCTCTGCCTCCTCCCAGCAGCAACGTGACTGCCTATATCCGCACAACAGAGCACAATGATACCCCTCCCCTCTTATTATACCCTGCTCCCTCAGGGAGCTCCATCACAACCGAGATTGTGCCCAGAGCTGCCCCCCCAGGCTCCCACCATGCCAGAGTGGCAGGCTGGCCCTAGCTGTCGGACGGCGCCGGTTTGATGTCAGCACGGGCTGAGTGCTGCTCCCACGATAACACGTTTGGCATTTCCACGCAGCTAATGGTTTCCTTTTCAAACTCCCGCGGCTGGCTTACACATTCACGACGGAGCTGGGTACACCCACGAGCCCCTCCACGAACAGGAGAACAGAATATACATAAATATATGAAAGTGTGTATGAGAGTAAAAAACTTTCAGACAATAGTGATTAGGAGCAATGAAATGTTAAGGTGCCAGTGAGAAAAAACCATGTGCAAACAGCTGGAACACCATACTTAGCTGTTTTCTTTTTAATTCTGACCCGGGATTATTGTGTTGGTTTCTTCTGGTACCAAACAAATCTCATGCGGAACTTGTAACTTAGTGTAGCTTATGTCCATAAGTGCTTATGTCCTCATTCTTATGTCCATAAGTGCTTATGTCCTCATTCTTATGTCCATAAGTGCTTTTGTCCTCATTCTTATGTCCATAAGTGCTTTTGTCCTCATAGTTCTGTAGACACTTTACACATTTCTCTTTTAGAAACCATATTTCACACTGGTCATTGTTTGTATAATTGCTGTATACTAGTTTATTTATTATTATGATTTTTTTATTTAGAAACCTACACTTGTACAATCCTGAATGGCTAGTTGCTCATTTTTATGACATAATTTAGAAATAAATCATGCAAAAACAATAACGAGCTGAGATTATCTTACTGCTGGTAACCATAAGAAAACCCTGATATCTGCACCCAGCAGGCTAGGGTAGGCCTTTCTTAACCCAAAATCTGTCTTTTTCTGTTCGTATCCTGCCTTTGCTGAAGCAGAAATGCTGAATTCTGTTTTCATTCCTCCGTGCACCTTTCATTGGGCCCTGATCTCCAGTCAAAGGCCCTAACCCTAACCCTCATCTCCGCTTCCAGGCCCTAACCCAACCCCTCAACTCTGTCCCCAGGCCCTAACCCTAACTCTCACCTCCGCTCCCCGGCCCAAATACAGCTGTCTACTAATCTCATACAGGTCTTACAGTAGGTGTTCATTATATTAAAATAACAATGGGAATTAATCAATGTGATTGATTCTAAGAAAGGCACGTGATTTAAAAAAAAAAAAGCAGTTTGTGGCATTGTAAGATAATCGCAGAATTAGCATGCACAGTAAAGCCCTTTTAATGCTTAAGTTCAGATTAAAGCCCCTTATATCTACGAGAACATGATCAATGCCTATTAAAGCAGTGAGACTCTCAGTACTGTAACACTCCCTGTGACATGCTTATGGAGAAACAATAGGGTCACTGAGTTAATAAGTGCGTGTAAATCAGGACTGACAGGTGATGTGGACACACTGAAAGCTGACATGTTCCTCAGTTTAACGTGGCAGACATCCCGGTTCTGGGGGATGGAGGAATGGACAGTCGACTGAAGAATTTATTTAATGACTGACAGGAAAAGTCACCAGGAAAAAGGAGGAAATTATAAACTAATAATAAAAGGAACAACGGCAACATATCCATTCCATTCTGCTCACGTTTATAATTCTGATCTCATCTAGGATATTGGCTGCCCAGTTTCTGTCTACAGTACACATTGCCAAAGAGAATCCAAGCCCAGTGTAAAATCTGAACAGCCCACAAAGATCCCCAATCTCGAGGCGAAATAGCAACACTACATCCAAGTACAGGGATCTCCAGGTAAAGGACTTTGTTGTTATGCATATTCCAGGGTCTGTAGTGGCTAGCAGAGACACTGCAAACCCCCCAACTACATCTGGCCCACACCGCTACTTTTCCGATAGGCGTACTATTTAGAAAGTCATCTATCAGGACATATAGTCAGAGGTGGGCCGCGTGGAGAGTACAGCAAAGAACAATGTCACCTTACACTTAAATACCAGAGTTTAAATCTGTCCTCAGCTGTGTGCGAAGAGTTCAGATGGGTTTGCGATGAATACTCTAGCTTTTGTCCATAGCCCTAATTCATGCAGCTTGTTGAGCTGATCTTGGGGAATTTGCCTGCGAATGAGTGCTTTACAAAACGAGGGCTGTTTTCCAGCTGATTAGCTCTTCGAGACACTCAGAGTGAGACTGGTGTGTATCTGTCACCTAGTCACAGCTGTCCATTTGGCTTTCATTCTAGTTGTTGTCAAATTAACCATGAAAATTGACTAAACCTGAAAAGAGCAGTGTGCAGCTGGAAGCTACACGGCCAAAGCATAAATAACCTTAATGTACGAGGAGGCTCTTTGTAGTGGTTCATCCATCGATGCGAGGGGGGGTGGTTGCATATGCCTTTAAATGTCCCCCAAGGCTGTGTTAGAGATGAGATGACTACAGAGAATGACAACATATGAAACAGGCATATTTAAGACTAGCTTTGTGAAATTATATGGAATGTATCATCATGGATGATTCCATATTATAGGATGCTGATGGTATGGTTACTCGGACATTTCTGATTAATGTCATTAAAAGGTAATATAAACTAAATTGCATGGTTTTAGGTAAACTCGGGCTGGTTTTTGGGTAGTTAGTTTTTTTTTCAGATAAGCTATTTAAACAAAGACAAAGAAGGCTGTCGAGGCGTGACTGTAAATTGTGGGGTGCCAAATTTTACAAAATATACACTGACGAATCACCAACTATCTTGCTAACTGAGTGCTATTTAAAGCCAGGCTTCTTTTGTCTTATTTACCTAGTTTGCTATGTAAATACATAGAATAGTATTGCGGATCATCGGGCCAAAATTTATTTAATTGTGTTATGAAGATAACCTGCTGCTCTCAGCATCAGATTACAGTATCAATTACCATATCACACTCTTCAACTACTGTAAAAGAGATCCATGGCCTGTCCAGCCCATGTGTTTTTCCATCCAATAATCAATACCAAGTGAGAGCGCCCCTTTGAGACGGCCTCGGATGTTGTCCTGTAATTATAGATAAAGACAGATCTGAAGAACAGGTCATAAGGGCGATTTTGCTTCCAGCTGTCAGTGGGCTGCCTGCAATGCAGCTGGATTCAGTCTCCGCACAGTACAGCCCGTGGGATTCCCATTGAAAAGGCTGTGGACGCTAAAGGGTTAGCAAGTGGGCTGTCAGTGGTGTCTGTGGTGCTACCCAACAGACACTCCCCACCACGGCACAGCGCATTTCATCGCATCATGCCCACGCACCCATGGCCAGCTGGCCGTCCGCTTCGTGTGAAGTTCACTGGAGAGGATAATGTTTTCGTCGTCTTTTTCAATTATGATGCATGATAAATTATTATTGCATCTTTCTTCTGAATGAGAGAACAGTAAGTATTACTTTGTTAACATTGCTTCAGTTGAAGTTAACATGTTCTGTACATGAGTCAGCTGGTCCAGCCTGCCCTAGCTGGGTAGGTGGGTTTCACAAGGATGTAATGGACATTAGCCTTCTGCTGTGTTACACATGACAAAAGATGTCTACTAACTCCTGTAAACAACAGCTGGCCAAAATGTGGAAAAGAAAAAATGTTGTTAATCGAAATAAAAATAAAAATGAGACAAAAATTAATTGAAGTAACCTAAAATTACATGAAAGTCTTCAGTTTTTGTACATTTATTTTATACATTACTTTAGGTGGAAATAATCTCATTCATTCTTTTAGCTGCCAGTTTCACACGTGATGTCACATGTGTGCGTCAACAATTTGTCCATCTGTCATGAAGTCAGCTCATGGGAGTACTACTTATGTAAACAGGCTCTGAGGGCAGAACGAAAAATAATTAGTTCAGAGAGATAACCAATTAAATAGTGTGTCAGATGTCAGACAGACTAATCAGATGTCTAGGCCCACCTCCTGTAGTTGCTTGGACCTGCTTCTTCTACAATCTGATTGGTTATCTCTCTGAGCCAATCATTTTTCATTCTGCCCGCAGAACATGTTTGTGTAAGTAAAACTCTCACAAGCCCAAAGTTGGGAGAAAGCGCCAGAGTCCCATTTTGGGACTAGTTTGAGTATGACTATGTCTTAGATAAGAGCAAGTACCTTGTAGTAGGTGATAAAATATGTGGAACAATTTTTAAGAGAAAAATCCCAGTAATATAAAAGTCCATTTGAGAAGCATGCAGAAGAAGACTAACCTAGATTACCTTGACAAGGGAAGGTCAAGCCCCCGTCTTCTGACACAGAAGCTAGTCCCAGGGAAGGCAGCAGGTTCCAGCCCAAGTCCAAGACAGCCAAATGATCACAGAACTCTTATGTAGGGCTTCCAACGTCAACCTGATAGCTGCTGGTTAGTAAATATGCAGGAACACTACAAAGGCAGGAAGCGTTGGCGAATATGTTTATGGAGACTGGAATGTCTGCACGACTTTGTGAATCGATTGCCTTCAGAAAGTTCAGGACTTTACTCAGACCAAAATTTAAAAAACCTGGACCTGCAAAAGAAGACTGCCTTATTGCGACTAGGATGTATACAGCAAAGCAGACATTTAAAGAGGTCATAGGGGATGTAAGGATGCTGACCCTGTGTTGCAACAAGAGAGGATTAACAGCATCTTTCATGGGTGTGACGGCTTGTTTTGTACCGTCTGTGCAGAAGCCTGGTTCACCATGCTATGCTGATCCATTGATCAGTCATTGGTTGCATTGGGTATTAGAGAAAACAACATTGTCAAGAATGTGCAGCTACTTAGGGATCAGAATGTGCTGAAGACAAGCAGGATGAATTATGGATGGAGGCAGAGTTGGGCTCAGAGTCGGAGGAGTCAGACGTGGAGGGGTAGAGTGGAGGCCTCGTCAGTGTGATTATAGTGAGATATACGTTTTTGTCTTCATTTCCTTTTTTATTTTGGATAAATGTCATAATGACATAAACTATGGAGGATGAAACATGAACTAACAATGAAAGAATGAAAAAATGTTTGACAGAAATAGATAGATAGATCCATTCTGTTTTTCATTTTTTTGTGGCAAGCATTCTATTTATTCATTTACTGTTATGTTACATTTCATACTCCATAATAAACAGTATTGTCAGCTTCAACTTGATATTTCCCCATAGAGTTCAATAGCATAGCTGATGTAGAGAGTTATGCATATAGTTGCTCTCATTTACTGTAAATAGATCTACTCCATACTTAATGCAGATAGCTTATAGGCTGCAAAATCTGATGATAGAACCTTGGATTTGCTTGTAATGAAAATGTAGTCCCCTTTTTTTTTTTTCTTTTCAAGCTAAAACGGTAGTAATATTTAGTCATTTAGTTACAATCGCTGAGGTCTAAGCAATTTTACCACCAAAAGTATAATCCTATATTGTAGACTAGGTTCAAAGTTTGATGTTGACACAAATAGTAGCACTTTGGATATGCTTAGAAGACTGCTGGAGGACCAAGCAGAACAAAATCAACCACTTGATGAGCTGGGCATAGACACACTTCTCATAAGCGATTGAGCTGCAGAACTGGAGAACCTTGTCAAGCTCCTTCAGCCCTTGGCCATTCATGCAGACCAGCTTAAGCGTGACAGCCAGTCACTCTCACAAGTATTGCCATGCCGGCTCAACCTGGAGACACACCTGCTGTTTGCCAAAATCCTTGTGAGAACATTTTGCCGGCATTCTTAGCCCCCATTCCACAAAGTTTGATGCTACACCAGCTGCAGCCTGCTTATTGGATCCTTGTGTTTTGCTGTTTCAAACACCAGTGATAGCACCACTGAGGAGGGCTGCACAGTCTTTTGTGCAGAATCTAGCACCTCAGTATTAGCCAGCTACTGCATCTAATGATGGTGCCACTGCATGGGCCACTCAAACTCTAACAGGAGTCTTTCTTGTTGCCTTTTATAGCTCCCTTGTATCTTGAATAAAGGCCACATTTTCATCCACAAATCAGCCCATTGTGACCAATTGTCTGTTGAACAAAATGGAGAAGAATGTCAATGGCATCAAACACGGTGTGTTTAATGAGACACTATTGCAGTTTTGGAGATGAAGAGGGCCTGCCTATGCCAAAGCTGCCCCTGTGGCACTGGACCTTCCTAGTAGCCCTGCTTGATCGGCCTTTGCAGAGTGCATCTTCTCTGTGTATAGCCTGCTGTCATCTGGCTTGAGAAACAAAACTGCCACATCTCTGGAGCAGAGAGTTTTTTTCCTCAAGATCAACAAGAAATTGTTGCTTGACTGAAGTACACCCACCCTCCGAATCTGAAGCTGTATCTGAAGTGATCCATTGTGTAAGGACTTACATTTACATTTACACTTACATTGGTTTACAGCGTTGGACACAAAGCAATGATTTGCCATAGAGCTGCAGGACCTGCATTTGATGCTAGACTGTCACATTTATTAAGCTACTTTTCAGGTGGTTTATCTTTATCATTTTACAGCACCTGCAACCCAGAATTACACACGCTTCTGCATTTAAAGGCTGTTTACGCATTTGCGCCCCTATCTACATTTTATGTGCTATTGTTTTGTCTAGTAATAGTTGATGTTTTCTGGTTAATGACAGATATATGTTGACTGACCTGACATGTTTTGTAGTAGGGTTTTTTGTGGCTGGTTCTTCGTCTGTCCTAAATTAATACATTTTTCAAAGATGTATATTTTGTTGAGTTTTTACCACACAATACTTTTTCTGACCTATTTGAGACGCAACAAATACCTTATGTTACAAAAAAGTAAAACTAACACTAAACCTAATAAAAGCTAAACTAAAACTGCCTTTAAAAAAATAAAAAATAAACTGAACTAAGCTAGCAACCCCACTTTAAAAACTAATAAAAACTGAACATAAATTGAAAACAAAATTAAAATGACTGAAAAATTCTGAAGTATAATAACCTTGATCCCAGGTGTGTTGGGCCTTGTCCACATGCGTTTCTTTGCCTAGCAAAACTCGCAATAAGGCTTCTGATTGGCTAACATGGCTTTGCGGTAATATCGCTGCCTTTTGGTTAGACATGCTCGTGGCAATGCGTTTTAGCGTTTTCATGTGGACAGACATTTTTTTTAAATAATGGAGGCAGAAAAACACTTTTTAAAAGTACCCATGCACGTGTGGACAAGACTTTAGTAGCTCATAGTGTTTCTGTCCTCAGGGCTTGTCGCTAACCCTCACCTGTTCCCTGTAGCTCCTAGTCTCGTGTGTGTTATTAGTAATGGCCCAGGCTTGTCCCTCGTCATGTCTTCATTATCTGTGTATGTATATATATATATATATATATGTGCCGACCCTTTCTCTTGTTACTCACTGGGTCATTGAATGCGCTGCACTCAATATGTTCTAGTCTGGTTCTAGATTGTGGTTCTAGATTGCGTTTCCCATACTTGTTGGTGTTAGTTCTTGTTTTACCCTGCCTGCCTTTGTTTGGTCTTTTGTTTCAAGCTTTTCTGAGTTCATTTTATAATAAAGTTCCCCCTATGTCCATAAGCCTGACTGTGGATTGTCCTTCCATCATGCCGTGGCATAACAAAGAATGTAAATAAAGAGAATTGTAAGAATTGTTACTAAATGTTGGTGGAAACCATTGTAATGCACACCTTGATTTCTTGTTGACCTTCATTTCTGTTTCCTCTGGAGTTTTTCTTTAGTCCGAGGGAAGATCTCATGGAGATTTACCAGATCAATGGAAGGTGGCTACGCTGTTGCACATGGAGCATAAATTATCCTGCAGGTCGACACTGAAGCACCACCAGGGGAGACGGCTTTGTACCAGAGGTTGTGCGCCTAGGCTGGCACATCAAACATCTTCAAACAAGGGCTTTGGGTCACGGCGGTCTCCTTGAGAATGCAAGGAGGATGAGCCGCTTTTGGGGAAGGTTTCCATTCCTGATGCAATTCATGTCCACTGACATTTGTAGTGGCTTTTCAAGTCAGGGAGAGTTTGTAACAAAACACCACGGAGCTTAAGGCCAAAAAAAAAAAATTGATAAATTTTTAATATAAGCTGGCATGTTAGTTAACACTGACCGAACCTACTTATTTGAGACAACCTGATTTAAAAATATAGATGAAAGTTCAGTTACTTGACAGATGTTCTGGTGATCTGCCCAACAAGAGAAAAAGCCGTTTGTCTGAAACCTGGTAGCATAATATCACCAAAGCTGTTTACTTACTTAACCTTACTGCATACCTAAATATCTTCAGTCACCTACAGTGGTTCTCAAACTGTGGGTCATGACTCCTTGCCGGGAGGGGGGGGGGGGTTCACTGAATATTTGGGAGGGGTCATGAGATGATTTTCTGCATATGCTAAAAAAAGTCTGCAGTCTTTTTTTGTTGGCACCCCTCCACTCGATTAATTTTATTGTTAGCAATACGCCCAGCAAAATTTATCATGGGGGACCGCAGTCTGAAAATTTTATCGTGACAAAAGGGATCATGAGGCATGACAGATGTTTTTTGGGCCATAATTTGGGAACCACTGATTAAGTATATACATTTTTTTTTGCTATTATAGATCATCATCTGCTTTGTTTTGCAGTTGCTCTACAAATACACCTTTGCCTTATTAAGTTGGACCCTATGTTATACTCTCTTACTGAGGACCTGACAACTACCCACTTTCTCATAGCTTTTTCTGTTGCGACCAGTAAATAAAAGTTAAAAATTATTTTGTGCCTTAACTCCAAGGATTCAGAGTAAATGTTGATGAGAAACGGCAAGGTTACAGAACAAATCTGGACATTATGCGTTGCTGTTTTCCGAGAACCAGACATCCAAGCAGGTGGTCCCAGGTGGTCGTGGTTGCCCTAGCTAGCTGGTGCGATTCGCCCCACTGCAGATCCCTAAGACTTCACCATGCTATAGAGATGCGACCATCCACAGAAGGACCTGGGAACCTGGGGCCCAGTTCTGGGCCCGCCCGCTTAGTGTGTGGCTCTTGGGTACTGGCATCTTTAAAGGGGCCTTATCCCCAGTTTGGTCAGTTTCCCTTTGTGATTGCTGGCTTACTTTAGTGATGTTGCTAAGCTCGCTCCTGCTCCATTGCAGTCTTCCTGCTTCCTTACACAGACCTTCACTGTAAAATCCAACATGGCGTGCCCATTGGCCACTGGGCTCCCGTTATATCACATTTTAAGTATTCCTGTACAGCTGCTGGTCCAATTCCAGCCTGCTCTGGTCTCTGGGATGCTGGCCTGGCTGTGGAATGCTGTGTGTGGGTAAAACCCGCAAATGTGTGAATGTTTTAGTCTAAGTCATGGTCTGAGGGGCCGAGGGGGCTCATGGGGATCAGAATTCCTGCTAACTCCTGGCATCCAAAGTCTCCACTCCTCTATTTTCTACTGGTATCTGCTTTATTTTGTCTAACAGCACTAAATGAGGAAAATCAATAGATTTTACTGATATCTGCCAATGTAATAACCTCAAGGGACTAATATACATGTTACAAACTTTGTAGAAATGTATAAATGCCTTACTGTGTATAATAATAATAATACTAATACTACTAATAATAACAATAATAATAATAGTCTTGGATATAAGCTGTAGACAGGGTGTGAAGCTCTTATTGATTCCGGTTTGACTTCTCTTCCTCTTTTAGGACACTGATATAATCCACCAGGGGTCAGTGTGGAGCAGGTTACACAGATTCTTGGCAGGTGAATCTTCTGAGAATTTCTCCTTCTCTTCCAGGGGTTAAAGGCTCGCTCCCACCCACGTTTGCCAAACGGAGACACTTCTTTGCCCTGATGTCCCTGACTGCTCCACAGGTCATTGATTGTGTTTAAAAAAACAATTCTTATTTACATATTGCCATGTTGCTAGTTAACAGCTAACAAGGACCTTCATTGCTGTAGCTATGCAGCCAGGTGGCACCTATCTCAAAGGCAGAGGTCAAGAATCTGCAGGTCCAAGTGTTCTCTGATTAGCACTTCCAGGGAAAAAAAAAGCCATCTAAGAAATGGTGTTCTTTATATTTAGCGAGGAGGCTGGCCTGCAGATATACTGTTCACAGAGGACCATAATAGTGCGCCATGGACCTTGCCTCCAAGTCAGATCTTCTGCATCATTTAACTGGCTAATGGTTTGATTTTATGACCCCTTAATTTTTTTCAACCTTCACAAGTCTTTCTGGAGCTTCCATCTGATAATGTCAAAGGTGTATTTTACAGGAACATTTGAATATAAGTGTGAAAACACGTATCCAGGTGTTTTATGTAATTGTGGCTGTTATTTCAGTTTCATTGGTTTTTCCCGCATCTTTCTGTGTTATACCACATAACAGTCTGGATCATATTTTTATCATGCGTATTTTTCGTCACAGTAACCTGGGATCATTGAAAATTAAGCTAAATGTAGTTATTTTTGGAAATCTGTCCATCCATCCATCTTCCCTAGCCACTTATCTAGTATGGGGTTATAGTAAATGGTTAAGTGAATCCCACCACTATCATCTTACAACTTTCACACATTTCTGCAAAAGAAGGCCCTTCTCCAGGTTTTCTGCTGTTAATGTCCTTTAGCAAAGTCCTATCTAAGTTTGGAGGGAGCAAGAATATTTCATATTTGACCAAAACATGAATAGCTTGCTTAGGATGGGCAACAGCAGGATGTGAAATGCTGCTGTTGATTATGATTTAGTATTAATGTCAGAGCCTCACAGACCCATCAATTTCATTAAGGATGGGGATTAGAGCAACTCTGTGAGGGCCGCCCGCTCTCATATTAATGCTGCACGCGGTAGCCAGAAAGGAACCTTCTGTGACCTGTTTTTCCCTGTCGCCTTTGAGCTTTGCGCATGCTGGTGAGAAATGCACGTATAAATGAAATAACTCAGCTCTGATTGATAAGTGAACGCGTTCGTGGTTTGTTTATCTCCGGAGCAGTGTGCTTGCCGAATGTGTTCAGCATAACCGCAGAGGACAATTTGTTCAGGAGGTCCATTCTTACTGCTGCATATAGCTCGCAGGCAACACCAACTGCAATTCTGTTCACATAATTTGCCACCAAAGGCCATTCCATTCAAGCATGTCATTGACTTTCCCTCCTTTTTAACAGCTAATGTCCAATAAGGGAAGGAACCCATTTTAACTAAAGCCAAATTTGAAAGTCAAATGTGCATTGATGTTTAGCTTTATGAGTATAATTTCCCCTTTGTATAATATGTTGTGAGCACTTTGCGTGGAAAACAGGTGTGGGAGTGAGGGTAGGTTTGGGGAGGTCCTAGGGGGAGCTGGCGGAAACAGAAGGAGAACTCATTGTTGACAACATTTGAAGGACGATGAGCTGTAGCGGTTCTGCTTAAGAAGGTCCACAGTCCACTGGGGAAAAACACAAAGCAGGCTAATGCCCCAGTACCGGCACCGGGGACCACCAGCGGCGATTACGTTCGGGTAAGCACGAGAGTGGCACTAAAACTCAAACGGACGCATGGTGTTTCAGACATCACTGCTTTCATAGCTGTTTTATGAACTATTTTAATGCGCGGTCAATGGCACACAGGCCCAAACAACTCAACATTGTGTCGCATTTAAACCCAAATGCAGGGAAGTGCTCCTTTATTGGTTAATTGATTTCTGCTACAGGATTACAATTTGTAAATAGGCTTATCTGTTGACTAGACGGGGAAATTGCTTCACCTTGAAATTAAATGATACCTTATTTGCCATTTGCACAAATGTGAGTAAAGGTATATTGGGGTCCTTTAAGACACGCAGGCATGTCTGAGCGCAAAGCTTGGGGTCTGAGCACAGGGCCAACCCATTTATCTGGTGCCCCTGGGGCATTTCAGTGTTAAGGGCCTTGCTTCAGTTCCCAACAGAGACGTGAATATTCTGCTGAAACCAGGGTTCACACCAGCAACCTTCCGAACACACAGGCACAGAGGCCCAACCCACTGACTTTTGACTTTTTGATATGCAGTGGTGCTAGAAATTTGTGAACCTTCCACAATTTTCTCTATTTCTGCAGAGTCATAGTCAAACGTCATAAAACCAGATAAGGCGAACATAATTCAACAAATGGTCATATCAGATTTCATTATTTTTTATCAGTTTTATGACATTGGGCTTAGAATTGAATTTGTACAAATATTTCTAAGATGTCTTTCTAATGGAACAATTCCCTAATTGCACAAGAAGCAACCAGGGTATTTGTCTAAGTGCTTGCAATTAAAATTATCGAAATAAGCATATATAAAAGATGGATTTCTTAAATGTAAATGATTTGAAAAAGAAGGAAGCTCTGAGGTATTTTGGGTTTTGTGTCTCGGGGCTTCGCTGGACACTTTCCGAATTTGATTTACTGCCCACTGTAAATCTGGTCACCACAGCTGTTTAATTAGGTTTAGCTGCAAGCTGAATTGGCTAATTAATGCAAATTATACAGAGTTCGTGAATGGAAGTGTTATATCATTAGTGAACTCATTTAAAAATACCTACAATTTCTGCAATCCATTCGTGCAGCCTATGCAGTTTAGGTTAGGGTAATACACAGGACCAGTCCAAGGCATAAGCTAAAAGACTATAGGGCTGCTTAGGGCCCAGTGGTCACTAGGGGGCATCCCTGTCTGATCAGTCTGTAGTGTGTGCCTTAGGGTGTGGGGCCCCAATTCAAATTTTGCTTAGGATCATACAGCAGTAATTGGTACATTTATAAGTTGGACTAGATGAAGATTCAGTTTTGAATGTGCCCCTCTTATGGATAGAATTCACCTGTGAGGAAAAGTTTACACTGTCTTGGGTGGACGTCCTCCTGATCGTCCCCTTTTGACCCTTTCAGGGAGTACAAAAACTGAGCCACTAACTTTAACATAACCCAAACAAGGGCCATTCAAACGGTCAATGGAGTCTGGTCAGGAGCTGACTGTTGGGGCCAGTCGATGGCCGTAGGGACGTGGAAGGCATGGATATGGCTGGCTAGGGAAGGTGTGCTGTAGAAAGACAGCCAGAGATGTCGCCGGTCACGGGGAGATGATTAGCGATGCGGCGGTATTTCAGCTGCTGCAGACTAACCAGCGACTGATTAGGTATTCATGGGAATCCGGGCCTCGAACGTGGCAGGTGGCTCCCTGTTTCCGTCTACACTCGCCGTGATTAAATGGTGTCATTTATAATTAGAATCCTATGAGTGATAAGCAGCTTAATTGGCTGTGTTCCTAAATACCTCTGTGATGGCTGCCGGTTTGTGGAACATGCCTGTGGACATAGCTGGGATTTGCCCAGAGCCTTTAAGGAGGCCAAGCAGGAAGCCTGGAAGGGGGTGGGTGGGGGACTAAAGATATGGAGGGGC
>JAODKM010000034.1:17712753-17735797 GCA_026780845.1 Petrocephalus sullivani
CCGTCCTGTGAGACAGGGACAGGCTCAAGGGACAAGTTTCTGCACAGGAAGTGGAAATGAATACACCATCGCCCCCCCCCCCCCCCCCCCCCCCTCCCCACGCACACACACACACAGCCTGAGGTTGAATGTCAGGAACTGTATTCTGGTTGGGCTTGTAGGGGTACTGTAAAATATACCTTTCCTCTAACTCTACCTTGTATTACAGTGGATTGCATGACCCTGACATGAGCCAGAATCTCTCAGTTGATATGTAGGTATGAACCTTACATATACTCTCCATAAATTAGAAGCCACCAATTATATGTCCTGATTATGAATTATGCATGACCCCTACAAATTAAGAGCCATTATCAATCTATAATGTGCATACACCTACTAAATGAAATTGAATGGGAATCGTTAGATGCTTAAGCAAGGTATTTTTTTTACAACAATATAATATTCTCTGCCGACGGCTAAGTAGAAATATATGCTGATTATATTCCAGAACACATTGAGAAGTTTTGTTTGAAGCAAAATGAATAACAAGCTTGTTACCCTAACTGTTAATGTGAAACTTTTCTTGTGAATAAACTGGTTGGCGGTGTATCCCTGCGGTATAAACACTCATTACTATGCACGCAGCCATTGTTAAATTATTAATCTGTTTCTCCAAATTGACGCCATCTCTGTTATCGGGCTGACCCTCTGTTGTCAGGTTGAAAGAGAGACGTCAGCAAAGCAGGGCTGAGCCATTGGGCCTCGTGGTTCCAGAGAGAGAGAGAAGGAAACTATTTTTGTTGGACACGGAATAACAAGCAGGAATCAGAAACACGTGCACTCGCTCTTTGTTCTGTAGAGATCTCTGGGAGCATTGGGACGATCAGTCACCTGGCCACCTTGCCATGCGGGGCAACCCGTGTGCACCTGATTAGTGTCACAGTAATTCGACTTGTCTTAAAAGAGCAAAAGGGTTTCAGAAGGGAGATGCTTGCGAGAGCTCGTATCATGGCACGTCATTGCTGCTGTAGGATTCTCAGACTCTGGTCCCTTAATTAGCACTGGTCTCTGGAAGAGAAGTTGTGTTGAGTCGCTGATGAATAGTAGTTGAACGTAAGGAAAGCACCAACCACTGGTGTCCATGGTGGATTCCTAGACAGCATGCATAATGTGATAAGTGCTTAACATTTCTCTAACTAGGTGCTGCTCACCTGCATGGTCAGTATTTTATTACCAGGGTGATTGGGAAAGAGGATTGTTAGGTTTGTGAGTTTGGGGCTAGAGAGTATAGTAAGGGATATAAAGTAAAATGCAGATGGTGGCAAAGATGGCACTTAGTGGTTCTGTAAGCAGGCATGCAATTGATTGCCATTTTGAGTATAACAACAGAAGTGGTTAATTAACATTTTAGCCGATTATTTTAAAGCACTGTGCATTTTTCTTTTTTGTCAGGTATCACTTTGCCAGTCTTGTGATTTGAACTGGTGACCTTCTATATACAAGCAGAGCGTCCTAATCTTCCTAAGCTGCTGAGCCATATACTTACACCCCAAAATCAATTTTCTATCATTCCTATATAAAGATATTCATGCTTAAATTCATTATGATTAGTGAACTATCACTGAACTTCAAGTCAACAGGGACAACTTAGATGACTTTAGAGCAGTGTTCCTCAACCCGGTCCTTGGGGACCCACATTTTTGCTTCCTCCCAGCCCCCCGCCGGGAGAAAAGACGTTGACTGTCTGCAGGTCTCCGAAGACCAGTCTGGGAAACACTGCTTTAGAGCAAGAAAATCAATGAAGAGGTCCAAAAGGTGTCAGCCAAACTCTAGATGTGGGGAGGTCCTAAGCCACCCGTCCACAGGCTTTTTCTACAGTGTTAAACTGGACCTGCCAGAAGAGACAGGACAATCTGACAGGCACATCTGTGGGGAGCCAGCTGGGGGGGTCAGCGGGAGCACAGGAAGACTGAAGAAACCTTCAGTACGGTGTGAAATTAAACATTATTAGAGAAATGGCAAGATTAAATAAGGATGACCAGACAACGGCTTATTACACACCTCTGAATGTCTGCTTTTTCTATAATTACCTAATGATGAGGAATTTGTTCCATATATGAGTATCATTTCTGTTCAAATGCCCCTTAAACATAATCATAAATTTATAGCTGAGCGTTCCTGATAATAAATTTAAAAGGCATGCTTTTGTGATGCACACAAAGCACCCTTTTATATAATAATAAATGACAGCTAGCTCCTATGTCTTTGAGGAGCTGAATTTAAGGAATAGAAGGATGTTTATTTGCAGGTGGCTGTACAGCTAAGTGTGCAGGCAGGACCCCGGTGTAACTTCCTGTGAGTTAAATCTGGCAGGCATTCCCAGGCTGCCGTCCGGCTGAGGACCCCTCGGTGTCAGCCTTAGCGACAGGAGATGTCATTAGTGCCGAGGAGCTGTCGCTGGTGATGCGTGCCACAAATCCGCCTCATTAGACAAGCTGGGGTGAGATGGGAAGGGGGGAGGGTTCCTGAAGCAGCACCTCAAATACAGCTTCCCCCTACAGCCCCCAGCAGCTGACAAGCCGCCCCTTTCCAGGCTGTGGAAACCCGCGAGTCTGGCCTGGCATATCTGACGCGTCTCAAAGGAAGCAAAAAGAGGCAGAAAACACAGCAACCTCCGCACTTTTCATCCATAAACAGAATTTTTAAAGATAAACACAGTGTGCACCGTGACAGACGCACATGCGCCATTCATCTACGGTAGCAATTTAAGCGCAATGAGAAATGTTCCCTTGGGCAGAATTCTGTTTGTGCACTGTGTGCTTCTGATGTATGATATGCCTCGCTTAGAAAAGCGCCGCGGCTAAATAAATAAGCGCGAAAGTAAATGCACAATTCCACGCACAATTTTTAGAATGAGCCCCAATGCAATTTGCGCAAGATCCCAAGTACTAGTATTAACACTCATCTGTGACCGTCTCTTAGAGTCGTGCCCAGAAAATTGTCAAGATATTCTGAAATACATATTAAAAACAGACACAAAAAAACAGACCATCATTTCTGTGGGCAAAAACACTTCTTTAATGAGCGAGGTCAGAGGAGAAAGGCCAGACTCGTTAAAGCTAATAGGAAGGCCATGACAGCCTTGGTGTGAAGACTGACTTCTCTGAATTCAGAACTCTACCTTTGAAGTCCTTCTGGAGATAAGAAAGGATTCTAGCTGGTTTTAAGGAGGCTTACCTAATAAAGTGGCCACTGAGTGCATGTCTGGAAAATGCACAGTAACCTTAACAAACATTCTTATTGGCTTCCTGTGTTAGGTGATCATTTTGACATTATTTGCTGGCATGCTATTTAAGGCAATGCAGTACATGTCAGTGGACTGTCAATAGTCTCTGTGCGTTGCAGTGATTAACTCAGTATTAGCATTAATGGAAGGATTAACAGATGTAATGGCCATAATTGAGTGATTTTTACACATGTGGTTTGCAATAGAGATTTCATTAATCTCTTGTTCAGTGAGGGCTGAAATGCCTGAAAAAAAACAAAAATGCAAAGAGAGCATCCAGGCTCTAGTCTTATACTGTTATTGTACTGTAACTCAATGGAGTTACAAAGGATACTCAAAGTATCCTTTAAAAACAAAAGAAATTTAAAATTTTGAGCAACATCGTCATGCACACTATGTTGCTGCAATGTTGTCTTCTTAAAAGTGTGATAAAACCTTGTACCTTATTCCTAAGAAGTTGGGTCAGTCTGGCCTAGACCAGGAAAAGTGTTCAGAATATGGGTTGAGATAGCAGCAGCAGCACGGCGCATTGCATCATCTGGCCATATATGGGGTGGTGGGTGTTTTGGGGATTTGGCAAAGTTTGTTTTTGAGGTGAGACTATCAATGATCTATTGTCAGGTGCTTGTGGGAGTTCTATTTACACAAATTATGCAAGAAATGTTTGGAAATCTGTTCTTCAGCTGATGATTTGGAGTTACTATTATTCTTACGGTGCTGCTTGAAAACGAGAGAGAAGCGAGTCTAGGCTGTAAAACCTACTTATGGCTCATATCAGCCAGACTGCTTCCTGCTTCCAGCCTTAATCCGGACTCCTCGCTCCAGCCGCTTTATGTTTGCTGAGGTTCTCCTCACTGGTTTGGGCAGGAAGTCAGACTTGTAAGCCAGTTCCTAAGCAGCCAACCGGGATCCATTTTCAAGAGGCTCTCACAGACTCGCCATGCAAGGCGGGCCATTTAGCTTCGCCGTGGTTCACCCTCGCCCCAGTCCCTGCCTATCCCCAAGCCCATCCCTCTGCCATTGCCTGCAGCCCCCTGAACCCCTCCCCCCTCCCTGCGGGGCCCAGTCTTCCCATTTATTTCCCTTGGCAGCTCGCTGGCAGGCTCCACCTCCGCGGCGCCCCTGAGGGTGTCTCTCCAGTCATCTATAGCTTGAGTCCTGCTGGTAGATGTAAGGTCTACCATCAGGTGACAGTGCTCCAGGCTCCTAGGGGCCGGGGAGTAGCCATGGGAGGACAGAGTGCTCACAGTAACAAGAATCTGTGGCATCCATTTTTATACCATCAATTGGCCGTGACTGTCGAATAATCTACACTACATGAGACGACGGTATCCATTCTCTCATTACATTATCCTTCTCATTAAGCTGCTTGTTCATTCCTATCAGCCACTTTCAGTTTTCCCAGTGTATATAGTGTATGGCTGGTGTCACTTCACATAATACAATTGCAGTTTTTTCTCCCTTTCCATTTCCTAAACTGTCAACAGCAGTGTAAAGTATCTACCTCCAGGCTGCAGACCTCTTTTTTTGTTCGCTGTCTTTCCCATGCACGTGGCACAACGGCCCTCTGTGTGTTAATGACTTGGTCGGGCAGTGCGCTGAGAGGCCTGTGCACGTGTTAGCCGCGGTAAGCTAAGAGCTAAACCGGCACGCTTTGCTACAAAGTCAGGCGAGGGCCCCCATACTAATTAACACTCCTAAGAAGGAACTGACCATCCACGGCTCAGCTGACAAAAACAGTTCCTCTGGGTCGATGAAGGACGAGGGGGATGACCCGGCACTCATGATTGGTGTGTTTCACATGACGGCTTCAAAGATGAAGGAGCCATTCACAGAGTCCCTCTAACGAACCCTTTGTCTGCGAAATGCTGGGCTCCATCTGAGCAGAACGGAATTACAGAAAGCCACGAGCAATCACGGACCGCAAATAACGAGAGCCTGATTTATATTGTGGAAAACTCTATGTGGTGTAAAAGAATAAGACTGTTGGAGGAGGTGAACTTCCAATTTGTTGAATTCATTACATTAATTACAGCTGTGATTCTTCGACGCCAATGTTATCCATCCTGAAGGGCATCGCTCCATCTTCCGTGAGGAGAGGGTGCACCTGCATGTAAATCACAGGACCAGCTGAGCCGGGGACCGCAAACAGAACTGCGTTTGTGATGCTTGCTTAGGAGCCCACATTTAGTCATACCCACTTTATTCTTTAAGCTGCTGTGTGGTCCTTCTTACTGAGAATCTCAGGGTACCTACCCACTGGATACATACTGGCCGACTAGTTATATGCTCATCGGCTGTTGATTTATTTTAGTTTTAGCATGCGCTCGCCCTTGTAAAGATGACTACAGCTGAAATGTGTTTACTTCTACTTTTGAAAAGCATGCCAGTCCCTTACTTGTGGATTGACCTCATACTAAACAAAATGACTGCACATGACAGCTGAAATAATCATGCCTATAAAATTGTATTTTTATTCTGGCTCAGGGAAAACAGAATATATCATCCTTAGCTACTTATCCAGTGGAGCCCGTATTCTGTCCTAGGCAGCACAGGGGACCCTGCTGTGGAATGCCTTGGATGGAGTCCCAGTGCATTGCAGGATCATATGAACATATGAAGCTATAAGGGAGACTTGTATTCATATGCTAATGAGTTAGCTGCCCTGAGATGACCTCCGTCGCCTCATAACTGATGACTTTCAATGATGCCAGCATTCTGTACCTTAGAGGTGACGTTATCCATACAAATGTCAGATTGTTAGCTGCAACCTCTGATGGTGTAAACTTTATCTTTGCAAAGCTAGCTTGGAAGTGCAAAATTTCCAAGAAATACCTGTCCTCTCACACTAATGTTAAATCCTTATGCAAGATATGCTCCGTACAGCTCAGGAAAAATAAGGTTATTTCTTACAATCCAGCAAAATAAATTTATACTTGAATCTGTTTATGGCAAATAACACTACTTTTATGGAAACGGTACACTGTCTGACCTGTATTGAATTCAAAATCCAGTAATTTCAGAAAATGGGGCAATATTAAATGAGAAATACTCTTCTTTGAGATGGACTTTTTCTTACCTTTCAAAATGACGTGGTTAATGTGCACAGCCCAGAATTCCCTCTCTGACCAAAGAAAGCAGGTCCAATTTGTCAGATAATCAAATAACTGTTATGCATAAAGCCTTCAAGTAGAGGGTTCTGTGTTTATGGGAGGGTCAGCGAGTGGTGTAAAGCGAAGCCCCCCGCTCTTGCCATGTAACCCCAGGATGAAGGCCTCTTGTTCTAGTGTAGCATATCTTTGCTTATTTTTAGAGAGGGTGGTGCTGCTGCATGTTTCTACACCTGTCCATCATCTCAGGATCAGTCCCAACCCCCCCGTGTCTCCTTCACCGCCCAGGGTGGACGTCAGCAGGCCTCGGCTCACGCCCCGGGTGCGACTCTGCAGGCTACCTTACTGATCACCGCGGGCTATCTGAAAGCACCGCTGGGCCAGAAGCACCCGATATAATTACCGCGGGGCTTTTTTTGAAATCATTTCAAATTCAAGCCCCACGTTAAGGAAGATCTTGGCGCGCTCTGCCGCGATCTGAGCTACGAGGTGATCTAAGAGGAGGCTGTCCTGGAAAATACGCTTCAGCACCGGATAGCACCCACGCAGGTCTGCTGGGCGGCCAGCTCGCCACTGCAGCTCCCGCCGAGATCTCCTGAAGCGCTGTCTCCGGGGCTCGGCCTAAGACGACGCCTGCTCTGCTATCAGCTACAGCTGTCTTGCCACCTTCTGCACAGGAAGTGGGAGGGGATTCCCCCCTTCTCGGAGTGGCCTTATCTGTTCCAGGGGAAAGGCAATTACTTTGATGGGAAATGCCTTTTGACAGCTCATCCACTGGATACTGCTCAATCCTAAAAGATGTTCTGATATTTATTTTTATTTAATACAAAGAAGTTAAAAGGGTCGCTTGCTGATTATCTTATTCACATTCTATTGCTTAATTACAGGATTTCTAAAAGCATGTCTTTTGCTAGAACAGCACCGAGGGGATGTTGCGGGTGACAAATGACAGGGCTGACAGGAAATCTTGAATGAAAAGCTCCCACTGACAGCGCCACCTGCCTCAGGCTCTTCACCTGTCCTATTTACCATCAATTAATCTTTTTGCTTGCCAACAGACGCCGTACATTATTAAACGGAGCACTATTAAACGGATGACATACACAGAGACTCTGCCAAAATGACCTCATATGTAACTCGTTTTAATAAAGTCTCTGACTTGCTGAAGTGTCTCTTATAAACGGTAGTAATCCTCACCTCATGTTTGCTTTTTCTGGGCACATGCCCCCCAGACACTCCCACTCCGCTCTCCCGTTTTGGGGGAGTATATTTTGTTGGACCTCCATGACAGCTCGACAAACAGAACTGTGTCATTTGGGAAGACGACATCGGACATGATTGTTAGTTTGACTCTTCTTTTGAGACACCGGTATAAAAGGACAGCGAGGGGACACACATAGAGGGGTGGGGGGTACAGGGGCGAGCCTAAATAAATGTTGCCATTTCCCAAAGCACACATTTCTCTTTTCATTTTAGTCTTCTTAACATTTTCACAGCCCGAGAGCCAATAACTCCACGGTCAGGGTTTCTATGGACGCAATAAAAGAGAATGCCAATACACAGTAAGCAGCAGGGAGAGAGACGGGCAGGATAAATCGATAGGGATTGCTGCGGCGACCTGGCTCTCCCCCAGAGACGGGCGGTGACCTCCCCCATTACCACCCGTTAGAATGATAATGACTGTGTCAGACTGCAGACGGTGCATGGGAACAGACCCATAAGCCACGGGAGTGGCCAGATTGAGATGAGAATATTAGGTATGTGCCCCTTTTTCATCAATAATAACATTTGCTTAGCCTTACTCACACGTGTGGGGCATGTTCTTTCTTCAGTGTAACCTTTTTATTTTGTTTAAAACGAGGCAGGGTCATTCTCTGATCTGTGCCAGTAATGTGGATGATAAACGTTGCATCCACTGGCGGTAGTGGCTGCCGAGGATCTATACGACGACGGGCTACAGGTAAGCACTGTAGTGACGGTGGTCTCCTTATATCCATGTGTAATTCACATGTTTAGTCACATAAAGGATCTCCAAAGCACAGGAGCTAGATAGCTAGCGAAATGTGGGCGACCGACACGACGAGCCCTTCCATCCCCACGTCGACTGCATGAACACAGCCTGCATTTTGACATTCGGTGACATTCAATGGTGATTCACGGTTTGGGTCTCTTTAGGGGGCTGGGTGGCAGGGTTTATGACGTACACACCGTGAAGGTCCGTGTTTTGTTACAGTCTCCATCAGCATCCCTCACAGGTTTACAGTGTTTACTTATGTTAAAATTACCGATAAATACTTAAACTTCTGAACTTGAATCTGTAATTCTTTTGTTTTGTTTTCCAATAGGTGTTTCTGATTTTTTTGCATTTTTTCACAGATTATTTATTTCTCACTAAACATGCAAATTACAACATAATTATTTGGATGTCTAAAAGCGGATGACTAAAATAATCACATTAATACATCGCATCCTTTATTTCATGAACGTGGTGTGTGCACAGCCCCAAACGCACCCACAGTGCAGACAGTTCTGCTTGGCAAATTTAATTTCTGTTTGAAGACTGGCATTAACCAACTTATCTCATATATTCATTCTTCTTTTGCACACAGCATGTGCTGGCAGGAGAGGCGGGTGGCTGGGGGGGGGGTTCAGGGAAATCTTTCATGTTCCCATGATGATCGATTGCAAGCCTCATGGCCACCGATGCAGCCATCTTAATTGGACTAATTATCTTGTAGGGGTTTTATTGAGGGCCATCTGGGTAGACTTGTTGAGGTTTTCCCTTTAGCTGGCTGCATTTGTTGGGTTATAGGTTAGATGGACAGCTCACCCCCTTGGCCTTTGTGGAGGGTTCTTTACCTCGGTTTATGCTTGTTTCTACTGGTCCAGTGAGGGAATTTGCCCGCCCGAACCCTGCTGTTCTCAGCTGGCCCAGAGAAGAAATGACATATTAATGGAGGATGTGTAGACACTGCAGTCAGCCTGACGGGGGATGGGGGTATACATTTCATCATAGTTGGCGTATCAGCCTCAGATAGTCCCGTGGGTTAGTATACACACACAGACACACAGCTGTCTATGGTTCAGCCGTGAAATATGCACAGAGTATTTTGTTCCTCGGTTGTAGTTTTTCCGGTAAATTTCATCTTCTGTCAGACATCTGATGTGTGGTGTGCTGCCCTCTTCACTGGCCTCACAAGGCAGCGTACTGTCAATCAGTACGTCTGAGGTAAGATGCCCCCCCCAGGGAAAGACAGACCGTGTGAGGATGAAAGTAGAAACATCGGAGGAAGAAGAGACAGGAGGAGAAAACACCCTTGGCCTAGGCAAGACAAAAAACAAAAGATTTTTTTTTTTATTTCAAAATGTACAGTATCTCTGTTTTTGCTCTAAGTGTTTGCATTTCTCCATTCCAATTGTGCTTCTTGAAGCTGCGAATAAATATTGCTCATGGCCACTGAACTGAAAACATACTTTGTAAAGCATACTCTATAGAACAGTATGTTCTGTATGTTGGATTAAGAAATAATAAAAATAATAATAAACATTTCCGGCATCTTTCACCTGAATCCCATGATTCTGAGTGTAACGCTGCAGTCGCTCCTATATCCCCGTCATCTGCTGCTGCTTGGTTGACGGCTCGCGACACGGACGCCTCAGGTCCGAGGGGAAATCAGCGCCTTCCTTGAAGTGACACAGTCTGTACACAGGGCTAAACTAAGACAGGCAATATGCTTGCCTAAGGTGTTGTTACCTATACAGGATCCTCGTCCCTGGTAACATCTACACATGTTCCGGGGCTGACATCGATTCTACACGCGTGTCTCAGGTGACATCATCTGGAGACGTCTGCTGTCCTCCCTGTACACCCTAAAAAGAGAGGCGAGACTGTCAGCCAGACAGGCAGATTTTCGTTTGCTTTGTTTTTCAGCAGCAATTTTCAGCAGGCCAGAAGCATTAATAGACTTATTTGTGGGGAGCGTGGTGGCCTTGCGATGCTGTGATTGGCTTCGGAGGCAGTCAAACTGCTTGTGACAGCTCATATTGAGGCGAGATTAGCTTTGGGGGATGCAGTGATCGGGGGTCTGAGCCCGAGCGGGAGACGGCACGGTGCCATCGACTGTCTGCCGCCCATCAACATGGCTTCGCTTCTCTTCAGGAGGGACCTGCCTGGGTTCGGTAACCGGGTGGGGAGCTGCCATACTGGTGCAGGGGTGTTATGGTATTTTCATGCAGTGTCTAAATTTGCAAAACAGATTTGGGGGGGGGGGGGGGGCATTAATTTTTGAATAAAAAAAATGGGCTATTTTATCAACAGCTCAACAGTAAAATATGGTTTTCAGCCATAGTTCAGCTGCCGAACACTGCATATTGCAATGTAGTTATAGCAGAACACTGTAAACACCTCACCTCACTGCTCTAAAATGTGCCTAATGTACCATTAACGCAGTGTAATGAATCGCTGGGCCTTTAATGTCTGGGCACCAGGCAGAAAACTCTATGCGCGCCTGCTTCTGCCACGTAAAATCTACCGAAATTGCGATGAACACGCGTATGAGTAACAAGGGGATGAATTATTCGTGTGATTAGCTATCAGTTTTGAGTAAATGGTTTATGAAACTCGAGGGATGAATATGGCAGTAATTCATTTGATGAAATAAGCAATTGTGAAATCAATGCAAAACAAAACAGAAAATTAAACAACATGGAGCATATCTTAAATTGAAGTAATTTAAGCATAATAAGAAGTGTCCCACAGCTGTGCTCTGAATAAACGTTGATGGATGGATGGATGGATGGATGGATGGATGGATGGATGGATGGATGACCAAAATCCCACTGCAAAGGCTGCACATGGACAGTGTTTAAGCACTCCGCAATAAATCACGCCTCACTTTCTGATGCCCTGAAGGTTTTTGACATATTTGTCTAGGTATGAGAATCTGTCTGAAATGAATCACTGGTATTTCTGTTATCACCAAAGAGCCTTTTTATGTGATACGTTTCACATCCAGCATTCGCTTAACCGCGTGAACGAATGCCTCCCCATTTATTCGGCCATTTTCATACAGCCGCCACGCGGTCCCTAAGTTTGAACACCCTCTGAACATAAATTGAATGTTAATTACAGCCTGCTATTTAAATGAGCTGCACAGGGCAAACATACAAACTGCCGACTGGGATCAGGCTGCAATTTAACCAGCTGCCCCGAAGGATGCTAGCATCTGTTGAGGCACCAGGCCTGATAAGCACACATGGGGGGGTCTCGCTGTTGCCATTTGCCCCCTCCAACATCCTATCTGTACTTCATCTCAGTTTGTGATTATTCCTTTTGTCCAGGCGCGCTGTCCATGAGGAGGCGCTGTTCAGCTTTTATGAGGCAGGGCTTTTACGTGAGAGTTCAAACCACTGCCCCCCTTAGAAAATTTTTTAAATGTCTATAAGGAATCTATCATACAGCTGGAATAAATCACTTAAAATACCGCATTAACCTAATTAATCATTACAATAATAATAGTTATTTTGAATTCCTCCATCCATGCATCGATCTAGTCATTTACAGGTCCTCTGCACCATAAGTCAAATACATTTAAATATTTTGTAAAATATTTAATTGCCTTTTTCAGTTTTTCTCTGTCTTGTCAGATAAGAATTTGCTTCCTGACACATGAGAATTCATGAGATTTAAAATGCTGGTAACCAGTGCATAAGAATGCAGAAAACCACATTACATTTATGCTGACAGGCCAGGGTTTAATTTGGGTTCCTTAATATTGACAAATGGAAAATGGACAGGGAGGGATGAGACAGGAGACTTTAGCGGAGAAGCCGAGTGATTGGGCGGAAATAGACGGCAATGTTTCCAGTTCACTGGCAAGAAGAATACCAAAGCACACGACACTCTCGGGTTTACGAGGCTCGTGTAAAACGGCTCGCTACTCCAGGTTAGTGGGAGTGGGAAAAACAAAACATGCCAATAATAAGGGACACGTCATGAATGTGGCGCGGGGAGAGCAGATCGATAGAGATAACCGTGGTGACCTGACCCTCCCCAGAGACGGACGACTGCCCTATAGTCGTTAATTTCCCTTTCAGAAATGTCCATTCCGCAACAGGGCATTGAAGGGTGATTGTTCCACCACTGAGGGGAATTACATTCACAGCTGCAGGGGGCGATTCTAGGATTGTTTTAAGGCGGGGGCTTAAGATGGGCCAACGTTCATACATTAGCCAATGATATGTTTCGAATCAATGAGTGACAGGGGAGGGGGCACTCTGACAGCCAATCAGCTTTCAGTTGGGGCCAGTGTCCTTATGGCCCCGTCCTGGTATACACTCCTACACAGCTGAGATATACAGTTCATGTGCATCTGGACTGGCTTCTACAGACACCAGCTACAGTAAAACCACGCCCTATGAACTGCGGGGCTCGTTAAAGAAGAACCCTGAATGGAAGACAGTGTTCACCTTCTCCTGCTGTGACCATTTTGATCATTTAAAGGTTAGGCAGTAGTTATAATTATAATATATAAAATGTTATATGCAGCTTGTTAAAGCCTTAATTTATGTTTCTCGAATACACTTAACATAAATGTTCTAAATTTAAACTGACAGCTTCATATGTCAGGTTTTATCCTTGCATGTTTGTTTTTTCCACCATCTCTCTTTTTGGGTAACTATTTGGAAACTGTCCACGTCAGAACGGCCTGTCTGCATGAGAAACATCATCCAGCTCGTGTTTCGGAAAGGTGGACGACTGTAAATATCAGCCATTGTAAGCGTACAGAGCTGCTGGCAGACACACGCACACACACAGGAAGACACGCAAACACTGACGCGGTTTTCCCGGTGAGAATAACACCCTAATAGGCCCGCCTGTAATGAATGCTCACATGTAAATTGCCACTTAGTTTAAAATCCGTCCTGCTCTTATTCTGTCACTCAGGATGCTGCCAGGAGATTGATCGCCCAGACATCTGTCATGGATGCCAGAGACAAACAGATATTAGGTGGTAATATAATTAAGGAACAAGATTGCTGGCAATGAGGTGATGGGCAGGAATGAGGTAATAATCCAGATATGGCAGCAGGTGCCGCAGTGTTTATAAAAACAGAGGCATCGTGAAACATTCTGCCAATCCCAAAGAGATGCAGTGCTTCACAGATCCCAGAGGGTCCCTCAGCCTGCTTTAGCGAGCGGGTCGCTGTTCCGCTATTTGCCGCAAATGGAAAAAACCTGGTAAAATACAAAAGTGGCAGATGAAATATTTGACATGTGATCTCTAAGTGTCGCGGATGCAAATGAGCTCGTTATCTTGTACGTGCGAGAGCCTCGAAGATAAAAAACGAAAATGTAGCCGGCGCAGCCACGGCACCGTCGGGCGTCTGAGGAATGCCAGTGACTTTGAGCAGGGTGTAATGGTGGTGCGGGTCCTGGCAGTGCTGATGCCACAAAGAGCACAGGTCAGGATGCAGACTTCACAAACGCTGGCAGCAGTTTCAACCTGTGTGTCAGCCTGTGCACATCTGTGCCACACGTCCGGAGGGTCAGGTCACTTTGACCCCCCCACCAACCCACAGGCCCTCCCCATGATAAATTATGTTTTATAGGTGCACTGCAGTCCTACAGTCATCAGCATACCCTGTTAGGTAACACTTTACTTAAAGCAGTCATTATACTGCCTTACACATACCTTCATAATGCATTGATAAAGTATTATAAACCCAGCTATAACTATTATAACTATAAAAAGGCATCACATCTTAGTCATGTGTATTATGCATTATGAATGTCTATGAAGGTCTCATTCATAATACACAATAAACACCTTCGTTATAGGTGAGTTTCGCAGAGAATTCATAATGCATAATACACATGGCTATAATGTGTTATGCTTTTTAAATAAATATTTATAGCCATGTTTACTTTACTTTATGAATGTGTTACAAAAATTATAAGAACAGTAATTAGGCTTTATGAATATGGGCTTCATAGAAAATGTTACCTAATTGGGAATTTTCTGGGTGTCCATATAATAATAACCACAGACTCCTGAATTAATTAGATCCACCTTTAGACTGTGTGTCAGACAGGGTAATGCAGTCCCGGGTGACTCTCCATGCAATGAAGCCCACAAATGCTTCCCACCTCTCTCTCTGCTCTTCCTTGCCACCAATAAAATGGTAGTTCTATTTTTTCCCCCACTTTATAGGTGACTTGCTGTGTTTCTTTGAGGAACTTCATTAGGTTGTGGTACTACCATTAAAAAGAGATGCTTGCACTGAGCTGGGAAGCTTTATATGCTCTTTCAGACCTGTGACCTTTTTCAGACTGTTTATCCGCGACTCGCTCGCGGGAAATGTTACGGTGGACAGGCCACACAGCAGCGAGCAGTAGGCGGCATTGAATCTCGTCACGTGACAAGAATCCCGGAAGAAACGGCTCATATGTATTCTCCGGCGGACTGCTGTATTCGCTCATCGACTTAATGCTCGTTATCCGTTTCAGTAGCTAGGAAGTGTGAGAGATATTTCTGTCTAGAAAGGCAGGGGCACCAGCGGCATTCAGAGCAGCCCCTGGAACGTTTAATCGTCTCGATCCTTCAGCTAAGATATGAAAACTATATTCTGGGCAGCTGTGTGAGGAAAGACACGAAGGTGCAGATCAGCATTTGGGGCATGCTGAAGAAGGTGAATGGGAATGCTGTACGAGTGTGTATCTCTGCTAACCTTTAAATGTTACACTGGCCAATGTGAAGAACACGCCTGCATTGTACGAAGTGGCAGAAGCTGATGGCTATGGATAGTCAGAGACACCAATTAGCCCAAACCTGGGGAACCCCACAGGAGGGAGAACACCTTCTCTCACACAGGGGGGTGGGCTTCTAACACCCAGCCTTAAGAGTAGTAATAACAATAAAAAGAACATTGATTTATTTTGTGGTTGTGATTAAAATTTAAATGCTTGTTTGGCAATTATAGGCCACAGCAAGATGTACGGACATGTACATGTACGGACATGCTCCAGAGATGTACGGACATGGATTTTAATATTGACCAAACTGCATTTAGTTAGCAGTGAAAAAATGAACTTTCCTCTGACACTGGTATATAATCACACACACACACACACACCCAAATACTGCACATACCGACAAAAGTATTGGTATACATCTTTCAATCATTTAATTCGGGTATTTCATTCAGGCCCATTGCCACAGGTGTATAAAATCTAGCGCCTGGCCAGGCAGTCAGGTTTACAAACATCCGTGAAAGAAAAGCTCAGTGAATCCAAGCGTGGTACTGTCATAGGATGCCACCTTTGCAGTGTCAGGTTATGAAATTTCTTCCCTGATAGATATTCCACAGTCAACTGTATGTGGTATTACTGTGTAGTGGAAGCATTTAGGAACAACAGAAACTCAGCTATGAAGTGGCAGAGCACGTAACGTAACAGATTGGGGTCGCCGGGCGCTAAGGCGCATGGTATGTAAAGGTCAGCAACACTCTGCTGACTCAATAACTGCAGGGTTCCAAACTTCCTCTGGCATTAACCCCGGCACAAAAACTGCACACCAGGATCTTCATGGAACGGGCTTCCATGGCTGAGCAGCTGAATGCAAGCCTCACATCACCAAGCGCAATGTCAAACATCGAATGGGCAAGTCTGGGTTTGTTTAGATGCCAGGAGAATGTTATCTGCCTGACTGCATTGTGCAAACTCCTAATGCCGTGTTGTTTTTCAGGAATTAGGCGAGGCCCCTGTAAATTAAACTCTTAATGCTTCAGCATACCAAGACATTTTGGACAATCCTGTACTTCCAACTTTATAGGAACAGTTTGGGGAAGGCCCTTGGCTGTACCCTGGCGCACAAAGGTCCAAAGCAAGGTCCATAAAGACATGGTTAGTTGAGTTTGGTGTGGAAGAACTTGACTGACCTGCACAGAACACTGATCTCAACCCCATCAAATACTTTTGGGATGAGCTATCCAAGCCTTCAGGTCTTTCATAAGCACCCTTCCATTCATACATATTGTGAAACCTCTTCTCCTATTCAGGTCTGCAAGGGGGTCTGGAGCCTATCCTTGGGCTACGGGCGCATGGTAGGGAACAACCCAGGATGGGGCGCCAACCCATTGCAGCCAACATCAGTGCCTGACCTCACAAATGCTATTTTAGATGAATGGGCAAAAATTGCCAGAAGAGTGGCAGCTGTTATAGCTGCAAAGTAGGGACCAACTCCATATTAATGCCTATGGATTTAAAATAAAATATCATAAAATTTCCTGTAGAGCGATGGTGCCGCATGGCCGCGTGTGTGTGTGGGTGTGTGTCTGTGTCTGTGTGTGTGTGTGTACATACCTGGGAGAGCTGTCTTTTCTATTTATCAGGGGAAAGAGGGAATTCCAGATACGAGAAATGTATAAGATTCCAACACAAGACAAATCAGTTAAAAATGGTCAAGGTTACTTAGCAACTATCCATTATCCAGCATCAATTATAAGTAATTACTATGATTTAAGGCTACCTTGGAAGCAGTCCAATAATTTTATTACTGAGGAGGACTGAAAAGGGGATAATATTACATAAAATCACAGCTATTTCAAATAATATAAAATAAATTTAAGTAATTTAAAGGAAGTGCATTGAAAAAAGCTCAAACATAGACGTACAGTAGCGTTAAAAACTTGGCAATAATCCAAACTATTTTTGACATAAACAGTACAGTGTCCTGAAGAATTATTACTTGAAGACCCCTCAAGAGACATTATGAAGTTAATATTTGAATAAATCTATGATAATCGTCTGTGTTATAATTTTGCTGCCACAGTGGAAATCCAAAGTTCTTTTTCCTCTTAGCACAAAAGACTAGTACCCAGTGTTTCTCAGGCATAAAGCAGCAGACGAACAAGTTACTTTTCTATTCAGTTGACAAGAAGAAGAAAATTCAATTACGGCGTCTTTCCAGGTGTCCGTGCTGCTGCTGCTGCAAGCATCAGGAGAGGTCTTTAAGCGAAATTTGTCACGTCAAGTAAAACGGCTTCCCTCATAGATGCTCCCACTCAAAAAAAAAAACACAAAAGGTACATGTTCAATATAATTTCCTGTGGGCTCTTATCATGGAGGATAATTCGTGCGATCTATAGAGTATCGTATTATTATTCAACTCACATTGTGATGAAATGACATGTCGAAAAAAGTATTAAAGTGAGTCATCCCAATTTGTATAGTCATAAGTACTGTAAAAGCACATTTAAAAACTACTTTCATATTATATATTGTGGCAGGTTATGAGGGGAAGGGCTGCCACAGGGCTGGCAAAGACAGGATTTAAAGGAAAAAAACCTTTTTATTAACCAGAAAACTCCCCTTATTCTCTCTCTAGTCAGAAAGATGTGAATAAATTATACGGAGGCTCCTGTGGGGTGCCTGTCTGAGGTGCCCATCCATTCCAGCAGGGGTGCACACAGAGATTTCAGGCCCCATGAAAGCATATCATATATTTGAATATAATTCAATTATGCTGAATTGGTCTGGGCTCCTGAATTTTTTTGGTCCCCTGTGACTCTGGGGCCCTTGGAATCATCCTAACTTTCCCCTGGGGGTGATCATCGGAGGCACCAGTTGAGTGTTGATGTGAGGATCCTGTGGGGTGCCTACATGTACCTGTAATTTCCCAGTGGGGTGCCTGCCTGAGGTTCCACTAGCTGAAGTTCAACTGGGGTGTCTCTCTGCTTCACTATGTACATATTCATGGCTTTTCATGGAATATAAGAGTTGTAACAGTGTAAAAATGATTGATGTTTTTTAAACCTGGGAGAGAAATATTAAAACAAAGAGTGACACACTTCTCAAATTCAATGGCATCCCAAAGACTTGGAATACTCACATTCCAACAGACTTCCAATTTTTCTGCACCGAGATTTGTAAATACAGTGACATTTATTTGAAAGAGAGTATCAACAGCAGATGTCTAGGCTGCTAAGACTCCCTAAATAAATTCCCCGAGCAACTTGGTTCTCCGACAGCAGGCAGCTTATTCACATGTGCCAGACATACAGTACACGCTGAAAGTGTTAGGAGGACTGAACATCACAGGAGTGTGTTTGGGATCTCCTCCAGCTGCTGCTGCATTAATGTGTGGCTCGGGCATCTCTGGGCTGTGGTACTTTCATATCCTAGGATCGTTCTGCACTGGCTTGACTCATACCTGTCAGACAGATCATTCCAAGTGGTTCAGGGTGCAGAGTTGTCCAAATCACATCAGGCAACAACCAGCGTTCCCCAAAGCTCTGTCCTTGGTCAACTTCTCTTTTCTCTTTATATTACTGTTCTAGGTCAGATCATCCAACCGTGTGGCTTCTACTACCACTTCTACACCCATGACATCCAGATCTACTTGATCTTCTCTCCTGGTGACACCACAGTCTCTGTCCAGATCTCTGCATGCCTGGCTGATATTGCAGCCTGGATGAGAGACCACTCCCTCCAGCCTAACCTCTCCAAGACTGAGCTGCTTGCCAACCCTGTCCACCTAACATCCCTATTCGGCTTGGATCATCCCCACTGTCTCCATCAAGGTCCGCTATGAACCTAGGGGTATTGTTAGACAACCAGCTGTTCTTTGCTGAGCATATAACAGTGCTAAGCTGATCTTGCAGGTTTATCCTGTGTAACATCAGGAAGATCAGGCCTTTTCTGTCAGAGTATGCAGCTCAGCTTCGAGTCCAGGCACTCATTACCTCACAACAAGACTACTGGAAAACTCTACTAGCAGGTCTGCCAGCTTGAGCTATCAGACCACTGCAGATGATGAAAAATGTGGCAGCACACCTGATATTCAGTCAGCCCAAGTGTTCTCACGTCTCACCCGTCTTTCGATATCTTCACTGGCTCCCTACTGGTGCGGGTTCAAGTCCTTGGTGCTAGAGGTCCATCAATGATCAGGCACTTAATAGGCTCCTCATGGCCTACGCCCCATCTCACCACCTTCAGTCAGCAAACCAACACTGCTTGGAGCTCCCTGTACTACGCTAGAAGGATCACTCCAGACGGTTCTCTTGTGTGGTTCCCCAGTGGTGGAATGAGCAGCAGAAGCACCTCTGGTCATCAGAGACCCACCTGTCCCATGAATTTCGTTACAAGCCCAGTTGTTCTTTGAATGCTGTTATGTTGCACTTACCTACTCTTGTATTGTCCTATTAGGTTTTTACTTTCTTAATAGTTATGTTATTTTCTTAATGTAATATAATCTTAATATAATACCTGGGCATTCATTGCAAGCTCAGCCGAGCTGGATTCATGCATAGTTGACTCAATAACAACATGAATGTTTGCAATGTGCTTTTGCCCCATTTGTGCGGCATTTTGGACAAAGTCGTATGGTAAATATGTAAATATAATTTATAAAAATGATAAATTATTCTTGGTCTACAGTACGTGAGATACCCTGCGTTCCCTCGCTCGTGTTGGGGCTCTTCACAATGCTGTTCATTGGAGCTGCTCACCTGATAGCACATGTGCACGAATACCTATAGTCTTTGGAGAATATTGGACAATGTTTGTTTGTAGGGTTCTTTCTTGCTATCATTACATGTAAAACTGGAAACAACGTTTGCTTTCCTAGTACAGTGTTCCGCTTCTAAAACCTGCTCTTTGATGTTGTGCTGAGAATGAGGGCTGTCTTAAGGTGAATGATGCAACCGCACGCGCACCTGGAGGGGAGGGGCTCCACGACGAGCGCAATGAGAATCGCATTCGAAGGACGGCTGCAGGCTCCACCAACTGCTGAGCCCAGGCACAGTCCCTTCTCTCCTTTTCTGTGGTGATAATGGTGCCATGGCCACCTGTTCAGATCCCTGACTGCGCTACTGCCGCCTTCAAACATCAGCGCCACCTTAGGCATGTTCCCTGCTCTGCCTTCATAGCAAAAAAACTCTCTCCCCATCCCTACCCAGGCCTAGAGGGCCAGAATCCAACACGGTTTGCAGATTTTCCTGCTCAAACACATGTTAATCAACTAATGACCAGGTTTAATAGGTATGTTTCAGCAGGGAAGTCTGCAAACTGTAACAGTGTTGCCTCACACCTCAAAGATGAGTTTGCATGTATTCCCCATGTCCAGGTACTCCAGTTTCCCCTGCAGTCCAAAGACATTAAGTTAGGCCAACTGATGCCTCTCAACTTCCTGGGGAACATGATTGAGAATGTCTCGCTGTGCCGTAGCTAAAAAAGAAAAAAATATATTGTGTATTAATCTGCAACAGGTAAAAAATGCAAGGCAAGTTGAAATGGTTGACTACCAAAGATTGTTTGTTTTATGTAACAGCAAATGTTTCTTGGCTAAATGAGCGTGGTTTATTTTACTGTGGCGCTACCTGTCTGAAATCGTTCAGTGTCTGGCTTTATCATCAACACCTTGCTCAGAAACTCTGCACGAGTCAAATAGAAACACAGAGTTATTAATACAACATTAGATCTTGGGACATTGGCTTCACTGTTCTGTAAAAAGTGCACAAATAAAGAAAATGCATTAAGAGTACAGCGTTATCTCAACTTTCATGCACATTTGGGACTGGATTGTAGCTGTCCATAACACATATACCACTGTATACACACTGCATTACAAGCTAGATATGGACAGTGGGTGATTATATAGCTGGCAGCGCTGCCCATTCTCCAGAATCTGTTACACTAAGTGATGTACCCGCTAACATTTGACTTCCATAGATATTACTATCTATGGACCTCGGACTTAAATGCAGTCAGAAGTGACTCGATTAGCCGTAACTCGACTTAATTGCAATTATCAGCAATTTATTCTTTTACCAAACAGTTTTACCCAGAGTTCCTTGTGATTACTGAAGCAGGCATGCATAGGATGTCAGTGGTGTACTTGGTAAAATGGTCAGTAGGTGAGAGCATTAGTGTAGACAGAGTGCCATTTTTTCTGTCTGTTACACAGGCTGTAAATACTGCAGCATTTTCCCAATGCTTATGCTAATATCGGTTAACTAATATGCAGGGCTGTGTAAAGACAGGAATAGCCTATGTAAATAATGGGGGACTAAGGCACTCTTCTTGTAGGCCAGCACCACTGTCTCAAAATGGCCGTAAGCTGTAATTTGCTGTTCAGTGGGGGCATGTCATGAGGGCTGATGTGGGCGTTTTCAGAAGGACATATTGGAAATGGCCGTACAGAGCAAGAGTTGCAGCAACCCGAGGGGCCTGCGATAGTAACTGGACTGTGAAGATGCAAAGCAATAGATCTGCTGGTTAGCACTATGCTTTTGGCAATATGCAATTTATATGATGAGGACCATTTGAATTTCTTGTCCTTTATCCTGCACAAACTTCTCTGACTGTGGTCCCAAGTTAAAATAGTTCAATATAACCCTATTCTAGTGCGACGCACCTGACTGCCTCATGAATCATATGTAAGTCAACGGCCTGCAGAAGTGCAGCCCGAATCCTCTCAGAAAAAAAATAATTCCATAAATCACAATAATGTCATCTTCATTACAAACAGGGTGTTATCTTGTTTTTTTCTGACAAATTATACGTATGAAGATTCTTGTCAGATTTTGCAAATTGAATTTTCTCAGTTGACAATGAAAGAGAACAACACAAAGCCCTACAAGGTTCTCATCACCTAATCTCTGTCGCTTCTCGCGCGGCTGAGGTACGGAGCAAACCCACATGCTGCACCCAATGGGTGTCAGCCCTTCTGTTTAATTAAGCCACCCCAGGCTTCTCGTGGAAGGTCAATTTAATTCAAGAAGGCAGATTTAGATAAAAGTTCTACGGCTTTATTTCTCAACTCAGTCCTCGGGGGGCGCCAGCCAGGCCACATTTTTGCTCCCTCCCAGCCCCCCAGCATACCTGAGTCAATCAATCAAGCAATCTAGAACACTGAACACCTGGTACAGGTCTGCTGAGCGCTGGGATGGAGCAAAAACGTGGACTGTCTGGGGCCTCCGGGGACTGAGTTGAGAAACACGGTCTTTTTCCTCTGCAGCACATGTTCATATGAAAGCAATGAGGCAGATCTGAGCCAGACCGTGGCAGAGAAAGCTTTGAAATTACAACAGAAGTCACTAGAGGACAAGAAGAGGAGAGAGATCTGTGCAGGAAAAAAAAATTGTGCTCCTTAGAGGTATGAGATAGAGGCTGCTTGCGGGGTTTACAAAGTGCAGGTCTTGTTTCTGATTGTTTGAGACCATGTTAGTCTATTTGTAAAAATGCTGGTCTACCTACATTAATATTAAGCATTCATTCCACTTTCAAGCATCTAAGTTCGACAAGGAAGACAACTAGGACAATAACCGAGTGACAAGGACAACAACTAGGATAACAACCAAGTGACAAGGACAACAACTAGGACAACAACCGGGTGACAAGGACGACAACTACTGTAGGACAACAACCGAGTGACAAGGACAACAACTAGGACAACAACCAAGTGACAAGGACAACAACTAGGATATCAACTGAGTGACAAGGACGACAACTAGGACAACAACCGGCTGACAAGGATGACAACTAGGACAACGACCGGGTGACAAGGACGACAACTACTGTAGGACAACAACCGAGTGACAAGGATGACAACTAGGACAACAACCGGGTGACAAGGACGACAACTACTGTAGGACAACAACCGAG
>JAODKM010000034.1:17759257-17769645 GCA_026780845.1 Petrocephalus sullivani
AATCACCTTTCTTTCCCATTCTGACATTCAGTTTGGAGTTCAGGAGATTGTCTTGACCAGGACCACACCCCAAAATGTATTGAAGCAACTGCCATGTGACTGGTTGGTTAGATAATTGCATTAATGAGAAATTGAACAGGTGTTCCTAATAATCCTTTAGGTGAGTGTATATAACTGATCTAGTCTGTTGAAATAACAGTGATGATTCTGCTGCAGCTGCTGCTGCTGATGATGATGGAGGAGTAAAAAGTTGTGTATGCAGCAGCAGAATCATCATTGTTACTTCTGCTATTTCTAAGCCAACCAAATCAAATGCTATGAGTGATGCAGATATTTATCTTTGTGGACACAAATTATTTCCTAGCAGGATACAATTAACTGGTTTAACATGTCTGCTTTGACCCATATGATAACATGCAAGGATCACTGAAAGGCCTACTTGCAGATTTTATTATTTCTGTATCAAAAGAATCGAAAAAAATATATATAAAAATAATTTCAGAAACAGAAATTTTAAATCTGTTTAATTGTTTTGCATAATTTTTGTCTTACTCTTTTCTCTGTTAAAGTGAGTTATGAGGTTATGAGAATATTTTGAGGAGTTTCTCAGGTGCACACAGCTCTCTGGACCCTCACCATCAGCTGAGCTGGGTACAAATACATCAGAAGAACTTGGTTAAAATTTACATTTATAAGTGCTTGCTCACCAAACGTAACAAAATAAAACACAAAATAATGGTGTGAGAAAAAATGTACTTCATTAAAATACAAATAATTTGTAATTTGGAGATACAAAAACACATGCAAAATAGTAACAGTAAAAAATGAATTCCTGTGCCATTACAGGCCAATAATTGTGTTGTACAGCTTCCCCTGACATTAAGCAGAATAATAATTTTGTGATTTACATGTTGTAGTATCAATCGTGAGATGAAAAATGAATAATGAGGTTTTCTCAATTTGACAAACCACAGCATGCTGCTGCCTGAGCATAGCAGCTGAAGTGGCCTAGAAGGCCACTAGCAGGCTAGCAAGTTCATTCACATGTTCTAGGGCACAGAGCTGCTATACTGTATATATGGTACGGTAATTGCTCTGTTTCTCCGTCATAATAACATTCCGTGAGCTATATCTGATAGTATGTTTTACTATATCCTGTACTTTACGTTGAGGCAATTTGCACCAAGTATCAAAGCAGCTTCTTTCCTTGGATTACCGGTCATGGGAAGACTGAGTTCACAATAACGCAAGTTGGGCCCAAAAGGATCTGTCACATGATTTACTTATATCTAACCAAAGATGGTGGGAGGCTATATTTAAAAGTCTGTGAACCTGGGGATGAAGGTCCTTAAAATGACAGAAATTAAATAAAATGACATATACTGCCCACCTCTGATCCTCTGTGTTTACATGGCGGGTGGGGGCACGGGTGCTCAGACCTGTAATTGAAAGCTGAGGATTACAGCAGCGCACATTCCTCGGTACACGAACGATCCTGATCCGGGGCCCCACAATGCAACCTCTCCTACCTCACAGCTGTTAATTGGAAATTAAGTGGCTGGGATCCTCTCAGAGCGGGTGACTATCTGCTTTTTGGGGATTACATGAAGGAACCAAAAACACAAAAGGTCTGGTGGAGAGTGGGTGAGGAAGCGCTTGATGCATTTTTCTGCGGCTGCTATATATTTTGTTAATGACTGGAGTATAGAGGCCGAGGCTCATTGGAGGATGAATAGGTCTTTGTGGTGTGAAAGGACCACCAGTGTGTCTCAGACAGGTGATTGACGTGTCACCAGTGATCCCTGGGGGGCGCCACTGTGTGTCTGAGGGCCTTGAAAAGGTACAAAAGTAAAGAGAAGAAAAACCTACGCTTTCTTGCTGTGAAATCCTCCATAAAAACCCCTGACAGAGGAGGGGAGCGATGACAAGCTTTAGAGAGGGTCAACAGGTGTAACCAGGCTTATGGAGGAAATGTGACAGGCTGAAGGAGCAGGCGGCTACCGGCTGTTGGACCTGTAAACACTGTACACTGCGAGACATAGTATTATGGTTAATTCTGAAAATGTACAGTTTGGTCAGCTGTCAGTAATAAACAGACAGATGACAGATGTGTCTCTTTTGTGAATGTGTGTCCTATTAGACTGGCATGCAGAAATGTAATGACAAGGACCAGGGAGCAGATGCCGTGACTGTGCCCACCACGGGACACCCACTGCACCCGCCTAGACGGCAGCCTCTGGGCACTTTGTTCCCCTGCCACTCCAGCACCCGGAAGTATGAAAAGAATCGACATGCTCTCAGCGTATTTTCTTCCTGGATGGACAGGTAACAGAAGCAGGTCTGGCACACTCCCTCCCACTTTCCCACAAGCGTGCCCCGTGTCCCTCTTCCGACTGACGAGTGTGCCTGACAGAGAAACCAATCCGCAGCAAAGCGCCACCCAAGCAATTTGTGCTTCGACTGTTTAGGAATCGGCGGCGATGGCATTTCTCACTGGGGACGCACCTTAAATCCGACTGGATGCGAATTTCTGATCAGAAACCAAAAAAAAAGGAGACTAAATATGGACAAAAAATTACAAGAAGATGAGATAACGTGTGAAGAAAAATCTTGAACTGGCTTAGTAATGACCCTTGCATTCATTATTGCTGCTGGAGTCGTCTTCTGGATATTCAAATTAGACAAGAAAATCACACACCGAGGATTAGTGAGGGCAAAAGGGGTTACATCACAGCCAGGTCCCATGCCCCTCGCCTTTACAGGCTCCTCCCCTTTGCTGACCTGCAGCCAGGTAACTACATGTGCCAGGTAACTACATGTGCCAGGTAACTACATGTGCATTTCCTATCAGGTAACCTTATCACACAGGATCCCATTGTCCATGCACTGTAATATGAATTGTATTTACAAGTGTTACACTTTCCCGATAAAAGAGTGATGTACCGATCCTTCCTTCAGAGCCTCATCTTTCCCAGATTTCCCCATAAACGCTGATCCCCTCTCTAGTTGCACGAACAGCAGTGACCCTTCTCCCCCCACTTAAGATGAACCTGTGAATGGACGCTAACCCTTCTGCTCATAGTTCACAATCCTTTAAATTAACCTGAAGAGTTCAGAGCCCCGTTAGATTGACAGGATTCATTTTAAGGGGGTTGTGAGTCTCCTAATGCCCTGGGCTTAATCCCACCCCTACCTTTTTCATCTCCTGCACACATAGTCCTTGGAGAGCCAAAGAATATAAAAGCAAAGGGTCTTCACCCAAATATCGTTTGTGTTCATAAAGCGGCATCCTTTCTGGGGACCCTGCCTGCCATTAGGCTTTGGTCTAAATGTACAGTGAAGTAACTGTGCGGGAAATAAAGGTACCATTTCCATTTTATCACCATTAAGTCATTGATAACTGTATTAAAATATTAATTACAGCAGGTATCTTACTGAGTCATGTAACCATAACTGTGATCTCCGTATTTTTTATTGTGGCCCTGAAAGGCATTCCCTCGAAAAAGGTACATCTTCGGCACAATATTTTAATATAATATTCTTCTTGGAAACTCATAAAAGTTTGATAAAGGTGTCATATTAATCGTGTTTCAAAGAGAAATCCGGCTGCCTGTAGGTGTGCTGGGTCCCAAAAACCAGGGGACATTTATATCTGGGAAAACTACATATCATGTGAAGGCCCAGAATGGCAAGCATGTGGGGGCTGATTAATTTTTTTCCCGTGATGCTTTGCTCCGAATGCCTTCAGGTGCTGGGCTGCCCCCAACACGCACCCTTTAGGAATGAATGAAGCTGTTTGTAAGGGAGCCGTCACTGAGGCCTGATGGATAGTGGCAGACGGGTCGCTTCTGGACTGCTCACCAAAGCCCCGTGCATCAGTCTTCAGAGGGATCCCTTTCAGGATTTAGGTTTCTTAAATCCAAGAAGTGCCCTTGTCGTGGTCAATCAATCCCACTCTACAAATGACCAGTTTTACTGAAAAATCAATACTCTGGATTTCAAGGCCTTTTTGCATAACATAAACCTCAGATAAATTTCATCGAAACTCTGTTCTATGTCACCTACCAACAGTATTTCACCCTCTTTTTCTATTTTTCTAAAGGTTATTTGGCTTCCATAGAGCTTATAATTTCTGTTTACTATTAATTTGTCCAGCAGCTGATTTTATATGAAGTGATTAAATAGCTAGCAGTTTTGCAGAGCTCAATATTTACTGAAGCAATTCAGCTTAATTACTTTGCTCAAGGGTACAACATCAAGGGCCCCAAAGGGACTTTTGGTGAAACTGCTTTAACATTTGTACCATCTGTACCCGTATCGGGACGTCGGAACACATGTACCCAAACACCTGGGCACAGCTTCGTAATTCTGCACCTTTACGCTAATAGAGGTGGTTATTTATCCAAAGTAATTCTGAGTTAAACGCCTTCGCTACGAGCCTCGTGGCGCTCCAGGATGCCGTCCTGCACATGAATCCATGACCTCTCGTCACGAGGTCAGCCGTATAATGGCGGCATTATTCGCCTGGTTCATCTTCAGGTTCCCTGTCTCTGGGAGACATAATAATGGATGACCGTCACTCCCAGATGAGCCTTGTGACCAGCTTAATGCCATCTGTCACACTATCTACAGTTCATGGGAGGTTCGGCGTCCAGGACTGAGCAAGAAGCACAAAAAGTACATTTTAACTATTTTTTTTTTATAAACCACTGTTTCTCCTCTTTATTGCCACACTACGCAATTCCTTTTACAGTTTTTATCAGTCGCCTTGGTGCGTTTCTCAGATCAGAAATGAAATTCTCATGCCTACTTGTACAGCCTCCACATCGTCGAGTTACTTTCAAACATCATAAATGCAAAGTTTCTTTCGGTCAGATTGCAAATTCTTTGGCACAGGCATGCAAATGATTATATACAACTGTTTGCTGTTTCCTAAATTATCAATTGCTTATGTCACGCTGGTCAGAATGTATTATACTGGTACTTATACTGGTAATAGTCTTACCCCCCAAAATATCTCGTTGTATAAATCATCATGCATACTGGTTGAGCCACGAGTCATAATCATAATCTACAGTTTTTTTTTTTTAGAAATGTGTCCTGAATTGATGAATTTCTCTCTGTTGAATCTTGACTTTCACCAACAGAGGGGAATGTTTAAAGCGTTAGACCGACCAGTGATCAGCCAATTCTCTAAAATTGCGAGCAAGTATGGACAGAGCACAACACAGTGTTACGACGTGACAATGGAAGAGCAACAAGATAATAAACAGCCGGTAAGAAGAGGAGTGAGGCTGCCTGGTGGAAGGGAAGGGGGCCACACCAGAGGAAGAGGCAATGCTGGCAGAGGACAGGGGCCAAGAACAGAGTAGGGACTGCAGTTGTGGACCATGTCCTCAATCATGGCCTTACAATTCGTTGGGAGAACGAACGTGTTCTCAACCATTCAAAATTTTCATAGAAACAACAGGTATTTAATCCAACAGTATGCACTGTACTGCAATATTGTATACTTACTGCAATGCTTCCTTTTACAGTAATTTTATAGTATATAGTGAAAGTACTTTGTACAGTTACACTACATGCTGTACATATACTGTAGCACATGCATATGTATGCGTATTAATATTGTGTATTTATATACACACTGTACATATGTATAGATATGTGTGTTTGTGTGTTAAGTATATCTGCAGTATGTGTAACTTTGTGCTATTGAAATTGATATGTGCCATGCAGAAAAAGTACAACCTTGTGAATTCTCAATCACCGTCATCAAAACCTTAGCCATAGTTTACGTCGGAAAATACTCACAGAGTGCACTGCTAAATTGACAGCTAATTGACGCTATCTTGTTCCTGAACAATGACACAAGGACTTGTCGTTCTGATGGCACTTACAAGTTCTTTGACATAAATATTTACTTTTCAGGGATGAACTAAGGATTTGAAGAAGGAGACAGGCTTTTGCAGGTAATCCATTATGTGGTGCTGTTCGTACGAATTGTTTCGAGAAATGCACATACTGTTTTGCAAATGATTCAAGAAATGTGCCAAAGAGGCTGAGAAACAGTGTAATACTTTCTCTCTTGTAAATTCCCCCAAAAACTTTTCCTTACATTTCTTTGCTTTCATACAGACACAAAGCTGTCATTTTTTCGCCCACCCAGACAGACTGTGCTAGTTCTTTTTGCATCTGCTGTCATCAATACCACATGTCAATTACACAAGCATGATTTCTTTATTTCCCTATGTTGTTCTTTTACCACTCTCAAAGCTTCTATTCGACTTTGAATAGATAGTATTTCTGTAGTGGGCAGAGAAAAGACCAGCACCATGTAATAACAAATTAGGAGTGAAGCCAACAACCAAAAGTTTATCAGAGAAGAGCTGGTACATCCAAAACGAGACAGCAGTCCTTCTCTGATGTCCCTCACCCAGGATTCCCAGCAGGTGTTCTTGGTGGATAAGCCAAATGAGCACAGCTGGACCCTATTAGCAGTTCATGGACCTGGATGAGTTCTCCATCTGGTAGAACAACATAAAATGCGGCCCCACGTGCTGTGCTCTCCATGCTAGATTAGTAATAATAACACTTGTATTACCACTACTGCTAATATTGTCTACTAACATAATTTCTTACAAATAAATGTAAACATCACTCATATTTACCACTTTATCAGACTGCTAGGTTTTTGCTGGTAGCTAATCTAGTGGTCATGCTTGGCTAAGTGCTTTCACAGCACGCTTAATACGCAAAGTGAGTATTTAAGCTGGGAATGACAGACAAACTCGGCAAAATGAAGTAGGAGCTGAGCTGGGATCCGCGAGGGCTGCCACATCCGGACATTATCGGGCCTCTGCATAAGGGCTTTTCACCACAGGTTGTCCTCATTTGAGACCCCTACCCAGATCCCCCACAATGCAATTTGCATATGGAGTATTCCACATAACAACGGCTTAGTGTGCCGAGGGAATAGGGCCCAGGATTTTATGTAATATTTATGTATTTTAGTAAATCATTTATGACCGTCAGCTATTGGTCCTTCACTGCCCTTTCAGACTGAATGACTTTATGATTGGCATTTCTGATAACTGACAGGTGGAAAAGATTCTTTTTCAACAGAATACTTATTCGAGTTTTTAGTACTGCAGTATATTGCCTTATATTGAAATCCTTTTCTACCCTCTGCCCTTGAACCTGATTTCATAGTGTGAAATGTTTCATTTACTTAGCTGTCACTTGTGAGCTTTTTGACCTGACATTTTTAGCACTGGGACTTACTGTTTTGAGGCAAGATTTCTGGCAGAGATAGATACTTATTTCCCCCCCATGTGCATCAGTCCTGCCCTTGCAACAACCTCTTCCATTAACCTTGTGACCTCAGGAACCAAGACCCAGCAGCTTATGGTAGCTCCAGTAAGATGGCCTCACATTTGCAAAAGTCTCAGTAATCTAAGTATACAAAATCATCACAGCTGCATCATCAGCTCCTGTCACGATTAATGAGGTACAGATACTTATTAAACATCTGTGGCTAATTCAGGTTTCATTTACCTCACATCCCGATGTTACTCTAGAGCTGAGCTTCAAGATAGGGGCAGGTGTCATCCAACCCCATCTGCATCAACATTCAAACGAATGAAGCTAGAAGTTACGCCTGGCTGTCACCAGTATGCTGTAACATATTCTTGTGATCTGTTATCAACAAGGGAAGTGGAAACTAAATTATGATGCTGGGGAAGGTGACTAGAAATGACTTACAGCCTGATCAGTGACAACTGGAGACCCAGAAATGGAGGTATCTGGCCAGCCCTGACTGAGATGTCCTACTGTAGAACTAAGTTTCACTTCCTCGAGGTCTGAAAATTCAGAGGGCCAGAAATGATTACAGGACTATTCTTGCGGCTGTGTGTCCCTGTCGCTTTAGCGTATTCTGTTGGACGAACCGTAGCCTCGATGAAGTACTTCTTCCTGAAACTTTAAAAGCCATAACGGTGGTAAAGGCCTTCCCTTTCTCATCACATCTCCCAAAGAGCTTGTCATACAAAGATCCTTCAAAAGGTCATTGCCACAGGAGTATGGTTTCAGTTTATTCCAGTTCTTTCCTCTTGTTTGGACAAAAATAGGATAGAAATTTCTGTATCGTTACGATTGTGTTTCCCCGTGCCTCAGCAGAGGACTGAGTTGTATGCAACTCCTTGAATAATGAGCGGAAGTTGAGGGACTTGGAGGTATAATTATTCTCATTTTGGTGTCCTCAGGGTAGACTACACATTTGTTTTCAACTATGACAGACCACTAATCCCCTGTGCACTTGCCGTCGTCCTTGGATGGCAGTGAGCACTAGTTCTTCATTATCTTGCAGGAAAACCACTCCAAATGGAGTCCACTCCAGAAATAAAACCAGCTATCTCCTCATAAATAATAGGACAAGGATGCTACCTGCAGAAAAGAGGCCAGGAGAACACCTGAAGCAGATGAACAGTCTAGTACTATCATAAGGCTTTCCAAGTAGACCAAAGGCATTTATAAAAATGGGTATTCAGACCGAAAAGCCTTTCCTCTCTCTACGATCGTAAAATCATCAGAGCCAACAAATACCAGCACTGTCAACATCTAGCTAGCATTAAGCTAATCTATACATTAAGCTAAAGTTAGTCACTCAAAAATAAACTCAGGGAGTAAAATATCTATGGCACCTTAGATGAGCTACTAAATGTCAAATGGGTGCCGAAATTATTTTTGCATTTATAGCACCATATTATTTTTGCATTTATAAGCACATTTGTTACACTAAAGCTCTATTGAGCTATAATGTCTTCGGCATCGAGGTTAAGTTCCATACATCATGAACTAACAAAAGGATGAAAGTGGAATGCTTCTAATTTAAAATTAGAGATAGTTTGCAGAGTAGTAAAATGAGAGGGGGGACTAATTTACGCATTCTAATAATGAAATAAGTAGTGAAAGGAGACTCTGAAAAGAATGGGACTGAAATGTGGATTAAAACAAAGCGGTAAAAAGAGAGGAATGCTTTTAACAGAGAAAAAGGGGGAGAATATGGAAAGTGGTTTACAGAATTAATTATGCTAGTTAAACTGATCACTTTCGGCCTCAATATCATGGGATATTTTTAGGTTTCTCCCCCTGATGAAGTGGCGGTCGTACGGAATGGGGAAGCTGCCCTCCCTGCGGGGTGGCTCTGCACCCATCGGCCCAGTGCGCTGGGAAGTGAAGGCCGAAGGCTCCCCATGATCGCTCAGAGATGGCGGGGCGAGGCTGCGTTTGGATGGGAGCTCGCCTTGGCAACACTGTGACCATTATGATAATTTGCAGGAAATAAATGACTGAAGAAGCAACTGTTCCTCTGCTGCCACTAACGAGAGAAACGGGAGAGAGGGTTCATCAGAACTGGCCGGGGAGTATGGGGGGTGGGGGTGGGGGGGGCTCCTCTCAGGATGTGCCTGCTTCACATGGTAGAAAAGGTGGATAATGAAACCAAATTATTAAACTGCAAACCTGCCAGAATTAACAAGCTCCAAAATGAAAATCATCATTAAATCGGATGTTAATCAATTGACATTTGTCACTTATTTATTTGTTGTATTTTTCATTAATTTATGTGGTGTCTTTGTTTTCCAGATACTAATTTTTCTGTGATGAATAGGCGCTTACATTTAGCGAAAACCATATATTTGACCTAAATTTCTGAGAGCAAATGTGAATATTCTTATTTGCATACAGAAATCAGACTTGGTAATCAGGAATTTAAGCTTTTAAACATAATCTGTGTACCTTTGATACCTCAATTTTGATCTTTTTTTTATTATTAAATTAAAAGCACTTTTAACAACAGCATTTGCAGCTAAGGCCAAATGCTAATATGCAGCATTTTAACCAAAACATCCGCAGATAAAACTGAAGCAGCATATTTATTACTATTATTATTATTGCTGTTGTTGTTATTACTATTATTATTATTGTTGTTGTTGTTTTGCTGATGTTATTTTCAACGTCTGTCCTTCTGTTTATTAACGGTTGGCTGTTATATGGTGCTGTGAGCCATGGCAGTGACAGCCCTTCCTGCCAGTGTGTTGTTCACCTAGCCAGTGTGCCACATGCTCTACCAGTGTGTTGTTCACCTCGCCAGTGTGTCACATGCCCTACCAGGGTGTTGCTTACCTCTCCAGTGTGTCACATGCCCTGCCAGTGTGTTGCTTACCTCGCCAGTGTGTCACATGCCCTGCCAGTGTGTTGTTCACCTCGCCAGTGTGTCACATGCCCTGCCAGTGTGTTGCTTACCTCGCCAGTGTGTCACATGCCCTGCCAGTGTGTTGTTCACCTCGCCAGTGTGTCACATGCCCTGCCAGTGTGTTGCTTACCTC
>JAODKM010000034.1:17773601-17790567 GCA_026780845.1 Petrocephalus sullivani
CGGCGGCGGCCCCCCCCGCCCCCCCCCCCCCCCCCCCCCCGACCCAGACAGGTGGAATGTTTACAGAGCATGGATGGATGGATTTTATTAGTTTGTTTGTTTGAGGATATTTAAAACTGAACTGATGAGGCTCAGGTGTAATGTGACAGACACCTTCCCTAATGTTACCTACATGAAGTCTGCGCATAATCAAGGGGTGTAGCTCCATCTGAACGGCTTGGCACCAAAGCACTGTGAGGATTGGCAGAGGTAAGCTGAATGTATTGTACCACACAAAGAAAAGGATCATGCAATCAACAGGCTGCTCCGTTTGCCTGAACAACTGAAAGCCTCCCCCCCAGCATGAGACCATTGAAAGGTCTGTGCACGGCGCAGGCTGTGTGCGGAATAATTTTTATTTTATATGTATGTATATTTGTACATATCTACGTTTTTTCTTAGCTTTAAATTTAGGCAAACAGCCTGGAACTCCAACTGCCTAAAATAATAGCATCAAAAGTGGACTACACTAGTAAAATGCCAGAGGGTATCCACAATTGCCTCAGCTTTAAAGATTATTTCCTCCTCTTTTAGCAAACGGAAAAAGGAGTATAAGCATTTTTTGTAATATCAATCTGAATATGTTCACATGGAAATACCCATTTGTTTCAAGAGAAAAAGGCTTTGCGAGTTATACACTAATACCTCCGCCACCACTACGTAATTTTATGGCATATATATATATGTGGATTTCACGTGTCTCCAGACCCAGCAGCAGTTAGATATAAATTCAGTCAGACATCGGATGAGCAAAGCGACTGCTTCGCTGTGTACGGCAGCCTGGCGGTACATCATTGCACGTGCTCCATGCAGCTGGATCCACAGAGACATTAACCAGAGGCAACAACACACCGTACAGATGTACAAATGCTGCGCTGAACAGCCGCGTGACACTGGCAGGGTAGTGGATCTCTTCATGCGTTTGACTGGCTACCTCCCCCACAGGCAGTCAGGCACTGATGCATATCCTCGTCTACCTTCTAATAGATTCATGAGGCTGTTCCTTTAAAGTGGCCATTTTTGGACAGACTTGGTAAATCAGGCAAATTCTCCCATTTGGCAGCTAAGTATATCAAACCATTGTAATAGCATTTGCAGTAATAGGCACGTCTAATTAAATCGTGGCCCTTATTTTTCTGCGAATGCACTGTTGAATTTACAGGGAGGAGCGTAGCGAAGGCAGCATTGTAGTTTTGTGGCCTCAGCTCGTAACCCTGGCTCAGTGTTTCCCCCAACAAACCAAATTCAGGTAGCAAACCATGGAGTATTGTGCTATTACTTATGTACTCATTAAGCACAGACACAGTCATAGTTACATACCTTTGAAGGCTGAACCTTCAAAGTTTCATAGATACATTGCAGTTACCAAATTGGCCATATGTAAGCATGTGTGAGGGAACGGCCTGTGAGTGTGCCCTGCGATGGGCTGGTGCCCCTTTCTAGGTGGCTTCCTGCCTTGTGCCCGTAGCCCGTAAAGTATAGTTGCATGAAGCGTAGCTCTTTGAAATGGAAATATATGAACGAGAGGTTGCTCTTTGGACATGTTTCCCCAGCCATTTGTAGGGAAATTGGCCTCGATGATCTCGTAGTGGGCACCACAGGCAGTTTCCGGAGAATGACATTTGCAGCGTTGCCAACTTTCATGAGCTGGCTGGAGTGAGACTTTCAATTTGGACCGGAAACCCCAATCGGATCGTGCATGTGCAGAAATTCATTTCATGCACATCATTTCCGCTAGTTGCTGCTTTTGCTTGATTTTACGCAAATGCACCGACACATACATGTATGTAACAGTTTTCTTACCTTGCAAATAGTCTGTAGGGCTTGCAAACTACTCCAAGACTTTTCATTTAGCCCGTTTTAGGTTTATATTGGAATACCATGCATTTGGTGTGAGATTTCTTCCATGAGCGTGACAGTGTGAGATTAAGGCTGAAAGCGTGTCACGCCACATGCGTGAGAGTTCACAACCCTGAATTTTCCTTACCTTCCTACCCACCAGACCTGAATCCCATCAACACACATTAGCACCATCCCTGCAAACTACAGTCATGCAATGGGTGAAATAATTCCTGCCACCTATGGAGACATTCCTCCTTAAAACAATGCATGTGGGAGGGGAAGGTGAGTTCATGAGGCATTGCAATTCAAGCCAACCCAAGTGACACCCCCCCAGCATTAACCAGTTTTTATGTTTCAAGGTCATAGGTCATAAAAGAAAGGTCGCTTGGCTGAATGCTTCATCCGCACTGTGTCTTTCATATACTGGCACCTGTAAAATTAGCCCTGACATTTCTAATTACATCTATAATTATAGTATTTAAGCCCTTCAGAAATTACGGACTGTGATCATGCAGAGATTAATATTATTAATTTCAGTTAAATCGCTATCTATACACTTCAGTAAGCTTGTGAAATCTTGTAGTCACTAAAATGGGTATATTTTTATTGCCAGGAAAAGGTATTTATTTGCCTCTTAGTGAACGTTTCTGTGTGAGCTGAATCCTGGGTGTAGTGTGTTACTGCCTCTTGGGAGTGATTTGGGAACACTAAAAATTCAGCCCCAGCTACAATTGGACAAAGACTTGAAACAGCAGAAGGCGAGACAGTACGTTCCCCGTGGAATTGAACCACGGAGGGACCGGAGGAGATATTAGCAATAGACAGAAAATCATAAAAGAGACAAATCTCACTTCTTGCCGGAAGCCTGGAGCGGATAAGTGATAGAAATAGGCTTTGCTCCACCTCTGGGATGGTGTAAACAGGCTCCAGTTTGGTTAAAGGTTTGAGCTGTGACTTTAGACACACATATGTTAAGATACAGCTTCTGTGTAAGTTAGGAACTTTTTAGGGGTAATGCTGATATGATCTGCGGTGGGGACAGGCTTATCCTTTGCCTGGGGAATATTAATGAATTAAGTCACTAAAAGGGAGAGAAACAAAGACTCTTATTTAGGAAGCATAATACTAACACTCAATTCAGAAATCAAAGTCAATTCAGAAGAGACGACAAGCAGAGGTGGGTAGGTCAGCTCCAGAAAGTAAAAATCCAGAACAAGGTTTTGTTTCAACCAATCACTTCAGTATAAATAGTAACAGTCAAGAGTACTCAACTACTTGATTGAAACAAAATCTTGGTCTGGATTTTTACTTTCTGAACATGAACCATCTACCTCTGATTGCAGAGCAAATGGATTCTGTGTCTAACTGGACCTTCTATTTGAAAAATTCTATATTTTCCTTTTCGCCTGGATCTGTAGACAAAGCCTACTCAATCATTCGTTTTGAACTTAAATTATGATTAAGGTAACTGCATAGGATCACACAAAGAATCAGGTTCCAACACAAAATCTTAATCCTTTCTGACTCATTGGCTCGCTGTGAGCTGGAATAGTGGTTGGAGAATACTAAATAACAGAAAACTGGAAGTATCTTGGGAATATTCCATTGGGAATATTCTGGTGATGAACACAGTCTTGGTAACTAATCAGGGCAACATCATTAGGATGTTCTCAGTTGAGTGCTTCGATTGCACCTAAAACTTGATATCTAATTCAGTCAAGAAAGTCACTATTTTCATCAGTTGAAAAGAAATACAACTAGTGTATAGATTCAGGGAACCAACCTCTTAATCTCTAGGCTTTAATATTTCCCCAATCAAGTAAATCCCTGGAGACCTCACTTTCATTTCTGAATGGGTTGCCAGTAGACAAGCAATGTGGAATATTTTGTTTTACGCTTTGGTTTCGGGCAGCAGAGTCGTGCACTGGTTAGCACTGTTGCCTTGCTCCTCTGTGACCAGGGTTCAAGTCTCTGCCCAGGTTTTATGTATGTGGAGTTTGCATGTTCTCCCTGTGGAGTTCCCTCTGGGTACTCCGGTTCCCCCCTGCGGTCAAAAAACATCCTGAGATTAATCAGAGTCGCCCAATTGCGTATGTGGGTGACTGGTGTGTGAGTGTGCTCTGTGATGGGCTGGCCCTCCATCCTGTAGCTTCCGGGATAGGCTCCAGACCCCCTGCAACCCCGAAGGGTGAATGGTTTCAGAAGACAGATGGGTGACTTGCTTATCTGTTCAATACAAACCATATTGTGGTCCCCAATTTTCCTATTGACGTCTTGTTTCTTAATCCTACACTGGTAGCATAATATCAGGATCAAAATGTTTCTTCTAAGATTGCAGAAAGATCCCCTTTTATAATCTTTCGGGTCTTGCATGCATATTGGAAACTACAGCATGGCATCTACTGTCAGGTTGAAAACTGTAAGGTGGATAAAGTGTGTAAGCTTCATAAGTAAGATGGGACTTCATAAGTGAAAACAAACGTCTTACAATCTGCTGGTGTGTATATACATATTCATTTTCTAAAACTAGAATCATACACAGCATGAGCTCCAAAATGACATGGGGGTCACCCCTTGAGAATAAAACTGCCCAGTTAATATTTCAGGACTGTTTCCAGTAAATACATCATGGCACTTTAGAATCCCACAATGACATAAATGCTATTCGCAAATAACAGGGAACAACTGATTAATTGGACCTAGAGAAAGCTGTGAAACAGGGCCAGAGTAAATTGAGTTTGGCTTTATTACTCGCCTATGATGGTTTTTAAAGTGGCAGCAAGGCCTTCCTATGACAGAGCCACTCACAGCCAAGAAATATCCATAGTTAGTTATATCTTGGCGGACCGGCACTTATTTTTTTGTATTTAATGTTCTTTTCACAAAGGAGAGAAGCTCACAGGGTGATTACTTTTATGTGTGATAGGAGAGGAACTAGGAGACTTTGAAGAAAAGAAAAAAGAACCAGAGAAGGGTGCACGCTAACAAGTTTTAGCACAATATAAATGAGTTTGGAAGGATATTCAGTAACTTTGGTGGTTGTGGCCGATTCTGCAAGAAAGCGACATTATCAGACAGCAACAGCACTGCATGGTAACATTGCCTGGGAAAGGTAAAATTGGGAAATGTCATTGAAGGCACTGCCATCTATGTAATGGGAGATTCTCCTTCACGGTGTTCTAAACAACGCCATTTCTCCATCCTGAAGAGTTTAGCAAACTTCCGCAGAAGAAAGTGAGCTGGACCTTCGTCTCTTGTTGAGTGTCATTTGTCATCAGGATTGTCTTTTTCTCCCCTCTCTAAACTGTTTGGTAAAAACCAAACTTCCGTATGCACAACATTTCGGCTAATGCTTGAATAATTCACATTCAGCGACGAGAGTATGCGTACAGCAAATCAAAACTGGATGTATCAAAGTTCTTTATATAGCCACACAAAAGAACTACAATGGGAGATTTTTACATTAATATTGATACTATTTAAACTTATTAGATATCTACACAGTGACGATGTTGCAGCAGTAGGTAGATGTCGTAATGGGTGGAACAGAACATGCAGGGGCAGGCATCAGGACAAAGAAAAGGAAGAACCAAAAACGAATGGCATCACAGGGGATCAGAGAAGGGGAGACTAGGGCATGGGCAACAGGACAACACACTGTCAATGACAGAGCCGAGGCATGCAGGATTGGGAAGCACTGAGCCAATGACGGAACAAAGAAGAGGCAGCTGGGCGTGATCAACATGAGGGCAGGAACCAGAGGTGAGGCAAGCAAGCACCAGATGGCAGGGAGGAGACAAGAAGGTATGGCAGACATGGCAGGCAGGTCTGTGTGAAGACCCTCTTAATCCACGTGGGTGTTCTGATGTAGACCAGCTCCTCAGCGGTCTGCATGAAGAAGCAAACAGGCACTAGCTGGACAGACCTGATAGGTTGGCTATTACAACACAGAATGTCACTCACAACCAGTGTAATTACAAAGGCTTGATAACTGCAGTAGGAGGTGTATGGTTTTGATGTTAGATAAGACCTGCAGTAAAAAATAATAATATATATATATATATACACACTGTATGTGTATGTGTGTGTGTATATATATATATATATATATATACAGTCTTTCTATATTCATGTCAAGCTGTTTACTCTTAGTCAAATTGCCTTTGAGTCAAGATTGCACTTCAGTTTGTGCAAATCTGTTGTCTGGCTCATAGCAAAAGAATTGAAAGGGATCAGTGGAATACACACAAACCCTACAGCTTATTAAAACACCAATTTCATTAACATCAAAAGCACAATTATGGGTCTACGCAGCAGAATACTGAATAATTGGAATGAGCCACAAAGCTGCAATATCATTTCACCCGGAAAGATCACAGAGGTTAAAAAAAATACTCAATTTACTTTGGCAAAAAACACTTTTACGTAAAGCAATCATTATACTGCATTACACATAGCTTCATAATGCATCATAATGCATTAATTAAGCATTATATATATATATATATATAATTATATAAATACTTTATGAATGTGTTACAATGATTTATAAGAACAGTTATTAGGCTTTACGAATATTGTCTTCATGGAATGTTAGCAAAACTTCCTGGCTTCTCTACAAACAGCCCCAGAATTACGCACCATTTGCCCAGTGGAAACCACACCGTCACACTGTAAACACTTGACTAAAGTTTTGCAAGTACATTTGGTGAAATCAGGGATCCTAGTCATCTGTTTAGATTTCTTGTGAAGGAGTCATATATTGTGCTTCTTGTGAAAGGTGCTGCTACCCCAAGAAATAAAACCAGGCTTCTTTGTGGAACGTCTCCTCTAGAATCCTGGTTTCTTTTTTTTAATTTTATTTCCTTTGGAGAGACATTTCAATACAGACGCGCATGTTGATAACATTTTACTTGTTGCTATGTAACCAGATTTGAAAGAGCAACTTAAGCCTATCAAAATTCATTTTTAAAGCATCTATGACTTTTGTGTTCCTAATTCTTCAAAACCCAAAAGTGTGTAAATTTAATTTGTTTTGCTACACCAATCAAACCAACTTCTCTTTGCTTTAGATGACACCGTTTATTGGTTGGGAGGCATCCCATTAAATTAAGAATCACATTAATCAGTTAACATTTTTTAATGCAGCTACACATTTTGACAGTTGCTAATGAGCAACTATTGTGAAGCAATTTACTGCATTATCAGCCTTTGTTTTAGTTCAATGGAGTTTAAAATAAAGGGTTTTGAAAGGAGGATAATATTTGAATACAAGCCATAAACATTACAGGGGTTATATTAGGGACATTAGGGAATGCCTTTTAGAAGGTTTTAGAAGGTGATTTTTTTGTTTTTATTTATATTTTTATTTTAGTTTTTAAGATCATAATTGGACCAATGGGACTCAAGAGTGAATAAAAATATCAATAGGAATGATGAGACAGCAGAATCAATGTGCTGGCTTACACAGATCCACAGATCCAGTAAGCAAGCCAGCATATACGCAGGCAGGGTAGTATCAACATTTGATTTTAGTAAGCAGGAAAGTGAGCAATCTGACTGTTGGGTGGTATAGATGATTGCTCTAAGATGGCATTGGAGTATTAAAGAGAATTCCTGATGTTTCAGTGGGAAGCCTGGATTATACCTCCTCTTCACAAATCAGGACCTCTTCTACTTTTCTTATTCTGCTGAGCCAGTAATGATTTGCGATACAGAGAAAGCAAAACAAGATGCTTTCATAGTAGGATGACCTTCATATATGTCTCCCTATGCCTTTGAGATAGCTGCACGTGCCACACCAGAACAACTTGTCCATTTGGGTCCATGGGACTCAGGTCACTGCCTGCCCTTTCAGAAGACCCTCCTGTCTATTGCTTCAGATTCAGAAAAGGCATCTGAACTATTTTTTTGTGCTGTGTCGAAAAATAACCTGACACTTCTATCGTACAGTATTCTTCTGTGATATTATTTGTAGTCACATTATTTTCTAACATTTGTGGCACTTGTGTTCTAATATGGTATTACATTATTTGTTCATTTTCAAATTATAGATAGTACAATAGGGCCTTGATATACAGTATTCACTATTTCCTATTTTTGTTAAGCAGCTAATAGAAATAGTTTGTCTGCAAACTAATAAGTCTGCAAGTTTCTTTGACAACAGAGGGCTTATTGTGATGACAAAAGAAATATAACTAAATAAAAAGCACATTGATGGCTCTGGGACATTATGAAAGATGGAAGATCACCCAGTCCTAATAGGGCTAAGATCTGATGCCATCACCCAAACAACAAAGAAGGAACGGCGCAATCCAGAGTATGTGAATTCCGGAAAACTCCTTTTGGTTTGTCCTTGCCAACGTGAAATGAAGCCGTGCAACCCCATTCAATCCTTCTCTTCCTCAGCTGAGTTTGACACACGGCTATGTGTGCAAAAATAGAGATGCAGTTATGCCAAGGAGCATCAGGAAGCTGCATGGTGACCTTGACTTGTGCAGGGGGAGTTGGATACTCCATCACAGCGGCTGTTTTGGCTACATCTCTCTGTACACCACTACCGTCACATTACACTGCTCCAAACCCCGCAAAGGTGATATGTCTTCCGACTCAAGGTTACGCTGGCAATTTGTAACTGCAAAGAAATGTAGAAGGCGATCTTCCAGTTTCACACAAAGCATTATTTGCCTCATAAATCCTTCACTATGTTTCTTACCAGTTGCAGGAAGATTTCTTCTGAATTATATCTTTCAAATGCATGAAGATCCATCTTTCAAGGCCTTAACATTTAGGCCAGGGCTCCCCTATCCTAATTTCTCCTGGAACATGGCCTAGATGGAGTATAACCCAGCATTCACCATGGTAGAATAAGACCACAACTAGAAAAATGTGCTTTATAGGGACATCTGGCTCCAGTCTACAAAACCAGATCAGCTATTCAAACTTTAAAGTACTGAGTTCATAATATCATTTAGAGTATTCTGATATCTTCAAAACTCCAATTTTCATAAGCTCAGGTTGGGTTGCCCTAGTTTAGGTCGTTATGTCCTGTGATTTATCTTCTCTATTCTTTCTCTATTTGGAGTTTTTCAAATGGGCCAGGGGCACCAGAAGCCTTTCAGAACCCAAGGCTCATTTCTGTAACACCCAATCATTTTTCAGTCCCAGCAAAAATTAGTTTTTTGTTTATTTTTCACCAATTTGGTACCACTTTGTACCTCCCTTTCCCCTCTTACCCTGAATATCAGAATTACTGAAATAAATCTCCCAGAGTCACAAGGTCCTTTTGCCATGCATTCCCACAGGATTTTTGGTGATCTTCCTGAGAATCATACATAGAGACCTTGATGGTCATCAGAGTCATCATAAGAGTCATCGAGAGTAAAAAAGAAGATCGGTGAAGTTTCAAAGTTCTCCTGTTTCCCAGTTAAAAGAAAGCCGTCAGTATGGAAATGTATTATCAGACTGCACGCTGGCACATAACAGTAAGCTAAAAATATCCAGTGGTGGTTTCTACAGCAAGATGAGATTTTCTTCAGAATGTTTAATCTATGCAGGCCTGCATAAATTAGTACTTTTTTAGTACAAAAAATGAGGCCACCCTAGCATCCAGAGTCAAACATAATAATAGACTTCAAAGACTGGCTGTCTGACCCTTCAAACTCCCATTTGATTACAGATTCCGTCAGGATCATTGATCTCCTTGTTTTTAATATTTTTATATATATATGTGCATGTGTGTGTTCACAAGGCATCACACTCCTTAACAAACACATTGATACATGTAGGTATGTTGGATTGTTTTAAATTTTAACCAATAGCATTTAGTAGGTACTAATTACATTCTCACAAGGATTTCATGAAGTGGAAGTATGTTCCAGAGACAGTTAATTTCCGAATACATGAAACATAAAAATGATTCCCTGCCACAAGGAAGGAAGTTTCCCTGTGTGTTTTTTATTGCTTGTATGTCATGGAATGCAATGATGCACACTGGCTTTCATTTTACAGGTTGGGCAGGGCTTACTTTGCTGGACGCACTAGTCCAGGCTGCAAAAAGTCTCTACAAATAAAAGTGTCCAATTTATCGATTCCTTGTTTAAATATGCAAATAGCACCAATAGGGGGCACTGCAGGGCGGTTAGGGGGCCATGAGGGGGCATTTCAGGGCGGTTAGGGGGCCATGAGAGGGCATTGCAGGGCGGTTAGGGGGCCATGAGAGGGCATTGCAGGGCGGTTATGGGGCCATGAGAGGGCATTGCAGGGCGGTTAGGGGGCCATGAGGGGGCATTGCAGGGCAGTTAGGGGGCCATGAGGGGGCATTGCAGGGCGGTTAGGGGCCATGAGGGAGCACTGCATGGCAGTTAGGGGGCTATGCGGGGGCATTGCAGGGCGGTTAGGGGGCTGCCAGGGAGCATTACAGGGCAGTGAGGGGACAGTGAGACAGGGTGCAGTCAGCCACTTTCAGCAATACAACCTCCAGACCCCTGGGAACAAAAAAAGTGGCTGTTCCATCAGCTGAAAATGTGCAGGCATAGGTCTAGTTCCGGACCTCTGAGACTAATTGGATGTTCCCCTATGTGCAAGTCCTACTGGGGCCTTTGGGACACAGCAAGTTGAGCGAGAAAATAAATCATATGATTGTGAACTGAATTCAGCACAATAATGTTGTGAATGTGTTTGTCAGGCACCCAGCCAGCACACACACCCTGGTTGTTCCACCCTCCAGCCTGAAAACTTCTGTGCCCCTCCCTCGTCATCTCTCGTCACCTCTCTGGTCATCCCTGGCCAACTCTACGTAACAGCTAACCCTAACCCTCATCACTAATGGCTTCTGCTTCTTCTCAACTGTATTATTTTACTCATCATTTAATACAGGGCTCTTCAAATCTGGACCTCGATTCCAAATCCAGGCCTTGTTTTAGTTCTTCCAGATAGTTTGTTTAATAATTACTGATTCTGATTGGCTGGAGGCTTCACACCTGGTAAAGGAAAGCTGGAAAATCAGCAGGGCTCGGCCCTTGAGGACCGTGATTTGAATAGCTCTGATTTAATAGATAGATAAACAGATGATAGGAGAGGGCAGTGTGTGGCTCAACAGGTTTGACCTCAGCTTCAGCAGACTAGTCACGTGTCCATGGGCCCTTAAGCCCCAGCTCCTTGGGGGTGGCTGCAGACGGCTGCCCTTCACTGCCGGTCTTTCCTGCATGTGTGTCATAGAGAGCAAGACAGGTAGTAAAAAGAGAATTCCCCCATGGGAACAATAAAGTACCAGTATTATTAGGTAGATGATATGCCTGTGGATAAACTATGATACGTTGCAGAAAAGTACAATAATGAGCAGTAAAATGTGCCTCCCTGATAGGTAACATTACGAGCTTGCTTGTGGATGGTGGGGTGCTCTGAGGTTAGCTCATATGCACAGTGAGTCACTGCGCACAGCACCTCCCGGGATTTTAACTCGGGATCGCCAGTGAGTATGCACTAATGTTACTATTGATTAGAGTAGATTTTATAGATTTTTGTGTCTGAGTTCACAGGTGAAATATGTGAGCTGTGGGAGGCAGAAGGGGTCGACTTTGGCTCCAAACTGAAACCAATTACCCATTTAATTAGACGCGGCCTGTGAAAATAAAGGTTATTTTTAATTCTCAGAATATCTTACAAGAACACCTTCACCCAGACATGAGGTGTCTGTCGAACCATTGCCTGTCCTCCCCCTCATTCCCATCACTTTGGTGCGACTCCACCAGCTACGCTGCAGGATGTACAGTACAGTACTGTTTGTCATTACTGTAGAGTTTATTTGAAGCCAGTGTGATTTTTGTGTGAGTTTGCAGCACGTCCAAGGTCAATAACAGCCTCTCAGATCAATAAAGCCACTGAATAAATCCACTAAAATTCTTATCTAAGTATTTTTTTCTTGAAATTGTTTTCTGAATAGTTTATAATTGACTATAATTAAATATAATTTATTTAATAATTTACTATGGCTGTGCCCTGACATGCATGTACCCCATTTCGAGTCTTTGGAAACTGGCAGATCCAGCCAGCTCCTGTTACTGGTTTGCCAGGTTTTTGCTTCCTTTATCATTTTTGACTATGCCGATCATAGAAAAAACTTCAAAAGTTTCATATCACGTAAGGTTTTTGAGGAACGCCAATTTTGTTCATCACTGTAAAATTTTTAATACATGGGTTTTTCGCATAACACAAGTCATCAAAATTTTGATTATAGAGCAACTAAGGGTTGTCCTTTATGTGCAGATTAATGCTGACATATGAAATGTGCTCAGAATTTTGCTCTCACCCATAGTTTTTCAGTGGTCATTATTAGGCTATATTGATAGTATATAATTCCTTATGAAGAACATTTGGGCATATTTCAGAGTAATTTAGAATGAACGGTTTTATTTCTGAACATAGAGACTTTACAAAAGGGAGCAAAGTACTGCAAGTCTGTTTTGCCAGGGTTTGCAGGCTGTAACATGTTGAGGGTCCTGCTCTCTCACTGATGAAAATGAAAAATAGAAAAATGATATCAAGGAGTGGAGTCCCAGTCTGCTTTCTGACTTCTGTTGGACACTCAAGTGGGATGTTTCTGAGGCCAAATACCGTAGAAAATCATATACTTTTAGATGAGTCACTTGCAACATGCTATAAATATACATACTACAAAATACTATAAATATACATATTGCGTAAGGTTTAATTGTGTGTCACTAAAAATGATAGGTATATTCTGTCTAGATATTTGAATTCAGCACAAGCATTAATGTAAGAATCACCTATTTTGATTTGTGAAACAAAAAAGAAAACTTGTTGACCAGTGTATCCTTACTGGCTAATGTTTAAGATGCCAATTACCAACATGTCAAAGATATTCAGTTAGCATTGAGTTCCTGAGCAACTTACCAATTTCTCTGTCATTTATCTGCTATATACTTCCTGTCAGGTGATTGCTGGTATTAAGAAGCTCATTCGGAGTATGGTAATGTACCAGTCCCTACCTAAATGAAGGGGAACTATAAATAATAACTCCATTTAGCTGTTGCAAATCCATATCTTGTATATAAATGGTTTCAGCTTTCAGTGTAACTAATATTAATCAGACTGAGTTTGCGCAGTGGCGGGGAAATGCACACAGCTCCAGCGATGTGCGGTGCCTTCCTATCATGCCACTGACCGGCAGCACTTTATACCGCATTACGCTTATGAGCCGGGCTGTTTCCAGAATGCGCGCCAATCGCTTCGCTGTCCACATCATCGTGTGGCCCATCGAGTGTTTCTGTGGCTTTCCAGCATGAATGCCGGGGGTCGATATCCAAGATTATGTGTGCCGGGAGCAGAGGCGACCCTTATCATCTCTTACACAATGCCACATATTTCAGGCAGAGTTATTTGTCGTAATTTGCCCTCACATTTACATGATATCTGCTTTGTCGTGCTAAATGCCACATAGATGACGATAATTTGATTATGGTGGGTGTTTAGGTTGGATATTATGGTGCCTCCTGTCTAGGTGTGGTGTCAATGCACCTCCCCCCTGCACAGAGCGCTGCCTGGCAGTTTGCAACCGAGGCCCCGCAAACGACAGAACGCTGCCTGGCAGTTTGCAGCCGAGGCCCAGCAAACCACAGAGCGCTGCCTGGCAGTTTGCAGCCTAGGATCCGCAAACCACAGAGCGCTGCCTGGCAGTTTGCAGCCCAGGCCCCGCAAACCACAGAGCGCTGCCTGGCAGTTTGCAGCCGAGGCCCCGCAAACCACACAGTGCTGCCTGGCAGTTTGCAGCCGAGGCCCCGCAAACCACAGAGCGCTGCCTGGCAGTTTGCAGCCTAGGATCCACAAACCACAGAGCGCTGCCTGGCAGTTTGCAGCCGAGGCCCCGCAAACCGCAGAGCGTTGCCTGGCAGTTTGCAGCCGAGGCCCCGCAAACCCCAGTTTAACCCACATGATTGTGGAGGTGTGTCTGTGCTGTAAAAGTCTGAGGGAGATTAGCATCTGTGTTCCACCTTAATTGCTTTCCAGAGTTTAAACATGAGCACCTCTGTATTCCTGGATGTCAGTTTGCTGGCTGGTGTGCTGTCCAGTTCTTGGTCCCTCTTGCTCTAGTGTTTTTCTCTGAAGACTCAGCACTGGGATACACATGCAAGCATAAACTTTACAATGGAGAAGCATTCATATGTCTTACACCAGTTGATCTGTGTTGCTTATATTGTATGTTGTTTAGAATTTTGTAGTGTAAACCTTAGGAGAGGACATAAATAAATGTAACAATATCTCCGTGGATAATTTTCAACATTAATCAAAATGACACCTGAGGCCCGAAGACACCGTTACCTCCTGAGATTCAGTCTGTGAGCAAAGTTTTTCCATAGGTCAGAAATAGCGAGTGTGTAAGTGGCCCAGGCAGCTGAAATGAGCATAAAAGACCAGCTATTCCCTCCTCCTCCTCCTCCCGATCAATGGGAAGGGGGGTGTTTTCTTATCTTACACCCCTTCTTCCCCAACAATCAATAGCTCAATACTCACCGTCTGTGACATTCACGAGTGTCAGATCTTCTGCCACATCAGCCAAAGGTATCTCTAGTAGTTTTATCACATATCACCTCCTAAGGCTGTGAAGGCACGTGTCCCTATTCCTGGTGGACCACTTACGGGAAGGAAGCCCAGATACGAATACATTATTGGGTATGCCCACATCTCCTTCGGCCAAGTGTCTATCGATATGCATTGGGAGGTTAGTGATCTCAAAGCAGAATCGCAATTGCCCAAGCCCCAAACCCTCCTCATGCCAGGTCATCCCTCATCAAACTGGTGTTGAGCACTTCCTGGAACTGTCAGAAACAGAAGCTGCTCTGATATGAAAAGCCTTCATGTCTCCTGCCTCTGACAGGCACAGTGACATCAGCATCAACACAGGGATTTGGTAAATTGATCGAAGTCAAGCATCATCGGCTGGGAAAATTCTTCAGGGGAGAGTCACCTGGATGCTTTTATGAAACCGATTCGAGTTAAGTACCTCGCTTAAGGGTACGTCAGCAGGGAACCCTGTGGCATTTGGACCCTGCAGGTCCGGTTTCCAAGCCTTGCTTATGCTTTTTATAGATTTATTTTTGCCACTCCGCCTCTCGACAGAGGCACAGACTCGCTGTGAACGCGTACATGACGAGTAGCTAACAGAATTTCAGCTTCGGCTTGACAAGGGCACCACGGAAACATCCTTCAAATATCTCTGCCTGTAAGGACTGCTGGTTCATGCATAATTCAGAATAATTGGGCCTGTAATTACGATGTAGCTTTTAAAAGCTGAGATGCACAGTGTCATTTATTTATTTATTTCTTTTCGTGAAACGCTGGCACTATCAAAATCAAGTTCTCAGCAGCCATGACAGAAAAATATTAAAACTTTAAATGCCAGAAACTTTTCATTACCTCTCAACTTTTTGATCTCGATTCTTTCTTTTCTTTTTTTATTTCCTTGACTGTGCTTCTGTGCAATTGCCTCAAAATGCATCTTTTATCTGCAGCAACTTGAAATGTGACGGAAACCAGTTATTGTAAATTGTATTTTGATCTTTTATGCAATGTGCTGCTGAGATTTCCCAAAGGCCCCATGAACAGCCTAAGATTGCATATTGTTTGCCGACCTGCAGGTTGAATGTGCCTTTTGGCCTAACATCTGCCTGCTTAGTTAGATCCTCTGTATGGCATTACCAGAGAGCTCGGCTACATGCTGCATAACATTACAAACACACTCCATGGCCTGTACAGTGCAGCACATACTGTAAATGGATCAAAGGAGTGACTTTCCTCATTCTGCTTTCTCAGCATGTGAGGCATAAAGCAGTGGGGAAGGCCCGATCCAGTGTCCCCTGACCCCCCAAACACCCATACCCTCTCTCTAGCACAACACTGCACGATAATTCACTCACTCACTCACTCAATCAATCAATAATTATTTATATAGCACAGTATAAACCACCTCCTCCCTCACCGGGGACTCTACGTCCTCCCTCACTGGGGAGTCTACATCCTCCCTCGCCGGGGATTCTACATCCTCCCTCGCCGTGGACTATACATCCTCCCTCACCGGGGACTCTACCTCCTCACTCACAGGGAACTCTACCTCCTACCTCACTGGGGACTCTAGCCCATACCTCAATGGAGACTCCGACCCCTACCTCACTGGGGACTCTATTGCCTACCTCACTGGGGACTCTACCTCCTCCCTCACTGGGGACTCTACCTCCTCCCTCACTGGGGACTCTATCGCCTACCTCGCTGGGGACTCTACCTCCTCACTCACTGGGGACTCTACCTCCTCCCTCACTGGGGACTCTATCGCCTACTTCACTGGGGACTCTAGCCCATACCTCAATGGAGACTCCAGCCTCTATCTCGCCAGTGACTCTCACCCCTACCTCACTGTGGACTCTAGTACATTCCTCAGTGGAGTCTCTAACCCCTACCTCACAGGGGACTGTAGCCCCTACCTGAACTGAGACTTTAGCCTATATCTCACCAGAGGAAATAAACAAATAAAATAATTAATTGTAATACATATGCAAAATAATAAAATAACTGATTATTCTAGATTATTATTTGCAATGTGGAAAAGATACTATTTCAGCCTAGTTTTGAAAGTACTAAGACATTCAGTAGCTTTCAGGTTTTCTGGGAGAGAGTTCTAGAGTTCTAAAGAGTTCTAGAGTTTAGGACCATTCCCCCCTCTCTGCCACCTGTCCCTCTCCTGGCCTTGCATCAAATTTCCCAGGTTGTCTCTAGAATTCAGCCGATGCACTGTTTTAATTATGCATTTCTAAACTACCCAGGATTGTTCACCCTTAAATCCACAAGGTGACTTTTCTACAGGGCCTTCTCCTATGTGTTCATTCATTTTTGCAAAACAGCAAAAAAACATCACAGTTAGCATAGGTAGCTGTTCTGTTGACCATGTGACTAACCATGTGCGTTATACATGTAAATAATGGTGATAAGCCTCGTTATTTATTCAAATCATCTTTAACCCATTTTATCCAAATCATCTTTAACCCATTTTAATCTTTTGCCTACGTTTTTCAGA
>JAODKM010000034.1:17795713-17816871 GCA_026780845.1 Petrocephalus sullivani
GAACAAAAACTTGCATGAGCCATAACAAATGTAAATGATACGACAAATGCCTATAAAATATACATAAAACACAAATACATATAAAGCTTGTTACACTTTATTCCAAAGAGTCCACAAGTAACCAAAACAATGTCCCTAAAATGTCGGAACTGACGGGCACACACAATTTTACACCCCATGGAAGGACACCATGTCACTTCAAGATTCAAAATTCACTTTATCCCCGTCGTTGCCACACGCGTCCATCAATTTTGAATAACCGCCTCTCCTGTCGGACGCCCGAGGGTGCAGAGCCAATCACGGGAACGGGAGGAACAGGAAATGAGACAGGGTTACATCCTGGACAAGGCCCCGGTCACAGGAGAGCAGTCACATGTGCACTCTGGCGGAGAGGCTGACCTGGAGTCACCACTTCATTTGAATATGTCTGTGGAGGAGTCAAGCTGAATACAGGGGGTGCAGTGCTTATGCACTTTGAAAAACTAGGCAGAGCTGGAAGTTTTACATAGGTTTGCTGTTTTAGCTGCCTAATATCAGCATAGCATAAAGGAAAATATTAATAATTTCTATCAGGGGTTGACCTTTTGTTCTTTGTTTACAAAATGGCACTTTGATAAGAAATAAATAAATAGATAGGATTTTTATTTTGTGCCAGAAAATCAATTGCTCACATTTCTGCTGAACTTGATGGAATAGGAAAATTAACTAGTAAGAATGAAGTAACCAATTAAATTAGGCGATGGTGAGGAATATTATATAAAATGTAATATTTTTTTTTCTGGGGGTGCGGTAATCCTGCGTCTCGTTTGCTTGCAAACAAGCCAATTCATAAAATGACCCGTGGATCTGTTGAAAATGGGATATCATTTTAGTGTGAGTTGGAGAGGAAATTAGCTGGTGTTTTGAGACAAAATGCAAAGATAACATCAGAAGGAAGTTTCCTGCAAGGAATCCCATCTTCAGCTTTTGTCTGAGCCATTGACCGGGACAGAGGTGATGCTTTTAAAATTATCAATGTGAAATGCAAAATTCACTCATTGTATTAATAAATTGCGTAGGGTATTTTGTACCTGTGTGGTTTGTCTATGCGTTATTTTTAAGAACAGGTGTACTACAATCAATATGAAACAATCCTCCAGGCTCTGGAAGAGACACCTGTAATTATTCCCACGATGGAGCTTCATCTCACTCAAGGCAGAGCAAGAGAGGCCTTGTTTATCTGCCTCAGTGGTTCTCAGGTCATCCAGGTAGGAGAAGCATCAGCACGAGCAGCAAGTCATGAACAGAGCTGCAGTCACCATGCATACGTCTCTGAAATGACAGTAAGAGGCACAATGGCTGACTGTACACCTGTGTGAGCCGCTACAAATTGGCGATTTGATTTGTTTTGCGATACAGAGAGCGTGTGTGGGCCGAGCTATCCTGGGCATGCTGAATCCTTTAGACCGCCTTTAGAAGAGTCAGAAAATGACAATCGACACCATTCTGCGCGTTACCCAGAAGTCCTTGAAGGACCTGCAGACTCTAGCTCTAATTAAGTGGTGCTCCTGAAGTCATATCCGCATGACTCTAGTCCCCCAAACACACTTATTAAGCAGATGGTCCTGGGAGTCATTTAAAATTTCACTCACTGGGAACTTGAAGGCAAAGCTCTGTTTTTCAATCAAAAAAAACCTCCACTTTATCTTCCCTCTCATCTGTTACCGGGGACGTCAACGATATCAGGTTTCGTGTGACGTCAAGAGCAAGCAAGCACCAGGCAAGCTGCTTTGGAAGGGTTTAGTACCATGAAGAGCCAGGTTTAGACAAAGAGGAGTGAAGGGCCTCCAACATTGTGTGTCTTGGTACCATGACATAATACCTGTAGACTTGCTTTACATGGGCCCACATCACATTGCATCAGAATCAGCAATGTTTATTTATCACAAGTCCTTTTTCCAAGCAAGGAATTTACTTTGTGGTGTCATGTAAAACAATCAAGTTAATGCAAGATAATCAGTATAATCAAATTATATACATAAATAATGATATATATATATATATATATCCCAGAAGATCAGCAGTTTTTGCAATATTCAGACCAGCCCGTCTGGCACCAACAACCATGCCACGTTCAAAGTCACTTAAATCACCTTTCTTCCCCATTCTGAAGCTCGGTTTTAACTGCAGCGGTTCGTCTTGACCATGTCAACATGCATGTCAAAATGCATTGAGTTACCACCATGTGATTGGCTGATCGGTAATTTGCATCAATGAGCAGTTGGACAGGTGTGCTGGTGAGTGTGTGTGTGTGTGTGTGTGTGTGTGTGTGTATATATATACTGTATATATATATATATATATATATATAATGATTTTGTGCATAGCCTATCTTTTATCTTTTATAAAGATGTTGTTACATCTGCAATGTCAAATATAAAATATTTTTTTATAAATATATTTTAGATAACTTCTTTTCAGAGCAATACAGACTTGTCAGACTCCTGTACAGAGTTTGTCTAAAAGACCATCCATGCTGCTAGAATGCTGCGATGTGCCTGAAAGTTCTGAATGTACCACTGGATAATTAAAATAAAATGGGCAGCGGAAATCTCCAGGGACCACACTCCACACCATGACAACAAAATAATCGCTAGATCCTTCATGCTAAAAAAGAAGTTCTTGGTGGGCTTCATAACCATGCCGAATGTGGAACACATAAAAACGACCTCATCTGAATTCATCGCAAGCATGGAATTGATGCAGATGGTGCCTGTTACCTTCTCGACCTTCTGGAAGTGTGGCTCTGGGGAAGGAAAGTGATGAATATAAAGACATAGCTAACAACAGAACATTTAAGGTAAACGGTGTGCATAAATGCAAATATGCCCATGTTCACGGTGTACTTCTGCCTTGTGCCCTGTGCTGCCTGGGATATGGATAAAATATGGATAATAGCGTAACAATCCAGCATCCCGGTCCTTAGACTAGTGAGTCGGTGCAGTGTTTCCCATTCCCAAAGTCGGTCTGTTTTTTCTCCCTCCGACTTTCATCCCCGGGGACCGGATTTGGAAACGCCGAGTTAGGCACATTGTTACACTCTCATCAACACCCCCAAAGCACCTTAAAATGCCTGCGCCAAAGCACCACAATCACTAATCCACAAAAACTCTTTCCGTTCATTTTCACAGAAGGCAGATTTAAGTGCACCAGATGTGAACTTCCAAAAATGTTGCTATGGAAACTGACGTGTCCTCATGCTGCTGCCTTAGCTGTTTGCTCATACATCGAAAATATGAAATAATAATTCTGGGGCTACTCATGTCATATACTGTACAATGCCCCCCCCTCTTTAAAATGAATGAAAGTAAAAGCTGAATGTGTTTTATTTATTGTGAAACTGTGGCATCATTTTATTTCTCTCTAAGCTATATTTTGCTAGATTTTGTACTGTATGCATCCAAAATCCAGTGGAAAGATTCTTGTTTTTTTATGTCTGTTTTTTTGTGATACCTGCAAGGCGACTGCTCAGAAGGTATGTAGAGAGCTCTCAATCCAAAGTTTGAGGCCTTTGTTCTCACAAGCTTGACTTTAAAGCAACCCCACAGACTTGGCACCTTTGTGAAATGGTCTTCAGACCAGACCAAAGCCTCTCGCCATGGGGCTGTACAGGGATCAGAATTATAAGCCAAAGGGCAAAGGCACCAGCTGAAAGCTGATTGGCCCCTGAAGTGAAGGTCCCTGTCACTCAGCTATTCAAAACATATCATTGGCTCATATGTATGGCCTCTCTTCTGCCTCCAGTCACCCACCCCTGCACAGAAAGCACGTGATGTGAAAACAGAAAATTGTGAAGAGAGGTGAATTAGCTTGTGACATAGTGGCTTTGTAAGGGTGACCAGGGAGTAGAAATGACAGACAGATAGAAATCATCACCACATGAAAAAGGCCATTGCTGGATTCAGGCACGCACCAAAGACACGTGCTACCCCATCCACTTCTGGCCTGGAGTACAGCCTTGCAAACATTTCATCCGGGCAATGTTAAGAGATACGCGTCACGCCTCCAGGTATAGACCACAATAACGATGGTGAGCCAGGCATCTATGGGTCTGTCTTGGCACTGGGGGCCTGTATGGTAGGAACTGCATAGCATGATGGGGAAAATATGTCAAAACGTGCCTATGCAAATTATATGGAAATATACTGAGCGTGCTCTTCCCAGTATGGTGGGTCGCATGGTGTTTGCGTGGCCACAGACTCGTCGGTTTTAAGGTTAGAGCACACATATCCATCTTTCTTCATCGAGCGGGGTGCTCGCTGGACTGTTGAGGAAGGATTTGCACGCCAGGCTAGCATTCGGTCGTGTCTCCACACATCAGAGCTGCTGCCCTGACGCTGGCTAGCCAGCCTGCATTCGATCCGGGGCTGTTTATTTATAAACGGCGCACACCTCGCTGCCGCAGCGAGCAGGCGGCTAAAACACGGCCACGCCGTGACCTCCGCCTTAAAATATGCATGTTATAATTATTTATTCATCTTTTCATTTGGCTGACGCACCTCTGATCCAGGAAGGAAGGGAAAGCGGGCTGGCTAGGGCGTCCTGAGTGCTCGCCAGATACGGGCTCCTATTCAGTGCATATGAGATACAATCTCTCCCAGAAATTAAAGAGGCTACCTTTTATTATGGTAATCACGCCCGCCCGCACCTGCGCTCTCGGGAATGAGGCCGCTATTTAGCTTAGCATTAATAATCCATAGCCCCTGACTATTGAGCCAGATGACAAGGCCTTCAGGAGCAATGTGGTTTAACATGGTTTCGCAGAGGCGGGAGAAGAAGAGAAGAACGGAGGCAATTCTGACCGTTTAAGGGTGATACGGGGCTTCCTGCTTTCAGGATTAGAAGCTGATTTTGCGCTGGGTCTTTCCCTTACGTCTTCCCCCAGACTGACTGCGGCAGCCTCGGCGGAACAACACGGCAGCCAGAGGGCAGAGGGAGCAGAATGGCAGCAGGTGTAGGTGTCTCGCTGTGCTCGGCTGGGACTTGGCCGTCACACCAGCAGTCGTAGGTGTTTCATTGAGCCCTGGGGATAAAAATCCCGAGTGTAGGCGTGAATCAGCCATGATTAAAGTCATAATGTACACCTGTAAAAAACCAGAACAAGGGTGTAGGAAAGTGTCTGATATTCGGGGGAGGGGCACAGCTTTATTCACATACAAAGCTCTATGTATTGGGGGGGGGTGAATTAATCCAAATTACCAGCACAAACTACAAGGTCTGATATTTCCTTATCTGTTGTTGTGATCTACAGTTTCTACTTTCCAGTCTTTTTCAGGTGGGTAAGCATAGGAATACTCAGATATATTACCTGGTGTACTGAGAAACACATTTACGTAAATCATATTGATTATTGGCTACTTCGGTTTATAATAATTTAATAAAGAAGAATACTTTATATTGTGTTTCAAAGGTTTCATGATCTACTCTGAGAGGAAGCTTTAACCCCACACGGATATAAAACCATGCCTGTGGATCGCCACGTCTCTCAGGTTACGTACACTCTGTGACAGGAGAAACCTGTTTTGGGGTCTGTGAAATGCTATATATAAATTATTATTCCTGCACTGAATGAATAGAAAGTGAAACAGCTGATAGCTAATGTGATTCCCGTATCAGGTTTTTACTGTTATATTTACAGTATGGTGTTTCACCTAGAGCCTTAGGCCGGGCTATTGTTTCAGTCCCAGGGGGATTTATTCCTCTTTCCACAGAGATCCTCACCACTCTTATCTATTGACCCCCTGTCAATCTTTAAAACAAAGGACAAACATTTTGAATTTGAGTACTAACATGGAGGCATGGCAAGTATTAACAAGCAATATATTATTGCTTTCAATGAAACGTGCTTAAGAAGGGCAGAAGGCAAAGCTTCGCTAGAGCAACATGTCCTTCTGGGTCTGATATCTAACAGAGCCTGTGACTCGCTGCAAACAGTATAACCCTTTACAACACGCCCCACATGTCTCACCTAATTCTTCCTTGGCCAGTAGGCCACCAGCCTGCTGCCATTGCATCCTCTCCATGTGTTTCCCTCCATTTTTGCAATTATATATAAAATTAGAGTTAAATTTTCAATTAGACTGGGTAATTGCAGAGATTAGCTGTTTGATAGGCTGAAATCAGAGCATGGGGTTAATGTTTTGCTCGTTTTTAATGATATGTGATGTCTGCAGCCTGAGCCGTCACGTCTTCTTGAGCGTGATTGATGTTGTAGCTGACAGTTTCAATACTGAGGCAGACTCACTGGCCCGATACCGATCTCCAACTGCCTGCCCTCGGAAAAGCTGCCCCCAGTCTGACCACCTATGCCGTGTCCCAGCGGACCCTGCTTTAGCACACATTTCTTACTGGCAGAGAAGTAGGTACCCTGGCTGTGCTATAATGCTCCCATGCAGGTACCTGGACACTGAAGTAGAGCACTTTCATTTATTTTTTACTAGTCTCTTTCCCCTCAGTCAGCAGTTTGATTAAATTGGTAGTGTGTCTGTTTTCATTTTTCACACCTGTTTAGTCCCCACTGCTGGTCACGTGACCCTTATACCAGGAAGCACTCAGTCCTGTGAATTGTGCTTTTTCTGCATCTTAGTTTTTTTTTACAGAATATTTTTAGTCTGCTTAGCACTTTCAGCTCTTTATTAGGCTGCAAAAGGTCACTGAACAATTTCAGCTACCAGACTTTGAATGACGGTAAGAGACCTGGGACTGGGTTGGGGGGGTGGCGGTTGGCCGTGAGCTGGTTCCCACAGCAGCAGCCGATGCCGGTCACTGCTTACCGCCAGGTGGTCGACCTCACCCACGTTCACCTGTGCCATCCGGGGTGATGGAGGAACAGCTGTCTTTCCCTGAAGCCCTCAGTCCCGAGACGGTCTATCTGTGAGCCAGTTGTGGTTCCAGAGAACAAGACACGGAAAAAATCAGGCCGCGTTCCCTCGCAATTAAAAGCTGACATTCGACGATCTCAGCTGCAGGAGACCCTGCATGCATGCAGCTTCCATGAGGCACGAATTGCACCATCATCGTTCAAACTGAAATGGGAGGCGGCTGGAGGCTTGTGCCAGGTAACGGCATCTGAAAGGCTCGGGATTTACTTAGCGGACCACAGCGGTGATGGGAATTACTGGGTACGTCCCCTACAGAGAAGAAATAGACACTCAGCCTGACAGCCAATGATGCTAATGTGGCCATGTTTCTCTGTTACCAGCGTCGGGGGTAGGCTGGGGGGGGCTCCTGCCAGACAGCACTGTGCAGGCATAAAGGGCCGCACCCGTCCAAGCTGTCATACTCTGTGAATAAATAAATGCCTTTAAAAATATGAGAACCTTTTTTCTTTTTTTGTGTATTATTCTTAGATTTAAAAAAATTCCATTTACATTTTCCAGAGCCTAAAGAGTCCAAATACACTGTGTTTATATTGCATTCTGGCATCACCGTGGTTTGTTTGAAGGTGCATATTTTAATAAAACGTATATTCATCTGCTAAGTTTCTGTCTTTTTCTGAATCATAAATTCTTTGCTATTTCAAGAGTTTGCATAACAGTGCAGTGGGCGTCTGTTTGCACTGAAATTTCAGAATTATAACCCATTTCTCACCTTCTCCATTTTCACCACAATGAGTTGAGATTGGCAGTTTGCTGCTTTCTTGATGCACAGAAGTTTCTGGAACTTTATAAATGTGGGAACAGCTGGGTTCGGACTCAAAGCAACATGGTTCTGGAGCGTGGCCAAATGTACATGAGACAAAGTGTTGTGGCGGGGTGGCGGGGGTTCGGAGGAGACCAGTATTCAGTCCTAAGTTTAATTTTCAACCCCACTAAATAATAATGATCATGTAGCATGTTTACCATTTGAAGGCCAGCTGAGGGCCTTGATCACGACAAAATTAACAAGAGCGACGAGGGTACTTTGCGAAACGCCGCAATGTAAACATCAGTAACTCACAAAGCGTTATGAAGACAATACCAACAAAGAAGCAGCCCTGTGAAGGCACCCATAAGAGACCAAAAGTATGAAACATTTATTGCAGAAATGCACAATACTGAGAGCAAAGATGCTGTTGATGCTATTTGCAGCTTGAGTTCTGATTTGAAGTTCAAGACACAAAGTACCTTTGAACTCTGAATGAGATATCAAAGGAATGAGCTCATTATTCAGATCAAAAGCAGAGAAGTCAGAAAATTGAAATTGAAGTTGAGCTTATTGATTGCGGCAGATAAAGGTGACGAGCCCCGCAACAAATTTACAGATTGAAGACCCATCTACCACCACCTAGCACTACCTTTAAATACCCCACCACGGTCGCTAAGAGGAAACGGTTCAGCTAGTTTGAATTGTCATACTCATGGAATTCACTCTTTGTGTTTTAAACATATTTTCAAAATAAGGATCCAACTCTGGATTGGAACTGCAGCTTTCTAGAGTGTATGACCATCTAAATACATATTTGCAATTCTCTTAGACTGGAGAGATTGATCACTGTTTATGTAACATTATGTAGCATTATTGCTAACGATATGAATGATGCGAAGTTGCCTCTGTTCGGCTTCTGGTAGCTCATAATCCAGGTGACCTAATGAACCAGAGTATAAAAATAAAAATGCCTTCCAAGTCAGAACATCTGAGGTGATTAATCTTTTTCCAGTTCTTTGAGGCTATAATCGTATGCATTTGTCTGAGAAGTCAAGTATACTTAGCATGCGAAGGTCTGTTAGATTTACGGACGCTCCCAGGGAACGTGTGATTAGAGGGAGCCTTTATAATCACCGGCGAATATCCAATGAGAAGCGTCATGACGGCATGCAGCCGTTTCGTTACTCTAGCGATCGTGGTGAAGGAGTGAGGATGTTGGCAGGTGGTGCAGAATTTTCATTTTACATGTTATTTACATTATCGGAGGTGTATGAGAGAGATAAACAAAAAGAGAAAGAGAGAGAGAGAAGGGTAAGTAAGGCACAAAATGAAAGGCTTTTCATGGTTTTACACAGTGAATGTAGTGTTTTTTTTGAGTACACCAAGAGTGACTCCATTGTGTATCAAAAGAACATGTTAACTTGTTTGATTGGATTTCAGGAGAGGATATACTATTTGAGAAGTCTCCATGGTCATTATACGGAAAAGCACAGTGTCAGACAGACAACTCACTCTCCTCAGGCATTACCAGCACTATATGTCAGCCTTTGTTCAATTCCCAGGTACAGTCATTCATAACAACTGTATTATTGGCAAAGATGGACAACCACATTAGGTTAACAGCTTATGATAATGTTTAATATTAATACTGCACCAAGCATAATAGTGTTGAATAAACATACACACTGATGCCCTCTATGCACACAGAGTGAGCAGTGGCCTGGGATTAGGTGACTGGTCACATGCTCTGTGACTGCAGGTGAGCCAATAATCCCAGCTCCTGGTTGGATGGCGGGATACACAAAGTCAGCTGGTGCATTCTGGGAGTCACCTTAGGGGTGGTGCTGGTCAGGTTTGTTATGCAAATGGACTTCTTGGATTGAGAGTATTGTTATTTCAGTGTGTCCTGTGTTCGATCGGGCTCTTTATCTCTATATAATGCATTCTTACAATTTATTTATTTAGTTACTTACTTTGAACCTTACTTATTTATCTTAAATCCAACTGACAGTGATGCACAGAGTCAGCACTGTTGGTGCATGCCAAGCCTGCTTTGAGGGTAGAAAAATTTGCTTGCAGCAAGAGATTTATCTGTCAGTGTTAAGTGGCCCCACAGAGAAAATGTGTGATTAAAAGGAAATTAAACGACACAATTACGCTGTTAAAATAAAATAAATTCCATGGATACCAACCATTAAGCTAAATTCCATAACAGTAATGTTTTTGCCTCCAGGAAGCCCTATCCTTCCTGGTAATGGTTCATTAAGCTTCATCTCTTTCAACTTTGTCAATTTCTCTTTCAAACTATGGTGAAAGGCTTCTCTCAGACATAATTGATATTAGGAATATGATAATGAAAATATTTATCAGCTAATACGGTCATTTATACATTTAATCATTGGATGTGCCCTTCCATTGTTCTTAAGAGTTAAGCAAACCATCCATCCATCCAACTTCTCATCCACTGGAGTGGCTCATCCCAAACAGCACAGGGAACAAACCCAGGAATACACCAGGGGTGGGATGCCACTCTATCACAGGGCACACGCATATGGACACACTACAGTTCAGAGACATCACATTCCCTAACTGCATGCCTTTGTGCTTCAAGTGGAAACCAGAGTCATATTAAACTCAGAGTAAGGTTGTCACCTGACACAGGGAGCTTGGTTGTACATTGCAGCATTGATCCAGAGGTCAGTTAAAACCCTGCTTCTGCCATATATAGCGGTGTACCTCCCATTACAGCTGCATGCCTGAAATCTGAGATTCTTTTGAATAAACGCTTTGACTGAGAGCTTTGACATAGCTAGCAATCAGCGAGCGTGGTGACTTTGCATGGGCATTGATAAACACCGAAACGCCCGCTTGTCTGATAAGGGGTGCTGTGACCTTTGTAGCCAGGGAACAGACTCTTTTATTTCCGTCCATTTATATTTGGACCTGTCCTTAGTCCAGCTATGAACCTTAAAGCCATAAATGCCGACTGATTTGTATCTGTAGTAAACCCTCATTGACATCCCTCCACATGTAGCTCCAACGAGGTGGAAGAATCCGGAAGACTGTGGGGTCTGTGGGCTCATGGCGGATGTTTTCCGTTTCTTAAATTAGACATCAAAAGAGGAGCGTCTGATGCCCCTTGGAATATTTCCTAGGAGAAAAAAATAAACCTAAACAGTTTTGCATAAGAAACAAAAGAGAAAAACATCAAAAAGCAAGCAATAATGGCGTACACATATAACTGTATCATTTATTATTTGTTTTCAATGCATTGCTTCAAATTGTGATCAGAACTGCTGCCATAGATCTGCATAGAGAAAAGAACACAGTCCTTGTGACTCCCAAGAAATATATACAAGGCATTATCCTCCCAAGGTATGATTAATTATTTATTATGTAGGTGGAATGTTAATATATGTGACTTGCATGGAAAAGACATTCATAATATAGGATTTATGAAAATTATTATGACATATATGAAGCATCTCCTCTGACTGATGTTATTGTTTCCATGTGGGATTTTGCATCTTTCACAGTCTTGGGTAGCATTTCTCCTAAACTGCTTAATTTCCCATGAAAAATCAGCCTCTTGAAGACGCAGCCAATACGCTGAAGTGCATGGCGTAGCCAAGATGAAAGACCAAATGGGTCCCTTCATTCATTTTCAGACTTTGCTTATTGTCCAAAGAAAATGAGAGTCAGTGAAAAAAAAAACTTCAATTCAATGACACAACTGTGTATAAATATCCACTGCCAAGGTGTAGGGGCCAGAGTGACAGGAAAACACAGATTTTGTTATTCCTAGACATGGTTTTGAATGTCCCCTGGCAATGCTACTTATGTGACATTACGGCTTTTCTGACCATGAATTAGGTTCACTGGTTCAATGCCTTTATTTACCACTGAACCCAAGCGGATTACCTTTGGGCCCACGCTAAACATATTGTACCTGTTCTCTCGGCTTGTCGATATCCGCGAGGCCAGCAGAACACGGTGTCTGCAGCTCTCCGCCGGGTTTATGTTACGCAGCACCGACCATTAGCACCATTCCTCTACATTACACTGAGCCCTGATGCGACACGTCTTTTGATTTGTTTGCTCAGTCTCCTGGGGCTCCGTCTTCGATCACTCGAGGTGTGAGAAGTTCCTCGGCTCTGATTGCCAGGCTAGTGACTTGTGACTTGCCCTTACGCACTTCTCGTTGAGTTACTTTTAGCGCCGAGGCTCCCCAGAGCGCTCAGCGCACTAATGCGATCGCCGGAAAGCACCCCGCTGTTAGCAGTATGGATGGGTCAACCGCGCAAATGGTCGCGGCGGAGTATCCATCTTGATTTTCCTCTCCGAGAGCCCAGCCACGCACTGACGCACTGAGCAATTACTGTCCAGCAATGCAGATGGAGCACCGGAGAACAAACTACTTAAGACGATGAGTTTCCATTAGCGGGACCTTCTACGGCGTGTGTGAGAGCTCCACCTCGCATCCTACTTAAGACGATGAGCTTCCATTAGCCAGCGTGTGAGGAATCTGCCTCCCAACGGGAGATGACGTGAGGAAGACCCATTAGCTGAGGAGTCCTGTTCCGTTGCTCTAATAGCATGGCCTAGGACAACCCTCACCCCCCCCCCTCACCTTGAGTGCCAGAGGGCCAGTGGAGGGATCATAGATCTCACCCATGCTGGGCTAGCCTTATATTGCTAATGTTCCTTTAGCCTTATATTGCTAATGTTCCTTTAGCACTAATGGATCCATTCCCCGAGCAAAGGGGGAGGGTCAATACTATGAGCACCGCAGGCAGAGAAGAGGCTAACAGTAGCGGGTGTCTTCTGATTTATCTTCACCATAAAACTGGCTCCCCTCGCCCCCCAACAAAGACAGAGCAGCATGGCCTGCTTCGCTCTGGGCTTGAGCCTTTGGATCAGCGAGATTATATATCACCCTATGATTCTGCTTTGACTCCTATCTTCTGCAGTTATTAAATCTCAGTAGAACAATTTAGCCGGACACTCATCCTTTTTGCAGTTAGGGATGGAGAGGGAAATGCGGGGAGGGGGCTGGAGAAGGGTGTTTTTATTTTTCCCTTTTTAAACTTATTGAGGCAATTCTTCCCCCCATCTAGTTCCCAGTCCACTTGTGTTCAGTTACAGCCATGGCTTTTGGCTCGAGGTAGCTTTATTGCGGCCATAACTCCTGCAGATATCCATTGTAGTGATTACAAGCCAGCTATATAGCCCACACTTAAAGCCACTCAATATGCCCTTGTTGCTGCTGGTTATTTACTAAAAATACCAATAAGACACTGGTGAGAAACACGGGCCCCATGTAATCCACTGACTTCTCTTAGGGGGGAGGTAAAGAATGAAAATGGACCCCCGTGATTTTCACTTGTGTCCGGAGAAAAATGCGTTTAGCGGGGGACGGGGTGACACTCTTCTGCTTTCGATGAAATCGGTCATAGGGTGAATTGATTAGTTGTTCTTTCTGCGACGGCACTTTTAAATAGGACACCAGCTTCTTTCTGAAGGTTTTATGCGAGGGATGGATGCACGCCCGGTTAAATAGTAAATAAAGCCCTCACTCTAATCTGTCATGCTAATAGACGTAATAATGGGGAGTCGTTCTTGAAACGGCAGAGGGATTAAATAAACTATTATGCCAAATTTAGTTACAAGACTGAAGGTTTTTGAGCAACCTGACACATGACTTAGGGTGATTTTGGGGGGTTTCTTCAACGACATACCCCTGTCCCCTCCCACCCCCACCTTCATCAGTGTCAATATGCCCTCAGTATTTTATTCTGGTTCTGTTCAGCCCACGTGGGTCTCCACAGACGGGTCTGTGTGTGTCCCTGAATGTAGGAATCCACAGCTGCAAGCGTGTCATTCTCTCTGTGCCAATGTGTGATCCTCTGTCTGTAGTCATGTCTCTGTCTGTGTTTGCTGATTCTATCTGTCCAAGAAAATCACTTAAGGTATTCCTTTACCAATGTGTTTGCCACCGTGTGGTCACAGGCTCCCTTTGTGGAGCCTGGCAGCTAATGGTGTCTTAGCGGCATTCAGAGGGTATCCTGATCCCACCCACCGGCATGCACGCTGATGCGATGCGCTCACAGATACACAATCCGTACCGGGAATCAAGCGTGCCCACTGTTGTTCGTGCAGGGAGGTCGCACGTCTAAGATACGCCGTGGACTCCGTGTCCCATAAATCAGTCCCAGTGTTGGCAGACGCCATCGCTAATGAAACGTGCCAATGTAAATGTGTCCCAGAGCGACGTCCTTTCCGTACTGGGCCCCCGTGCTGAGAATCCTGTGGAATATTTCTTTATTTTCACCGCTGGAACATGTCAGGAGGTTCGGCCAAGGGCAGATAGCTCTGCCTCAGTCGCTGATGTATTGGATTTCCAGCAGGTCGATGGTGCTTCTCCTGTTGCTCGGCTTTGGTTAATCAGTAACTCACACCTGCTGTCCATCACTGTCCATGGCTGTCGGTCTCCCACTGTGTCGCAGAGACGGACCCTCCGTTGCCGGGGGGCCAGGGGGCTATACTCTGCACGTTTTGGCTTCTCCACTGGGGGCCGGAGACCTGCTTCCTTTTGTGGCATGACTACCTACTACACAGCCAATGAAGCACCTCTGTTCCTTAGAAACATAACAGTGCAACGTTTTGGGATGATTGAGTAGTACAGTAGCTTATAATTCCATGTGTGCTTTAAGATTTGACTTTTAATCTTAAAAATTATAGCCAGAGTGTAATGGGAATTTTTAAAGGTAATGTGCATTTACTAATGCATCTATTTTTTGCGGGCTGCTATGCAGTTATTAACTGACCATATTTATCTAAAAAAAGATGCATTGCTGCTCCCTGTCTTCCTCTTGCAGGCAGTGTGTGCAGCCAGCTTTCCTATCTCCTTATAGCCAGGTGGCCCTTCCTCCTCTAACTGGGAGGCCTGCTATTGTCCGGCCAGCTCGGGGCCTCGCCCGCCTCCGCCCAGCGATATCGAGCACAATAGCGCGTGTTCGCAGCTCAAATGTCACCGTCAATACCTCCAGCCTGACCTTTCTGCTGTTTGCTTTACCTTTGGCGGGGCGTCACGGAGAGCCCCGAGGGGGGATACGGCGAGTGCGGGGACAGGGATCGGGGCCCCGGTGGAAGCAGCCAGCGGGGCCCACCTCTCCGCCATCTCCGATGTGGGCTGAGAGGGGTGACCAGCGGAAATGCAAGCGTGCCGTGCCGTTTTAGATGCTTGCTTCTCCTTCCTGTCACATTGCATTATTTATTTGCAGCCCATTTATTTCCCGAACAAGCTGCACACCTTACATTTCCCCCCATCAGTTGTTTATATAAGCAGAGGGTGTTTCTGGGGGCGGAGCCAACTGACCTCTGTAAAGGTAGTGTGTCCTGGTAATTGATGTCAGGGAGAAGGTGAGCTGGTCCTCCCAGGGGTGTATACAGGGGCGGGGCCACAGGAGCTCTGGCCCAAGCTGGAATATGATTGGCCCCTGAATTGCTTCTTTCCCTGTCATTCACTGTTTCAAAGCATATCATTGGGTAATAATTGGGTAGAATTGCCCCAGCGTCCTCCACACAAAGGTGCCGCTTGTGCTAAGTGGAGCCTCTTTACCTTGAATCCCCATCACCGTAAAAAACAGGAGGTTTCATCCACTTGTGCTTTGCGAATTGAGAGCTTTTCAGGGTGGGGGGTTATTGAACTGCCAAATGCCACACACTTTGAGAGCAGCGGCTCCAGTTAAAAATACCCCAGCTGGCTTTGTTGTGTGACTGGGGGCCCCTGCACTCCCGGCCTCATCCGCTGACCCCTCAAGCTGCCATCTCCCGTTCTCTGAGACAAACCTTTGTTTTTTTTTTTAGCCAGCTAAATGCCCTGGGTCTGTGACATTTAAGGCGCTGTGCAGAGTCTAATTACATGAAATGTCAGCGCATTAAACATGCACACCCATAAAAGAATCTCATTAGTTTTTCGATTCCTGCAATTCCATGAAGTAAAATGTAAGTTGTATCTTTATTAGAACTTATTTACTTAGCATTCAACCTCTATTCAGGAAAAAAACATCTGTATTAAAAATACTCTTTTCCCATTTAAAGTGCCTAAACCACCTACTACACTGGGCATCAGTCTGACCCCTGTCAACATTTCACATTGTGATACACATAGTGATTAACCTCCTTAACTGTCAGTGAAATGTGTGCGCTTCTCTCCTTGCCCGATGGATATGAACTCCAAAGCAGTACGTGGGTTGGTCTTTACCTATGCCTCTAGCACTGTGGGTCATTTATGTATATAGTAAATCCAGCTTTCATGTGTGTAGATCATCCTAAATGATATGACTTTCATGTTTATTTCTGCTTATAGGCCATTTACATTTTCACCCATTTCAATTGTCTATAAATATCTTGATGCAAATAAAGAGCTTTCCCTGGCTTCTACTTGTTGAGGGCTGACTGACAGAGACTCTGAAACGAACTCCAGGGAACTGACAGTTAATAAAGTGCTATGGCGGTATCCAGATGCGGATCGTGACACAGAGGGGCTGGTTTCTAAGATGATTCTGAAGATCCTCACTGTGTGCTCTCTTCAGAGCAGGAATCTGCCACGTCCCAGCATTCCTCTGACAAATGCTATGGGACACTCATCCCAGCCTCAATGGATGGGACACAGAAATCTAAGGGCGGGAATGTGGAAGGGCCGGTGTTCTCATCTCTAGGGTTTATTCTCAGCTTGTGGTATAATAATGATATTACAGACATTTTCTACTGACTTTGTGACCTCCCAGATTAATCAGGGACACAGCAGGGAAACTTCAGGGTATGACCAGCCAGTAGGTGATGTGCAGTCCCGCCTCAGATTGTCTTTCATGATACAACATCATCTCTGGGGCGAGTTGTTTGAAGAATCCGGACAGCTAAATAGATGATCTCTGGATTACGGTGAAGCCGAGGATCGCCTGATGTTTGGCCCTGTTTTTGTGGCCTGGTTACTTACAGTTACCCAGCTAGCTATATTCGATGATGATGGGTTAAACACAGATTTGCATCTCAAAGGATAATGTCTGTCATGTTTGTTAGTCATTTGGGTTGGATGATAATAAATTTCTGCTTCCTGAGAGGTCAGGGGACCTGAGAGCTCAGGGCCACACTCGCCAAGTAGGGCTCTGTAGTGATTCTGGGGCCCAAAACTTTCAAGTGCACGCCTCATATGGAATCCCACTTTTAAGCAAGGTACTTCAAATGAATCACTTCAGCTGAACTATCTAGCCGTATAAATGTTTAAATTTGTAACTTATGAATGTGTTGCGGACGGAAAGCAAATGGATGTGAAACAGATGAATTATGTAAGTTTCCCTGGATAAAGGCGTTTTCCAGATGAATAAATATCAACGTTCAGATCTGTAGCCCTGGCTAACCCCACCTGACCCACTTCTGTTCTGGACGTTAGCTTTTGCTCCAAATCAAGGCAAGGTGAGCGGAGCCTGATTGGACGGCGCTTTGATCTCTCGCTGTGCTTTAAGGGGGACCATTCTGCTTTAATTTATGCTGCATTATTGCTGAGGGAATATGAGATACTAAAGGATTTTTTTTTTTACTTGGGTCTCCAGCTTAGGCTCCATTGTTTTGCGAGTCAGAAGTTTCATAGCCGCATAGTCACAGGGCATGCTGGGAAAACCTGTTTTAGCTTCACAGACCTTTGGCCGTGTCTTAAAGGGTAGAATGTCTTCATGATCCACTCCCCTGGATTTCTTCTAAGGGTTCCCGCACTGTGCCACTGGCACTGTTCTTGGCATGGCCAGTCTTTGGCATTTCCTTGCTGTTTGAAGTCTAGCTTTGATTGGCTGGGAGCTGCCGTAGAGCCCCTAATTGAAGTGAATGCCCTGGTTCTACCTCGCCGTCCAACCCGGCACCATCAGCTGGGGGGATGTGGAGGTGCGATTCTGGTTCACCAATACGGCTCTGTACAGTAGATTTGGCTGTTTTTCTGTCAGGCCACTGGTTTTGTAAAAGTCCTCCATTCGTTTGCAGGGGTCATGGAGTATTTGTGAAATCGGAACACTGAGAGCAAATGTAATAGTCTGACATTTACAATCACTGGAGGATTTTCCACCAAACCAGATAATGACTCTGTTTAGTTGGCTGACTTTAAATATGTTTAAAGGTTAGGGTAATTCCAGGAAAAAAAGACAGAAAAAACACTGTATTAACACTGACAGGACTTTCCTGAGCGAATGTGTGCCTGTATCCATTATTACCTTTATAGGGGCCATCTGACACAGAGACCTGACATCCGGGTGTGTTTGGACTTTATTGATTCCTCCCTTACTGGGGGGACGGGGATTAAGAGCTTACAAAATTACACTAAGGAAAGTGGTATAAACATGCTATATAAATAGGTACAAAAAGGTATATTAACAGTTTGGACTAGATATATACAATTACTTACAATATTTTGCTGTGTTATTTGTCGTGACAAGAAAGCAGTGCATTAGTAAATGTTATGTTGTTCCTTCATACAATACTGTTGGTATTATGAATATTATAAAGTGGATCCAGTACACGGTTTTTACCAGGGGTGAGGAAAACCCAGGCTGGGATAAAAGAAGCAGTGAGTCTGTACAGTACACTCACCCCTGGAGCGCTCACAGGTCACTTGGTAGCTGGTCTAACATACCTAGCTTGCTTATTTCTCTAGGCAGGTCATCGGACTCCATGACTTCAGATCAGCTCGCTTTATTTGCGACACCTCTCGACACTTGGTAAGTGTGGGTGGGTGAGAAACGTTGTAATGTAACAGCAGCAAGGAGGTGATGCCAATATGATGCGGAAAATGGTAATGAACTGCCCTGTGCTAAACAACAGTGCACAAATTAGCACAAACAAATACAATGAGTGACCCTATGAATATAAGTAAGGATGTGGATGGTGGTGGATAATAGCAGGGGTCCCAATAGAGACTTTGTGCCCCATAAAAGCATATCATATTGGGCCACTCCGACCAGTTTTCCCAATTATTTTAGGGCCCCTCTCACTCGGGGGATCATCCTAATTTTCTTCCAGGGAGTGGCATCCCTGTATACCGATGACAGAATGGGATCATTGACCAGAGTTTCCTGCATACTGACAGTCCGGTGGAAGAAATCATTCAAAGTCTGCTGCTTCTTGGCCCCATATTGTACTGCTGCCTGCCGGCCTGGCTCCCGGTAGCTGCGTGAACCGGGGAAACTAAACTACTACCTACTGACTATGTTAGATATGCTTAGAATCTTTTTCTTTTTCATGATCCTTTACGTTGGTCTCTGGCGTGCAGCTGGAGATCCGTATAACCGTCCCTGTCTCGCAAAATATTTCAGAATCAAAGTATCACTAAACTTCTGTGTCCGCGGACAACCCCCCTCTCTGCGCTCGCTGCAAAGTCCGTCTGCACGCCTTGAACGACCTTCCCCTCAAGCTCAGACACGGTAATTGATATTGCCTGCGACATGCTCTGTACCACATGACCAAGCATTAAAGGCAGGGCCACCACTAGAGATTTTGGACCCTATGAAAGCATATAATATCGGGCCCACAACCCAGATCAATCTAATTATGTTCCAAATTTTTTAGGACCCCTGTCACTCAGGAATGGGAGGACTGGGAATCATCCTAAGTTTATCCCCTGATTGTCTCACTTGGCAGGCCAGCCACTGCCTTATTCCTCCTCTGTCTCAGTCACTTTCCTCTCCAGTACCTTCAGTCCATCCCTCTGATATCATTAACTATGGCCACTGCCCCCTGTGATGTCACCATCTCCTGCTATGTAGAGTACCCCATGTTCCTCCGGTCAGCCTACCAGGGCCACAACCCAGTGACGGAGTGAAGCACCACAGACTCAGTATGAGGTCTGGAGGATGGAGAATGTTCTCGGTAACACAACCCAATCTGCTGCAGTGTGCCCTGAGCTGACACCCATGTTGCTGGGAAATTTCCCGTCAGCCTGAGATGAATCTGCTCTTCTCTGGCACGTGCGACTTTCCAGTGGGGGTCATTCCCATTTGTTTTTCTCTTCCATGTCCGACGTCCTTCCCTTTGTCTTGATGGCCCCAAACTCAACCCGCGCTGGCCCTTTAGAGGCACTGGGGCTAATTTGTTACTTTTAGAGTTTGTTTGTTTAGCAAGCAGACGGGCCAATGCATCACATCTGACACCCAGAGGCTGGCTGGCCGTGCCCTGCGATGTTTTTTCCTGCTCATCTGGGAACAGGAAACAGAGCAAGCTGCTTATGAGGAAAGGTATAATACCTTGGCCAACAGTGGCTTTAAGTTTTAACCTCATTCACACAGTAAGGCAGTAACGGGCAAAGCTGCTTCAACAGCAACCAGCGACCTCCACAAACTGCTCAGCTGCTCACAATAACATCGACACCACTACATTCTTTCATTTCACTTTTATTATTTTATTTTATTTTGGGAATGACAGGCTGTATAAAGAAGTTTGTCTTAAAATACACCCATCTCCCACCAGTGGAAATGAGTGTACTATTGCACAAAGCCAGCTGCAATGCCAGTGAAATTATTTGCATTTCGCTTTCAGAATTGGGTCTGGGTAGTAATATCCTTACTGCCTACACTGGGAAAATGCAGGTGATTGAAAACTGTCTGCCGTAATTCAGGCCCCGTCCCGGTGAGTCATTACGGAATTCACATCTACACATCATGCCCTGGGAATGAGTGTGGATATTGTATTTTTTATCTGTATGCAGACAATCCATGATGATTCGGATCCCTGTTGCAAATGCGGCAGATGTTGCTGTGAAGCAGAATTGCATTTTAAGGTGTTAGACCCCGTGGACTTTTCCAAATGACTTTTCTTGGACAATCCCATGCAATGACTGAGATAAGAGGTGGTCTAGAGGAGGGGCAGTCCAAATGTCCATCCATCTTCGAAATACTTATTCTGGTCAGGGTTACTGTGAGCCTGGGGTCTGTCCCAGGCAGCAAAGGGCACATGGCTAGGGACACATTCTACGGGACGCCAGCCCAAAGCGAGGCAGAGAAACACACACACACACACACACAGACAAATACACAAACTCATGTACGAGTCTTAACCATAATTAACCATATAAAATACAAGATTTGCAGCATTTTTTAGTTTATTTGACTATAGTCACAGATTTTTGTAAAACTGAGTTTCCTCTTATGGGACCAAAAAATATTATGATCCCCACACCATTAAAATAACAGGTTTTTATCACATTGAGGGAACATTTGGTCCCCACAATGTAATATATAGGTTTGAAGCGTAAATATATTCATACTTTCCTTGGATGTTCTGATGGCATTTTAAAGCATGCTATAGGTATGCTTTTCTGAGTGAGGAAATATCCAGCGCTGGCATCTCCACCCTCAGCATCTGACACTTTAGCCTCATGGCCACCAGCTCGCTGGCATCTCCACCCTCAGCATCTGACGCTTTAACTGCATGGCCACCAGCTCGCTGGCATC
>JAODKM010000034.1:17816971-17829863 GCA_026780845.1 Petrocephalus sullivani
CCACCCTCAGCATCTGACGCTTTAACTGCATGGCCACCAGCTCGCTGGCATCTCCACCCTCAGCCTCTGACGCTTTAACTGCATGGCCACCAGCTCGCTGGCATCTCCACCCTCAGCATCTGACGCTTTAGCCTCATGGCCCCCAGCTGCTGCCCCCTGCCTGCCCTTTTTAGCAGCTGACCCCGAGGCTGAGAAGTTCAATCTGAAAATGTCACGGCCAAAGTGTGGGGTTTTTTAAAAGCATTTGGCACCTTACTTGTATCACGTTGTTCTCAAACCTTCACATTCTTGCGGTCGGTGCATGGTCTCTGTTATGCACGTTGTATTTGGGTTACGTGTAGCATCTAGGCCACTATAATACATCCCTGCAGCGGCATTTAGAGTGTGAGGGATGAAGGCTCGTTTTGTAAGTAAGAATGCACAAACATAAATGAATTATGCTCTTTTCAAAAGGGGATGTTGGGAAAGTAAAACGGAGGAGGATTCAGGTATGGATCTGGTGTACTTGTACAGCAGCGTGCTTCTCTTTGCTATGCATATGCTGAGTGGGCCGGCCTTGTTTCCATGGAGATGGCCCCATCTGTGGAGGTGGACCGAGCCAGACCAGATCGGAATATTTCCCAGGCCAAAGCACGACCCCGCCTCTGGGCGTCTGGGGGGCGTGTCCACCAAGGTGCCAGGTGTTCGCGGGAGCCCGTTGATCCCCGATTCCTCCAGGAGGCCAACTGCATTGTCTTCTTCTATAAAACCTTAAACACCTCAGACCAAAGTAAATTTTAAAAGGATAAACTTAAAAGGTCACAGACTGTGCAATGGAAAGAAATGGTGAGCCTGACCCCAGAGAGTGCGGTCTCAGGGAAGCTGCTCAGGGCACTGTTCTGAAGGTCCCGGCATGTCAAAGGCTTGCACAGCTTAACGCGTATAACACTTTGGGAGTAGAGCTGCATTTTAGGCCTTGGAGTGGGTTCAAGAAAACTCCTTTATACTACAGCTACATCTCATCGAAGGGGTGCAATACATCCCCCTATCTGAACGGCCTCCAGGGATCAAATTCGACAACAGGTCACATGGCTTCCCCGATATGATGTGTCACATGACGATAATGATGGGCCTCCGATGACATTAGGCTCCCCTTCATTTTTCAGTGGCACGCTCACTATTTTAAGCTCTAGACACAGACAGTACAGTGACCATGACGAGAGATCATGGTAACTCTAAGCAACATTATGATAGCCCTACAGACTTGAGTGGAACCCCTTAACCCCATACTCTTCCTGGGTCTCAATCAGCTGACTCTGGTCCCTGACCTGCACTTATACAGTGCACTGTACATCCCTTTGGACAAAGGGAAATAATTAAATGTCAATGATCACTTTCAAAAACAGTGGTCTGGCCCTGCCAGACAGCAACTTCTATCAGGCAGTGAAGTAGGCCTGACGGGGAATCGCATCACATAACTGCTGCGGCCCATAGTCTGGAAAACCCAAAAAAAGGAAAGGAGAAGTCTCAGCGTAAATGCTGAACGTGTGACATAAGGCCAACAGGCCACTGGCTGCAAGCCTCTGACAATCAGGACGCTGTTTCGGGGGGTGTGAGCGGGGGGCGCGGGCCTGGCATGCTGACGCACTTCAATTGGGCCGTGGCACGGTGCTATCCTGGGCGCTCAAAGGCAGCGGCTGGCCTTCAAAGGGCCCGTCTGAGCTGGGACCTCGGTCATATGAGCCTCATCTCCCAAATCAAATTAGCCGTTGAGTGGCTGCGCAGCCAGACATGAAAACATCACATGCTCTGCCTCCAAATATCAGAGCACGCCGCTCTCTGCTAGGCACTCTCAAAACATGTCACTTGCTTCCTTTGATTGTAGAGCATCTGAAAAGACTCAGATGGGACTGGGCTTGCCTGACAGCCTAATCCAAATGATCAGGCTTAACCGTGGCTCTCACGCTGCTTGTTTATCTATTCCATCCTCCATTGGCATGCCCCCCGCACCCCCCACCGCCACCACATTTACTTTGCCCAATTTCTCCTAGACTGGCTTCTGATCCCCATCCTTCCCAGCCATGGCTGTTGCTCTCTGACACAGCAATGCTGCTCTGCCCCACCAGGGGGAGCACTTCCCCTGGCCTGAGTGCTCCTCATCTGGCTATCTCCCAGTAGCAACATTTGAGGTTCATCTTATGAAAATACACTTCTCACGCTCTCAGAAAGGGGGGCTGTTTTCTTGCCAATTCCTTAGCACCCTAATTGGATTCGGAGTGAAATTTTCAGCTGGATCTGCGTAAAGAATGTTTTTGTATTCGGCGATACTCTAATACTAAGTTTATTTCATTAAATTTTGTCTTAAGATGCACTCGTGACGAGATTCAATTTTAATTCCCTTTCCATTCACAGCCAATTACAGCCTCATAGTTAATGATGGCTTCCCATGGGGTGGAGCTCGCTGCCCTCTGGCAGAGGAGAAATGCTGATATTAGGGGAAAAGTTCAGATACTGTGCATGCCAGCTGGTTTCTTTGCAATTAGGTTGGTGGGTCAAGCTTTGGTTTAAGTCCAGGGCTCTGCATGAAGATGACAAGGTGATTAAAACAAAGGGTCCATTTGTGGCTCTCTTTTTCTCAGGTACTCTAATGGAAGCAGTACCAGGCAGCCTAGGGCCACATGAAAAGCCGCAGAGATGCTGGAATTGCGTGGAAATGTGAGACACGGCGGGCAGCCACAGTGCCGACGCAAGGCCACAATCACTCTGCTAACAGCATTCATAGACGGCTCAGTTAGGCCCAGGAGATGCTGAGCCAGGTGTTTTTGCCCTTAATAGGGCACCTGAAAAGCGAAGAATGGATGGTGGAGGAGATCTGAGCACGCGGTGAAAGCAGGCGGCAGAGGGTGGCCCCTTGATGGACGTCCTCCAACGAGCCGATCAACCTAGCGGGGATAGAGATAGCTGGATGTGGAAGGCACTGCGAGATCTCCATCTTCCCTCCAGGATAGCCTGTTCCTTTCCGTTTGTGCCTTACGTAACCAGCATGTGAGCATTCTGTAAATCATCAGTCCGCTGCCAATCAATAACCCACCTTCCACTTTTATCCTGAGCTCTGTCTTAGATTCATTGGACTTTAAACAGGGGGTCACAAACTCAAATTGCATGGTATTCCCCCAAGGGGGCCATGTGAGAAACCACACACACACACACACACGTACACACACACACACACACACACACACAAACAGACTCGCGTACCTGTTTAAATGGGGACCTTCCATTTATTTCTATGGCAAAAACCCTAATCCCAGTCACGACCCCCTTAAGCCCAACCTAGCCCTAACCTTAACCATAAGTAACCAACCCAAATACAAGACTTTTGGCATTTTCATTTTCATGGCATTATCACATATTTTTAATATAATTGAGGTTATCCAAATGGGGATCTGAAAAAATGTCCGCAAAAGGTTTAACCACACTTTGGGGACATTTTGGTCCTCAAATGTGATCTATGCAAACCCACACACACACGCACACACAAAAGTGTTCCAACCTTTTCGACTTGAAGTTTTAAATTTATACAGTCATGAACTATATTTGGGACATTTGGGAGACCTGGTCAGTTTTAGTTTATTGCTAGCTACCAGAAACCTAGCAGCACTGCTGAGTAAGATCAGTAACATCTGCATTGAGGGCGATGACGGTGGACACTCTGAGAATGGCCCGGACATCGCCATCAGACAACCGGGATCTGCGTTTTGATTTATTGTAGTTCATAGTGGAGAATAGATTCTCACAAAGATATGTGCTTCCCAATAGACACATTACCTGCTTTAACTGTTTGGACAACTCTAGCGAGGGAGAGGGCAACTCTCTCTGAATTTGGGCAATCATGTCTAGGGTTCCGTTTACATCTTGACACTTCAGGTCAGGGCTGCACTGTAAATCTATAATCTCCATTTGAATTGTGCTTATTGGTATTATCACATGATTATGATTAAAATGATCTAGAAATGTTAAAAAAGTACTGATACAAAAACTGCAATCATTTCATCAAGTTCTATATTGAAAACTACAGATATATTTAGTAGTACTATGCACTTTTTGGTTGTATAAACATTAAAATAAAAACATAGTCAATACCTATGTAAACATATAAACCATATTATCTTGTAAAAGTTCAACTATTTACTGAACTTTGGATGATTACAAACAATAGCTGAAAAATCTCCAGAGTGCCGTCTCGGCTTTCCGCCATGTTTTTACTGACACAAACCCATGCTGCATGTCACGCATCCATGCTTGCATCTGGGAAACTGTCGCTACCATTGGTTGATGCAGGAGAACTTTTTCAAAGCCCTGTAATCAACCACGGTTTTAATGACAATTAAAATTTGAAACGGTAATACTAAGCATTAGGAATTTTAGCTTGAAACCGGGAACCATTTCATCTTTAGTAGAAAGTAAAGATCGATTTGAGGGCCATATTAAATATTTCGAAACGTCGCGGGCCAGATGCAGCCCATGGGCATGTAGTCTGAGACAATTGCTTTAAACAAAAATATTTTTACAAGCCAATCAAGCAAAAGAAAAATTATATATATAAAGATTATCACACATGATACTTGCACTGCCACAAAATCCCAGCATTCTGAGGATCTGATGTGGCCTCTGTCTACCACATTACTGCCCTGACTGTCTTTATTTTCGTCCTGAACCTTATTAAAGGGTGGCTGCCAGCCTCGAACATGCTGAAACAGAACTGCTATTACTGCAAATTCCTGGCGTGCTTCTGTGTTTCCAACTGCCAAACCCTCTGATGAACATACGTCTACACAAACAAACCGAGCGATATATTCAAATGCAGAAAAAAAATACCATTTGAGCACCTGCAGCACACAAGGTATTCCACGGTGTATTCAATTGCACAGTATGAGGCTTGTTGTTGCACAGTACTTGGTGTTCATTTTGACCCTGTCATCATCTGCCAGAGTGGCCAAATGAGGGCTGAGTGGCTCTTACTCTGTGCTCACACCTCCATGTAGACTGTCCGAGAGCAGTCCCCTTTCCACTGGTCACCTCGAGGCAGGCCACACCCCTACCCCCGGCCCTCGTCCTCTCTCCTAGCTAACCCTACCCCCATAGCACATTCATCAATCATGCTTTCATTGATTTATTCACCCAGTCCCCCAGGCTGCCCATCTGCCGATTTGTCTGTCTGTTTTCCTTAGTTCCCAGATGCCCCCCATCTTTCTGTTTATTGTAGTTTACTGTACACAATTGCATGTGCTGCTTCAGCAGGAAGTGATGTTTTGCGCGGATGATCTGATGACGTGATGATGTCGCTTTAAAACAGCTACAGCCAAAGGTCAATTTGCAGGTAGCAGTTTAAAGGAGAACAAACACACATTTCCGTGGCGGATGGGGCGTTTGGAGGCATGAGAATACAAACGATCCACTTTTCTTAATTTCAAATGGGTAGTAATTATGGCAGCGCAGTATCTGAAAGCAGAGATAGTCCCCTACAAAGGAAATGATCTTCTTCTTACAGTGGAAAGGCAGGCACTTCAAACGCACCTTGGTGACATGTGGATAACTGCGGTCTGGCTGGCGGCTCATTGTTAGATGAGTCTACGCAGCGATTTCTGCTCAGATCGGGAACAATGCTGTTTGCTTTCTGTGGAAGCTACTCGGCGGCCATAACATTTATTCCTTTGGATAATTCCTGTGCTTCAGGGGCACCCAACAAATTCCACAGAGCCTTGCCCAGGTCACCGTTGACTGTATCCTTATCCTTTCTTTCTAGATGGGCCTTTTTTATTGGCAAATCCAGTCCAATAACCACTGCGCCACCTGCTGTTCATTCAGGGGATATTATAAGTTACATGGGAACCATTTTTTACAAACTGGGCCAGACTTTTGCATCTTCTTACATGTATAGCTTAAGTAACAGTCTGTCACCTATAGATGGAGAAAAAAACAAAACTGTGGTTTCTTATATAATGTCTGAATAACAAGTGTATTTTCTGAGAAGTAAGATTAAGTCAAACACAGGCGAGCGATGGAGAGAGGTCCAGTTTCATTACCTCTCCTGCTTCCAATGATAAGTTGTCACACAAAAAACCTGTTAAAATTTATAAACAGTTTAAAGGTGTGTGGTATAAACAATCTGGCTCCTCTTCATATGAACTGGCATGTTACTGTCGGTGCTCTCACGCACCAATGTGTACATCGGGGAGGGTGATAAAACAGGACCTTAAAATAGAAAGCACAAAGGAGGAGGTAATTCTGTTTCACAGAGGAGTGTGAATGAGTAATCAGGCCTTTAAAGCAGAGATGTGATGCAATGCATCAGCTTGGAGATGATCCTCGTTAAAAAAGCCATGCTCCATCCCCATGGGACACGGCTGGCGATGGGATCGCCGTCACCAGGAAACACACAATTCACACCCACATCGTACCACAGGTGTCCCATGATCACACTCTACACACCCAGAATGCAACAGGCAAGCTTCACAGCAGGCTTCCTTTTGTAAAGCAGGATCAATCCGAAAAGGCTGGAAAAGGCAGTCTGGGTGCGTCACGGCATGCTGCCACTCATTGGCTGGTTAACCTCTTTCCATTGGTTAGGTTAAAGCAGACAGTGATTGACAGCTCTCGGTAATCTCAACCACTGTGGGTTTGTAGGCTCATTTCTCCCGTCATTAGGTAAAACTTCAGCCCTGATCTTTCAGCCATGCAGAATGTGGTACCTTAAGCCGTCGTCAAAAGGACAGGCAGCAGCACTGACCACCTGAAGTAGGCGTGGCCATTAGTCACATGATGGGCGTGGCTTCACTTTTTAAGCACCAATCAAAATAATACACAGAATATCTTTGACGGATGGCTCAAAACTAAAAAGTGTTTAAGGACTTAAGACACCTTCTTAACATATTTGCTCCATGCACTTGCATATATCCTGTTCATTCAAAATAACAGATGTTGATAATACATTATTCAATCTACCTGGAAGCATTTGAGTAGGATAAATGTAGCAGGGAAATGAATACTTTATATTGACAGTTCATGCTGAACCTAATGTGCTCCTCTGAAGACATATTTGAAATACCTCGCTGACTCATCTTTATACATTCATCAGGAGAGGAACGTACACACCTGCACATATTAGACATTCGCATTAGACGTTTTGTTTTCTTTCAGGTTGTGTTAAAGTGCATAGTTTAATTAGTTTTTATGTATGTAAGTGATAAAAAAGTTTTTTTTCAGCTGGGAAACAGAGAGCACGGTGAAAATCTTAAAGTATGTCAGCGTGTGTCTGGTGTCTCAGCCAGCGAGCTTGACAAGCAGAACTAAATAAGAACTATGAGAATACAGGTGCAAACACTAGAAAACTCATCAACACTTTCATTTTCAACAAAATAGAGCCTTCAGAGCCGCGGGAAAAGCTCCAATCAGCCCCCCATCCCTTAATGACATGAAACGAGTTTCCCATTTGTGCGAGGGGAAGTCTCGTATAAAGACTCCTGCTAGACTCCACCTCGGCTTCAGTCCCCAGCAGAGAGGAGTGTGCCAGTCCTGTAATCCTTGCCAGCACTCCTTAGCAGATGCATCTATGCATCTCCTGCAGCGTGTGAAAAAAGACGTCAGCTTGCTAAGGAGCGAGCGGGGTGGTGGGGTGAGGGGGTGCACTGCCATCTGGGCCGAGTCGAACCCGGAGCAGAGAAGGAAACACTGGGAAGTATTTTTAAGAAAACACAGAATGGTGCAGCTGATGGGGATCCGACTGTTATGGAGCGAGACAACATGCCTGCTGTCAGTTTAATCAACAAACGGTTCACCAGTAAAGGAGAAATCACGCAGTCTTCAAGTCAAGCTGATTTCATAAAAGAACGCTTGATATTTGAATGCCGGCTTTAATTGCCGGGCCAGGTACTGAGTAAACTCCTCTATTCAGTAGCAAATCAACCTTCCGGATATGGGAGGTCTGCTATATACAGTGGTGGCCAAAATTATTAGAACACCTGACAGATCTGAAAATGTTGACATTTTTGCCTCCAAAACATGATTTCATTTCATAATGTTAATGAAATATGCAGATAGTTGCACACAACAAATTTCAGATGAAATGAGACCTACTGTATTTATCCACTTATAACTTTAATATTTTGTATCTCTACCTTTTACAGTTACAACAGCACATCTCTCTGACATAGTGTCAATATATTTCCTGAGAACTTCAGCACTAATGGTATCACATGCCTTCTGCAACTCAAGCCAAAGGCTTTCTTTTAAATGTACAATAGATCTGTCCAGTTTATTTTCCAACTCGTCACAAATGTGCTTGATGGGGTTGAAGTCAGGACTTCGTGACTCTCCTAATGAAGGCTCTATTCTATCGTTTAAAGAGCATAATGATCACTTTGTTGATATTTCATTTGTTTTATGGGTATTTTAATGGCCAATTCAACAAAAACAACTGAGACCTTTTAAATATGCCGTGTCCTAATAATTTTGGCCACCACTGTATATGCGCATCAGATGTAACCAGCTCGACTGCGCGACGTCCAGCACTGAAATAGCACTCATCTTGGACCATGAAATCCATTCCTTATTTGCACAAACCAATTTATTGTTCCAATAGCACAATGCTTGTTTTATGAAAGCGATGAAAGGGTCTTTTTTTTGTCTATACAGACTCCATCACCAGCTGTGTTCTATGCCCCTGTCTCCATTCCCACGTGGTCCGTCTTGCAGCTGCAGTGCTCGGGCCATGCTGTCCAGAGAGGGCTGACGGGTCCCCCACCGAAGCCTTCTGCTGCGTGACTAATCAGAGCATGCCCACACACGCTATGCTACGCTAGCCCCGGCCCTCAGCGAGAGCCCAGGCTTCAGGGTGTCTGCCAGGGGTCTGCAGTCACTGAACAGGGCCATAGTTTAACTGAAAAGCATCCATCTGCCGCAGAGTGGTCAGTTCAGAAGATGCATATCAAAGCAAAACAGCTTTTTGCCAGCCAAGGTCCATGCAGAATGTTCGCTTGACCTGTGCAGTGCCTTCAAGGGTTTTTTTTTTTTTTTCAAATGACCATGCCTTTCAGATTGAGTTATTACCATTTCCTTTCATCAGTGAGGAACCCGGACAGCCTGGCTGCAGCTGGGATCTTAAATGCCTAAAATATGTTTTTTAACCGTGAGAGCAAATATCTTGTTCTATGCCATGGTCCTTGGTTGTCACTATGGGTGGACCTTCAGGCTGTTTTTCCAAGCCTGCGGCTATCCTTGTCCCGGGGATGGGGATGCTGGACACCTGTAATAGCGTGAGGCTAAATCTAAAGCTCTGAAATGCTTTGACAGAAGTTCTAAGCATCCCGGCTAAAACCAATTCGCCAATATTGTGCTACTCTAGAAATAGGAACGGGCAATAGAAACGCTGCAGATTACCGGGCCATGGGGTGGGAAGGACTAAGCACAGTGGCATTGGATTGAGTCAGGATTTTTTGTTTGCCTTTTGCGCATCAGTACATTGGAATTCTTACTGTATTTGCACTATCCAGTCAGTAACATATAGCAAATAGCAGGATTATACTGGTCAAATCGAGGCACTCACGAAACAATAAAGTAGACATATGGCTGGGTTCTGTAGAGGTATGTATTTATGCAATAAATATAAAATAAATAGAAGTAATGGTTAGATAAATTGGGTATCACTTTAGTTGAGGGGCCAGAAATTATAGTAGCACCTCATTGACTACTGAAGTACTAGTGATGAACATGAATTAGTTAATGATTTACTAATGAACTAACTAATGAAGTTCCTGCAAAGCATACATGAATCGTCATGATTGATTAATGATGAAGTAAGGCATAGTTAATGGTTAATTAATGCATTTACTAAGCATATATTACTGCATTATTTGTGGCCATTCAACTAAAGTGTTACCATAAATGGTAAATGTATTGAGCAAATATAAGATAAATTAAATATTTGGTTGAAAGAGGAAGTATGGCAGAGTAAATTGCAATGTGCAAAGCTGAGATTCCGGGCCCCATGAAAGCATATCATATTGGTCCCCCGCCCAGACCAATCAAGTTATGTTGCTAATTGTTAGGGAGGCCTGGGGTCATTCCCCCACTTTTCAGGAGGTATGATGTGCGTAAAACGAGGCAGAGAAACACTCGTTAAAGCCTCAGTCTTCGTTCTACTTTAGCACGACGATCTGTGTTTCTATTGTTAGGACTTTTTATTTTTAGAAAAATGAGCAGACTGTCCCCTTGACCGGGACTTAACCCTGCCCACTGTATGAGAAAGAGGAGATGTTACAATAGCCCTTTGGCAATGTCACCATATCCATCAACAGCTGCCCTCCCTGACACACATTTGTCCATTTTACGGGCTCTTCATTAAGATGTTCCGCTTCTCTCCCTGTGCCCCAGATTGCTCAGAAATGATAAGATCATGCCCCCATAATCATGTATCGATTCCAGGCAGGAGGGATTCCATAATCCCCTGTTAAGGACCACTGTGGCTGAGCAGCATGTTACATCCCAGCATGCCCTGGGGCATCTCTGGATTTCCTGCTTTCAGCATTCCCACGTGTCACCTTAGGACTGTACTCCTGAGGACTTTTGCCACTAGATAGGAGGCTTTTAGCCTTTTACCGAGGCTGACATCACTCTCGGGAGGCCTGAGGTAAGAGCTCGGTTTGTCTCACCAAAGGAGTCTTTTGTGTAGCTCCCTCCCAAGGGTTTGAGACTCAGCCACGCGTCCGATCACATCCATCAATCGATCAAGCACATTTTATTTAGTATTTCACACAGCAGCGCTGTCCCAGAGTGTTCTGAAGAGATGCTTTGTGGGAAACAGAGTGCAATGTGGTAACCTTCCCAAATCTGCGGTGCCCAGCGGTGATGTGGCACTACTTCTGTTAACTGCAGATTACACTGGCCAGCTTTAATTTGCGGCCAATCAAATTAGCAAATTTATTAAACGGCCAATCAAAACATCAGATTTAATGAGTGGCCAAACCAATCATCAAACGTGTATCTGGGAGGAATTATTTTTTTATGCAAAGTATTTTATGCCTTTGTAAGTTGGGACTTTTTCCACCACTCAGTGCATGTATGTGTGGTATGCATGGGTCTCCCTGAAGCACGTCCATGAGGAGCCCATATAAAGTGATGAGGACTGGGACTGTCCTACTATGTTAGGGAGAGCTTTGTGGCTGAGAAGTGGGGAAAGCTTCATGGGCAGGGTAACGTGTGTCCCACAGACAGTCAAAATCCTGAGGCCCCATTTCCTCTCTCAGCACATGTGCCCCCCTGAAAACTCCATGTGTACCAATGTGCTGCTTCATTTATTTATGCATGATCGTATTTGTATGTGAATTCCTTAAAATTCTGTATTTTATGATGTGTTTCTGAATGGAAACAGATGCCTTAGCATAAACCCGATTTACTGCTTCTGGAGCATATTTTGGATGCACATTCCTTAAGCATGACACGACCTGCAGAGCAACACAGCCCAGTGAGACATCAGATCTCATATCCATCAGGTCTGAGCATTTCCACCAAGCCATTAGCTGCAGGGGAGTCAAACAAAACACAAAAATCACTGTACGGTTTATCCAAGATAAACTGCTTACTGAAACCGAGGGTGACACTAAAATATGCACAGTGCATTTTGCCAATAAGCAAGAAGCTTCATATGAATTAGGAAGCAGAGGAAAGTAAATATTTGAATAAATTATAAGGGGAAACACTTGCTTATACTTCTTCCTTTGCAGAATTTTACTTAAACATATTACAAGCACCTGAAATACATACCGATTTTAATATGCTCTTGCAAAGCATTGAAATGTAGCTTCCCTCACAAATAAACAACATGATGAATTGCAGTCGAGGCTGTGTTAAGAGTCAGGGCAGGCAGGCCGTCTCAGCTGACACCCCGGCACATTTAGGGCAGAATGCAGAAGGATAATGGACACGTGTTCATGCTGACAAGCTGTAATGAGACAGGGCGTCGGGAGCCTGCTTGGGCTGCGAGCCAAACGCGAGGCTGTGGGCCGCACAGGCCAGCTTACAGGCTCTGCTGAAGGTGAGTCAGATTCAGAGAGCACTAGTCACTTCCCAGTGAGTGGGATTTCACAGGGCCCAACTCTCGCAATGACTGTATACTTATCTTATTGTCTATTTTATTTTATATGGATAAAAATACAATGATGCTCTATTTGCTATTTGAACAAGAACATATACATCGGAATGCCTCATACACAACACATAAACTGTCAAGAATGAAGTTCAGGGTCCGAGCACGAGGTCAGGCTGTTTTTCTGGCACCCTGGAGCAAGTCTGGGGTTAAGAGACTTGATGAAAGGCCCAATAGAGTGATATGCACACTACACACTGTGCTGTTGTAACATACCTCATCCTCCAGCTTCATTACACACTGTCCAGCTTAACCTGCGTCTGCAGTACACACTGTGCTGCTGTAACACACCTCATTCTCCAGCTTCACAACACATTGTCCAGCCTTCCCTGTGTCTGCGTTACACACTGTTTCTGTAACACACCTCATTCTCCAGCTTCACAACACTTTGTCCAGCCTTCCCTGTGTCTGCATTACACACTGTGTTTCTGTAACACACCTCATTCTCCAGCTTCACTACACGTTGTCCAGCCTTCCCTGTGTCTGCGTTACACACTGTGTTTCTGTAACACACCTCATTCTCCAGCTTCACAACACTTTGTCCAGCCTTCCCTGTGTCTGCATTACACACTGTTTCTGTAACACACCTCATTCTCCAGCTTCACTACACGTTGTCCAGCCTTCTCTGTGTTGTCGTTACACACTGTGTTTCTGTAACACACCTCATTCTCCAGCTTCACTACACGTTGTCCAGCCTTCCCTGTGTCTGCG
>JAODKM010000034.1:17851593-17861691 GCA_026780845.1 Petrocephalus sullivani
TTTCTAAAGAATGCTTTCAGCACCTTGTTGAATCAATGCCACGTAGAATTAAGGCAGTTCTGAAGGCGAAAGGGGGTGAAACACCGTATTAGTATGGTGTTCCTAATAATCCTTTAGGTGAGTGTATATATGAATACGCATTGCTGTTGATCAGATAAGTCCAATAAGTCTAATGGATCCAAAATGAAAGATCTTCATTTCCGCAGTCACTAACCATGTATTCCTTCACAATACTAAGCCATAGAAAGGTCCCCAATGAAAACCCTGCATTCCCACATTTATAAGATGATATTTGTAGTGCCTGAAAATTCAAGTATTAGATGAGATTAAAAATTGAGAAGTTATATCAAGACTGTGTCAGCATTTACACATCATGTACACATCAACTCATGTACATACAGTGCAATAAGCCTAAAATCAAAAGTTTAAGAATTGCTGTAGAATGGATAGGGTTGTAAGGGTTATGGGTTTACAAGGGTAAGATTAGAGAATTGAGAAAAATGTAACAAAATATAGCAAAGAAGTAAGTGATACTACCCCCCGACCCGGAACACAGATTTTGTTTAGAGTGATTGTTTGCACACTTATCCTCCTCCTGATCATTTTATTCCGACTTTCCTTTTGTCCAAATTAAGCTTGTTTCTCTTGCAGTCTGTTAAGGTCTACACCATTAGCATGCAGTTACATACAGGTGCTTATAAGACGAATTTGTCTTAAGTGGGATTTCTTTATCATCGCTGCTTCGTGAGCTACATGAAATTTTCATGGGGTTCAGTAACTGAAGTAGCACCAACTGCAGGTGCAAGGTCTGCTTATTATCTGAATGAACCCAACTATCCCATGGAAAACTCGTTTCAATCAGGCTAACAGCACAGTGTATCCAGGCTAAAAAAAAAACACCAATGAGTCTCTTTGTTTACCAATCAGCTGTAATTGAGTTTATGCTATGATGGAGGACTAATCATTAATGAATTCTTTAATGCACGCTGCACTCCCACACTTAAAATGCACACTCTGAAGAGAGGTGCGCAGAGATGAGGGGTAGGGGTGGAACATGGCGACCGGGGGACTCCTGAAGTTTGTGAATCATAATAGCGTGAAAACAGTCTTTTTATGTGCACTAATTAACAAATAGTTTTCAAAAAAATGCAGAGATGAGCCAGAGGGTTTGATAGACCTTTTAGTGTCCAAGGCAACTGCTGGCATGAGCCGAAAACACAAACAGCGTGTAGATGGAGTGATGAGTGGAGTGAATAATGGCAGTGACAATCCATGACAGATCCACATTCTCGAGCATGTTATTTAACGATAAGCGTCTTTTTTGTTGCATGCTATCACTAGTGCTGTCTCAGACACGGTTTTGCAATGTAATCTGCATGTATCCAGAGACTTCGGAAAGGGTGCAAACTACAAAGCATGTTGGCCAGCTTACACCCCTGCAGGAATAAGGTCATTATGTTTGGCCATAGAAGAGCTAATGGTCCCAGCCAGGACATGACAGGCCATGGACTGAGTGCTCAGAACTCTCCAGAAGGAAGCCGTCTTACCTCAGCCAGTCTGAAGCCTTGAAAGGTGCCTTTTTAATGAATGTGTTGGCTCTGTGTGACACTCGCCTTGGTGATACAGGCTTTAAGGGCGACAGTGTGGTAACCAAATCCATATATCATTAGTCATCGCAGCCGTAAATGGTTCTGATACTAGTGTTGCTGTCCTTGGTGCTGACAGCACTGCTGCTGGCCTTGGTACTGACACCAGTGATGTTCTGTTGGTCCCGGTCTGATAGGCAGGTTATCATTTGGCCGTAAACCGTCATCAGTGGTAAACCAGCACCTAAGTTTTGACTGATGGTCGTTGCCAAGCTACCAATTAGGGTCTTTGATTCGTTTTCCCAAGACAATGTAGCCAATAGCAAACCCAGATCCGTCTGCTTGAAAAAGACAAGTGCGTAGGAGAATTTCTGATTTTGCACTCGTTGCTCTTTTGTAATTGCATAATGACTCCCGTCCGTCACGGTGTATTTTTTCCACATTTTTTCCCCATTGCCTCGCAGAATATGCCCATTAATGGAAGATGCTGACACAGCTCTGTGCCTCTCTCTCTTTGGGCGAATGCTACTTCCTGTAGCTTTTGACATGAAATAATAAGTTGCAGAACGAGGCATGATTACTTTTTAGAATCCGAAATAAGTGGCTGAAAAATAACGACGGATTGAAATAGTCCGGGGTCACTGCCCTGAGGAGTTTCACTTTATTTCATCTTACCGTGGCTGTGTGTGTGTGTGTGTGTGTGTGTGTGTCTGGCAGACACCAGACTGCAGACCATCACTTTCTTCTCAGAGTGCATGTAATATGGCCTCATGGATCGCTCCCTTGCCGTGGCAGGACCTCCCTGAACCATCACGTGTAAGAAAGCGGCAGGACAAGTGTCTTTGGGGCTGTCAGAGTGAAGGACAGCGATATTAGGAGTGAGCACTGGAGTGGCCGCTAATGGCATGACTAATGAAAGATCCCATTACTGGCATGAGGGCCGGGCTGGGGGGGGGGGCGGCTAAGAGCCCTGTAAACTGCTCTCGGCCCTTACCCCGGGCGCCCATTAAGGCCTTGCAGAGCCGCAATCCTTTCTCATTTCGGAAATATGAAACGTCCGGCTACTCTTTCCGACACTAACGTGACATCCGCCTGCTCCCCACTTTATTCATATTAAACGTTACCAAAAGGCCCCCTTTGTCTCTCCTCCCCTCTGCTTATATATGATTTACTCCCAATTAAGCCAGTGAGTCCAAATTGGTCTGTATCTATTTGTAGAAGGGATGGTTTTCTGTGTCAGATATCAGCTTCGATACATTTACAGGCTTCTCTGTATTTGGTTTGTTTCTGGTTTTTTTTTCCCCGTTTTTTGCAAATTAAGGTGTCCTTATAACCAAGAATACGTGTTGAAGTCATTCTAAGTGATACCATTAAGACTTTTTGGAGGAACAAAGGAGTGTTTCTCCCAGGGGCCTTTGAGGAACAAAGCCGTGAAGGGTCTGGCTCTGTCCCGAATCTCCCTCTGGCTTGCATCCTGCTGCGAGTCTCCCTGGGACGGGCATAGTGCAGCCGTGGCTGTGAGGTGCTTTGCAGGAGATCTCGCCATTTCTCAGAATTATATCAGCAGCTTTCCGTTATCTTGCTCCAGTATCCCAGCTTCCTTATTATGTATTATTTCCCACACTGGACAGGGTTCTGACCAGCTCAATCACACACAGAAAAAGAAGAACGTGCATGCGTAATTTAGTTATTAAACATTCAACAGATAATATTTATCTTTCGGAGTAAACAAATTAGAAGAGAATCTGCAGGGCAATGAGCTAAATGTGCGTGGTGCTTGTCTGTTTACGTTCAGTCGCACTACATAAAGACATGAGATAAGGAAGGATCATTAGACAGCACAGGCCTGTCCTGCCATGTAGCCCAAAGCAAACAAAAAGAGTGAAATGACAGTTAATATTCTCGCATCGGGACATGCTTTGGAATCTCTCAGCTGAGCTAGTCCTGTCTCCATGGTAATTTACCCACATAAAGCTGAAATGGGGGTTACCCAAAAATCTTCACACCACTGCCTCAGTGTTTCTATGGCGTCCATCCTTCCAGAGATGAAGCTTGTCACGGTGACAGCAAATACTCTGGATTTTCTCAGCTTAGCGGCTGCCAAATGAAGCCTTACGCCATCATCCTCCCTGATTGTAGCCGGCATGCTTCACCGGGACAGCGGGTCACGACATTTGTCAAGAGACGGCTTCGGGTCAGTTTTCGGGTCACATCCTGTTGTGTGGCTTTCCGGTTATGTGCCTCTGAGTGCAGAATGCTGCTGACCCAGGCCTGTGTCCGACATGGGAGAGGAGCACACGTCCTGGGCTGTGCCAGCCTCACTCTACTGCCTGGAAGCGAGTTAACTGCACAACTTGCAAGCTACCGCCAGGCCAGAGAAAACTTGCAGGAAGGAGAGCTAACAGAAAACTTTAAAAAGCTCACCCATACCAGAAAGAAACCTGAAGCAGGGCAACCTAACTAGTGAGAGGCAACCAGCGCTAGGAGGAATGACCCAAGTGACAGAGCAAAGCTACAACTCACCTTCCCATAGGAGTCTGAGCCTGATGCTGGAGGCTACCCTCCCATAAAGCTTCTTTGTTGCCTTTTTGGGTGCTTCAGCTTTCAGATGCCAGGATTTTTGGCCTGCTCTGAAGACTGCGTGTCGGCTGCATGGCCGAAGATCGGTGACCAGCTGAATTTCTCTCGGTTCCAAAGATATGCAGTCCTTGACTGTGCATTATATCTGTCCAATAATACAAGCCTGGGCTTAATGGGTGCGGAAATCAATGCATTTTGCGTTTGTTGGGTCCTAAGGGTTAAGGGGTAAATTTAATCCAGTTTGATACAGTCACACTTCTTCTCACAATAATCACAATAAGGTCATTTACTGCTGAATGTCAGTGAGTCGCAGCTGTGTCTCCTGGGGGTAAATTCTACTTCCCTTCGGAGTTAAACCCAAATTTACAGATGAATAGTCAGAGCTGGAGTAAAAGCGTAGTGGTACAAAGGCGTGACTTGTTTGTTCACCCTATTGTTGGTGTGTGTTTACATGAACTCACATCAGCATTGTAGGAGGTCATGAGGCAGAGGCCTGAAATGGCCCTAAAATAGCACTGACTCGAGGACAGCAGAGTGTAAACAAAACCAAACAGCACTATTCACTCTAAATGAACAGCCTTAGACGTGCTAAGAACCTCACCAAAATAGAGATTCTAGAGCAGATGAAAGCAGTTGATGAAGACAGCGACCCACACAAATTGCAACGTCCCTCTAAGTTTCAGCACTCTCCGAGCTGATGCCATTTACGCTGTAAGAAGGCAATCTGTCCAGGGTGGTCAGCTGGGACCCCCCGAGGCGCTAGTTTGCTTGAGAATGGTACACATTTTGTAGTCAGTGAATTTTTGTAAAGCTATATGTTCTCTGCCCATTCTCAGCAATAGAACAAGCACCAAGACTGCGTTTTTGTTATTAAAATGTTACAACCGGGATTGCCTTTCCCCAAATGACGAAAGACCCATAGCATTCAATCAAGGGACTGACAGCCTGGCCCAGTCACCAGCAGCTCATTCTCCACATCCGTTTGATGAACTTTCCAGAACTTACAAAAAGCAGCAGAATAAACATTTGGTTCACCTTTAAGGGAAATTGCGTGTTGCAATTACTGTGTCAGTTTGGACAGGTCAGAATTAGCCCGGGGGGGCGTCTTTGGCCAGGAAGTGTGAGCTGTGATATGACGACGAATCTGCACACCAGATGTGGTCCAGGGAAAACTTCACATTAGGATTCAGAAGCAGGAGAAATTCAGATAACTTTGGAAAAGCAGTGGTGGGCTTGAGCAGAACAGCCCACGGGTTTCCGTTCTGCACAGGGGTCACCTCAGCCGTTGGATTCTTCTCCCCCAGCTCCCCTACCCTGGAGATGTGATGGAAAAGCTGGAGCGCAAAGCGATTCATTCCTCCCAGCCGTCACTGCTATTCTGGCCGACTCCTACACTCCCTTGTTATTTAATTTCCCCTCCGCAGAAGAACACCTGCTCGCTGATCTCTTGACATCCCTGCTGCCTGATTATTTGAGCTGACTTCAGACACAGATTCCTTCGCTTTATTCACACGTCAAAGAGGCCTGCTCCAGCAGTGAGCACATGACTCGGCCTCGTCTTATTATTTCGTGTCAGATTGGGTAACTGAATGGCGCATTTTATTTAGTCCAGCGTATGTGTAATCCTCCTTTGTCTGCACATTATTGCTGGCCTTAACGGAGGGTTTCTCTAATAAACCGCAGTGACTAATGAAGCCCCTGTGGTTCCAGGCGCGGGTAAAATAGGAGATTTCTGCTTAATGCTTTAATTCTGCTTAAAGACTCCTGCCGGCATTCCTGATCATAGCTATGCCCCTTCTCCATTCCTGGCTGTGAGCGGCACTGGGAATATCAAAGATAACTTGGATTGACTCAGAGAAGGACCTTCATCATTGGCCCAGGCCGGAAATAATGGTCGATGCTGATAATCCTCCTTACTCCTTACTCACTAATGAATTTATTCCAGACTTCTGTGGTTCTGTTGATATTCTGGACCAGTATTTCTAAACTCGGTTTTATTTTATAAAAGGCTGCTCTGGGTTTGACTGTAAGTTTGACTATGTCTGTGGACTCGCGTGGACTCACGAAAAACACAGCAAAGTCTGTTAAAAAAAAATAATAATACAAAAGAACATAAAAAGGAACAATGTTCATCCAGAGGACCGAAATGTGTGTATTAGTTTTAGGAGGCTACTGAGATGGAGGGATTAATTATTAAAGTGTATGCACACAACACCATCAGTCAGAAGAGGTCAGAATGAAGGCTTCCTGGGGGCAGAGTGTACCAGCGTGGCAGCGTGTAGCTACAGGCTGCAGTGCTACGCTGTGTTAGCTGATGTATCTTGTGAGTCTTCAGATGAAGTCCACAGCTATGCTACTCCGCATCCCTCCTTTGGGCCAGCTGCTGTCTCCCAGCGTTTTGGATGCACCGCTGTTTATCGTCTCTCTTCAGTACATTTCTGTTCTTTTCACACTGATACTGTTTCCTTTGTTTGCCGTTTGCAGCTTCCTTAAGCAGGCTTGTTGTTCCTATGGACATCTGTGGGCCAGCATGTTCTCACGTGCCTTTATCTGACCTGCGGTCACCTCCTCGGGGTCCTGGCGTGTAGAATGAAAGGCGTGTTTGTGTTTGAAGAGCAGTGGCTGTTTCGGAGTATGTTAAAGTGTTCGCCACATGCCGGGCCTGGCACACTTAGACCACAAGGCCTTCTGTCACACGGTCGCTTGGTGGAATGTGGGGAGAAGTGATCGCTAGCAGACCTTCTCCTCTTCGCTTTCCTGCTCCTCTCTGACGTCTTTAAGAGTTCGCAAAGTTGGTCGGATTTCGCCATAGTACAGCAGCTGTCCTGATTCCTAATGCCCCTTTGAAAGCCGAGCGCTCGCCACTTCATTTGGCCACTTTCAAGCTCGCGACATAAATCAGTATTTACTTCATATGCAATCTTTGTTTTCTTTCTTTTTCTCCCTTTCCCCCGGCAGCCGCGGCACACAAATCCGCGCAGGACGCGGCCGTCAAATGGAAACAATTTCAGATGTTTTAATCATCACATGCTCAGACCTGTGCTGCAGACGGTTATCAGGGATCCCTAAGCAACATGAGCTGTCCACGCAGGCAAGCAGGCACTTATTTGGCTATACTGCAAAACAATGCAAATTAAAATTAATATTCTAAGCAGTTGTCTACAGTGTTTATGTTCATGGCAGCAATATCTAGAATCGGTAAGAACAATGACCATGTACGGGGGGAAGGTGATTGGGTGTATTGTACTGATTCTGTCCTCCTGTTCCTCAACCCTCAAATTCCTTGTTTTTCTTTCCTCTCTTGCTTCCAATAGGCCTGGTCAGACCTCAATGCCCATAAATCTCCGTGGCCCTAAGTCTCCTTTCCTTACTTTTGCTCGAACGGCTCTTCTTCAGGGGAGAGTGGTTTCTGATTCAAATTGACATTACGGACACTTAAACAGCTGGAGACTTACTGCAGTATTTTGGTTTAATTGGCTCCACAAAGGCATTTGCCCTGCCAGGATTTAATTCTGCAGTGTTGCAGCTTCCTAAGCAGCTTGGATCCCCTCTGTCCGTCTGAGATCTTTATTCTGCGCCTAGACCATGACCTCTGACTATGTGCAGCCGAGGTTGAGTTTACCGGCTGTGGCCACTTTGATGCTGCCTGAGACCCCAGTCCTATTTATCCACCCTGCATTTGTCCTGCCATGTTTGGCTACATCTCCGCACAAATAGCCAAGTTCACTCGGGTTCCTGGGTAATTCGCATCCTTGGACAAAACACAAAAACAGGACTTAGCAGCTCCTGGTTGTACTGCTTTCAAGTCGGTCTGTTTCTTTCTCTTAAATTTAATGAATGATCCAATCTAGTAACGTAAACAGAAACCAGGCTCTGACCTCCGAATACCGGGTCCTCTTGTGGACATGCGGCTGGTCTGCTTTCGATCCGCTCGCCTCGTTGCTCCCGCTGAATGAACCTGACTGCAAGGCAGAGGTACAGTGTAACTTTCTCTGGCACAACTTCTCTACAATGGACTATTTTGCGAATTTGATTTAATGACAGTTTTGCACAAGCTAACAAGGGCCAGAACTGAGAAATGTGCATCTATTAATGATATCAAACCCATTATACAAACTAACAGAAGAGTAAGGTGGACTGGGAAGGTCACACTTCATTTAGGATAGGCCTTTCAAGGTCAAATCTTAATCAGGATGTCTAAAGATGCCACAGTGAACGTCCTATCAAAAGTCGGCAGGAATATTTGAAGGCTGTGACATCCAAGCCAAACCGCCATGAAGGACCCTAAATCTGGCATTTGAACTTGTATTTGTGCACGAGGCTTGCGGCGCAGTGTCACGTTTGTGCACCGTTGTATCGCTTTTTGTGGAAAGTGACACGTCTCAGCATCCTTCTGTGCCGGCAAACATATGGGAGAGTGAGCTCTAGGTGCCGGGAAAGAGGCGCGTGGAAGAATCCGCGTCTTTCCTCATCTCAGATTGTTCCCAGCTTTTATCTGAAGGATTATGAATGTCGACAGCAACACGACACGCCTCCTGCGCGTGTTTATCCCGAGATGCTGCCCTTAAACGCGCCGTTTCATCCCATTAATACAGACTTTAATTTAAACAGAGACGAAGCCCACTTTGAGAAGTCAGAAGACGGAAGAGCTCAGCTCCGCAAAGAAAGCCGTGCAGTCCGAGAGTCTACCAGGGCACGGGGAGCGAGATGGGTACTGCAGGGTTAAAGACAAACGCAGCATAAAACCTGCCCCTGAGGTTGTCTGCATTTGAAATCTATCGAAGTGACTGACATGATTAAACATAATTTGTTTTAATCAAGCTGACATGATTAACATCCTTCCCCTTTTTCTAAACACAATAAACCACCGTAAACGCATCTCTGTGGCTTAAAATAACGCCGGGAAATAGATGCTTTTAATGCAGCTAGAAACATGTCTCCTAATGGAGCCACAAGCGAGCTCTGGTCGGGATTCGCGACCCTGGCGACGGAGGCATGCGACATATTGGAAGTCACTCGTGTACACAAGGGGTGGGGGGGGGGGGTGTTTGTGCTGAGAGGAATATAAAGGTCTTCATTGGGTGTTTTACCCCTTTAAAGCCAGTACTGGGACGAAACAAACTGCCAGACAGTTTAAAACAGGCAAACATTCTCTGCAATGAAGGTGAAGATGATTACAGCCACCATACATTTCCAGGAGCATTCCCATTCTGGTTGTGAGAAGATACCCATCACATGTTATGAGACTGTCCAGAGCGGATCGCGAGGCCGCGCTTTAATGATAGACCGTATCAGAAAGGATAACTCTTCCCATGGCAAAGACATGACACTAATGAAGATTAGCATAAAAGCTCATCGGGGCTGCTTTGCTAACTGGCAATTAATCTAATGATTAGCCTATAGGATGCCTATAATTACACGGGAAAAAGAGCCAGCCCATGTGCATTGACCAAGTTGATGGTAATTAGTATTAATACTATAACAATTACCCTAATGTGCTCTGGATAAATTTTTAGCACATGGCTCTTTAAAACGGGCAAATAATAAATTATGGAAAGGCATGGAGCCTGCCCCAGACAGCCTAGGGGGCGCCCTGGACAAAATGCCAGTGTTTTATGTCACTTTTAAAAAGCAGTCGCCTGGACCTGCTTATGCAAAATTGCAATTGATATTTATACATAAATTATAAATGGACATTATAAATGAATTACAACACACACATTTTGATTTAGAGGTGTCTAAATAATTCAAATGTGGAGCATGTAAAAAGTACACACACACTTAAGGTGATTCATATTAAGTTGAATGCCAGCACTATGTGTCAGCTATGAAGGAGGTCTAACAATCCTCACTTTGATACTTGAGTTTCTAAGGCAACACGAGGCAGCTAACAAGCTTCCAAAGAGCCCAGCCTGATCTGTAGGTGCATCAA
>JAODKM010000034.1:17870492-17882753 GCA_026780845.1 Petrocephalus sullivani
GCAGGGCTCTGCCAGTTACAGCTGCATGGTAACAGGGTCCGGTGGCTGGATGGCAGGGCTCTGCCAGTTACAGCTGCGTAGCGGCACAGCAGGCAGGGAGACGCGGGAAGCGATATATTTCCATGCGATGACAGAGGTTTCGTTGTTCTCGCTTTTGTCTCTTCCAGAGGACGCGTCGGGTGGCTCTGTAATTAGTTAGCTTTATTGGTGCATGCCGCTGCGCTCGGAGACTTCCCGTCTGTTGATCTTTGAACCCCGCCTGCTCATTATGGCACGGCTGCACACTCCGTGGCCTCGTTTATTGTCCGTGCGCCATGTATGGCGCCATTATTTCACCGGGCACCGATGACTCTGGAAGGCTGTTATGGTACTGGGGGAGACATAATTGCCTGACCTTTATCAACACTTCTGTGGAAATGCCCGATGAAAATAGCCCGTTATTAGGTTTACCTAATTAACATTGATTACTCCACATCCTCCATTCTGCGGATAGTTACAGAGAACGATATTACTGGTGTAAAAATACGGCAGAGGGGGCAGCCATCCGAGGGACCTCTACTTCACTGGCCGTTAATGTGAGCAAAGGGCCCCCGCACAAAGTCGTCACAACTCACTCCCCCGTCAATAGGTAACCTTAAGTGAGTGCATTTTTAAGTTTATATGTGACACTACAGTAGCATGAATCAACAGATGCATCACTTGCTATAGTCCTTATATTTTTCCATATATTTTGGTCACACTTTAGTTTAAGATTTACTCCCTAACTATTAGTACATTGTTACAGGATAATATATAAACAGATGGAAAAACCCATTCACAAACAAATTTAGAAATGTATTATGATCATATTTTGCTCCTGGAATTTATATAAATCACTTGCAAATATAAATCAATGGATTAGTAAGCATACTCAGAAATCAGATATAATTTAGCATTTACACTGTTTAGTAAATACATGTGACAGGAGATATTTTAATAATACGTTTCATAATACTATTGTACGTGAATGTTTTTATTTGCTAAGTATATATTTTTAAATGAATTTTAACTGTTTATTAAAAGTTAAGGAGCAGACCTTAAAACTGAAGTGTTACCTAAATTTTTATGGAGTATAACGCATTTATACCAGTTGGCATGAAAGAATGTACATGTGATTTTATAGAGGGAAACCGTGATTTATGTTAATAACTGTAAATAATTAAAATGTGACTGTTGGTTGACTTAATTGAGTAATGTAGCAGGGAAATAAACACAAAGAACAAGAAGCACATTTGGAGGGACCTCTGTTCATTTCACTCGCGGAAACGGAATATGTGTTTGGCATCCATGGTCTGGCTGTGACGGTCAAGGTCTGCTTGCTGGAGGCTGAGCACTAGGAAGAAGGTTGATGCAGCGCACTAGATCCAACAAACATAACTGACTTTCTTTCTGCTGGGAGACTGACGTCTGGGTCTACAGATGGTCCACAGATGTCCCCAATTGTGAAGTAGGACAGAGCAAAACAAATCCCATTTATTTTAATAAAAATAAAATATTTAGGTTCTGTAGAGGGACACATATCAGAGCAGGGCACAGCGCACCAACAGAGTGAGCAACAGTAGCACTGTTTAAAAATTAACATTCATTCCTCAGTTCTTTTATTTCTAGAACTATTCTCATTCACTGCTGAATGTATAAAAGAGTGTTTTATTCTTTCTTGGCCAACCATGACCCAGGCAACAGTTTGCATGATCCCTCAGTACAGGTGTCCCAGTTTCATTGTCCCCAAAATGGCCCTTACAGCTTCTGCATTCACCCCACTGAGTTGCAAAAACCCCACACCCAAGAAAGGTCGTCTTGCACACCATAAACATGAGCCATGCCCTTCTGTTTGATATCCCACCCAGACTGACTGTCACCATCGCTTCCGTCTATTTTTCCATAACCATTTATCCAATGCTGGGTCATAGAGGGCTTGGAGCCCATAGAGGGCTTGGAGCCTAGCCCAGGAAGCTCAGGGCACACTCTGGACAGGATGCCGAGCCATCAGAGGGCACAGACTCGGGCGAATTAGAGACGCCGATCCACCAACACAGCATGGCTTAGGGGTGTGGGAGGACGCCCTCGGCTTCTGTGACAAAACGTATCCAGGCTTCACAAGTACAGAGCCGGGGACAGCAATCAAACCCACAGCCCTGGAGGTGTGAGGCTCCACTGCTTCCCGCTGCGATACTCCCCTTCTCTCAGTTCCACTTGACGTGCACATAGCAGGTTTGGGTTTGTTGCATAAACAGGGCTCCATAAACAGGCACCTCGCGGGCCTTTCTCTGCCGCTCCTGGACCGCGTGTCGCCGGCGTCTTCTGCTTCTTCCTAATACCTCCTAAGGCCTGACATCAGTGTGCGATATTTGAATTGCGTGAGGCACCAAAAGGCAGAAGAGTTGCTTATCAAAATCTATGCCTACCTCTATGCCTGGCTGTTGTGCTGCTGTAGCTCGACAAACACAGTACAGCATTGGGCTAACAATGCAGAGGTTGTTAGTTCAGAGCCCAGGGAACACACATTGATCGTAAGCCTTCCCTCTACTTTAAGTCACGATGGATAAAAGTGTCAGATAGATGAATAACTATAAATTATGAATGCATCATTTCAGACTCACCCCTGCAGAATTCTCACAAGCTTTGCCGTTAAGCTGTTATTTGACTTGAGTCATTAATCTAATTGTGTTCTGCACGTGCATCAATTAAGACTGACACAAATAGCATTTTGGGTCGTTCTGTGGCACAGCGTGACACAATATCTGCCGCAGCGTGTGTCTGTCTGCATGGCCCCCACTTCTGTGACAAAGGTCAGCTTAATTCCTGATCCATTTGCACGAATGTGCCATCGATCCCACCTCAGCGAGGTGTTCTGTAAAAACATGACAGCGTACTCCTGTCGCCATGACATTTCCTTTTATAGTGCTTATGTTCACACCTCCACCGACATCATCCGGTTGAGAAACGGCTGTCACCTACTTCCCCTTCGATATCCGTTGCTGAGCTTTGCTTTGCTGGTCTGCGCTGTGCGGACCGGTAGTGCCTGGCTCATTCAGGCACACTGTTATTGTGCAGAGGGCAGATGTCCTGCCAGTCTCGCTCTCTGACCTCCACGGCCTCATGCTGTGGAACCTGTCAGAGTCGGTTCCTCTCTAAGCTCTGACTGGGTCGTCGAGTTACTGGGTCACTTCAGCAGGAGGCTGACCTTGATCCATCCTGGAGACAGCCTCTGTTATCCCAACAGGTATATCTCTGTTCTTCAGCTGCCCTGGTCTGGGAACTTAAGAACAAAGGAATAAAACGCCATACTGCAGCTCATCGCTTTAAAAGCATCGTAAAGCAGCATATTTGCTCTGGAAAGGATCTTTCGCTTGGCCACAATCTGCCACAGGAGCCTCAGCCAAGGAAAAGGCCGCTGCCCTTTCCCAGCTGCTGGTGGTTATTAACGTGTAATCCTACACTGCTGCAGATGGGCCGTCACGCAGCCGGCATGCAGTGTGATCAGCCCGGCGGCCATGTTGGCTGCATGGCGGCCACCAGCTCAGAGTTCACAGAGCAGTAGCCGGTATCCTGGCAGCAGGTTTCCCGGACGAGAGGGGACCTGACATTTCTGAATGGGGCGGTTTCGTCAGACAGCTGACAGAAGCGCTACTCTCACAGCTGCGGAGATGCGGGACATTCGGAAAGAAGACCGGCACAGGTGCTCCCAAGCCTGCCGTAATGAATTAATTACGAGTAAACATGGATGGGCTTGCTAAGCTGTTGGAACAGCCGTATCCTTCATCACAGCAGATAATATACTGCAGGGATTCTGAGACTTGATTCTTATAAGTAGCCCATTGCAGTCATAGTTGAAAAATGTGCTATTTGCTCAGAATAATAAGACCTGGAAGAAGTGTGTAAAGTAAAATACACTAATTTCATTAGAGATACACACTCACTTGCCTTGAATTGACTTTTGATCAGAACACAGTCATCATATGATGTCCCTGACTGAATAACTGCATTCATAGACACTGCCCCTTTAAAGAAAATGATTTACACCGAGTGTATCTTCATATTGTAATATGGAATTATATAGACACAGAAACTGGGGAATTGTCACATTTATTTAGTGGTAACTGACTAATGAATACATATAGGCAGCTACAAACAGACTTGAAAATCCTGCCAGATGTTGTTAAAACATAGCAAGTTCGTAAAGCCATTTGCTGGCACCTAGAGATACCCCAGGAAAAAAGAAAGACAAATGAATCATTTTGATATTTTTATGTCTAGTCCTAACCCCCCGGAAAGAGAGTTTAATACATATAATAAATCACTACTGATCCTCCGGATCACACGGTAGCTATATTTTATCAGAGAGGATACTGTAAGCTACTCCCTTTAGACTCGGCACGCTAACAGCTAACTCGCCGCGTCAGCAGATACCGAAGTCAAAGGGTAAAATGTTCCTGACCAGCTGGCGTTTTCACGGCTAGCGGGCAGGTAGCTGAACTCCTCAAGCTTGCGTGAATGCTGTGTATATACTGGATTTACATAATAAAATTAATGTGATTGAGGATGAGGTGAAAGACAAGCTTCAGTGCTTGTTATTTTTGGATAGTGCGCCTGTTTTTGTTAGGTTACATTTTCTTAATCATCCATTGTTTCGAAGAGCATTTTTCTTTGCAACGGAAGTGAGAAACAGCGGAGCAAAGCATTTCCTCCAGGTGGCCACTGAGAAACGGGAGCCTGTGCTAACTTTTAGAAGTGCTAAGAAAACAATTAATTTTCTTTTAGAGAAATGCTTGTTAATTGTTTAACGCAGTCCGCCTAGATTTTTCCAACGAGGACCAACTTTAAATTATTATTTTTACCCCAGCAGCTACCAGTAACTTTCCTCTTTCTCAATGGCCATTATTTTCCTATTCTGGTTTCATTCACTCCTTTCTAGGAATTTCTCGGGAGATTTTTCGTAACGGTAGTCGAATTCTGCGAAGGTGCCCCTGCCCAGACGAACATCGTACGTGCTAATGTGTTTGTTTGCTTTCAGCCTACGGATCTGAGTTCTTCTTCTCAGTTTCTTCATAAATAAATCTGCCAGCCTCTCCTCGTTACAATAGGGAGAGAGGCCAGCCCCCTGCTTTAGCACACTAGGCTAAGAGAGGTGTGATTTCTCAGCCACTCTTAACAAGCCGAGTCTCAGAATAACACCCCAGCCCCGCTGTGTCTGCGTCGGAAGGCCTTGGACCTCAGAACAAAAAAAAAAGCCCAACAGTTCAGCTTGATGACTGAAGATCACCACAAGGCCAAAGATCGCAAACACACAGTCTGCATTTCATTTGTCATTTTCCTATTTCTATCTGTCACTTACAGAGCCGGGTGAGCATTTTCTTTCTGTAGCCTTTCTCTGCTCTGACCCCATCAGCATTTCTCGCCTGTAATGCATATTAATATTTTTCTTTTTGTAACAAAGGTGTTGCCTATCCAGCAACAAGAAGGGTGCTGTTCTTTAGGAAGGCGCCTGGGAGGACAGAAAAAGGCCAACGCCCAGAATCCATCCCAAAGCCCTCATGCGGGGAACTATGGCCATCAGTTGGACATGTATAATAAGGAGGATGAGAAGGCCGGGTCAGCAAGGGAGAGGGAGAGAGAGAGTACGGTGGGCCCGGCCACCCCCGAGAGCTGTGAACCTCGCGCCAGGGCTATTTTAAGGAGCGAAGGCGCACATCACCACGCACAGAGGAGCAGGACGTTTTACGAAGTCCCGCTCCGTTCAGCTTCGCTGGCTGTGGGTAATATCTGTATGTGGGGCCAGGCGTTGGGGGGGTAAGGGGGGTGGGGTCACGCGGCCATGATTTACAGCGACATGCCTTTGGATACCTGCCCAGCCGTGAGTCCAGGACAAAGTGTGTTTACAAAGAGCTCGGTGGGACTCGCCGATCAATCAATCAGACGATCAATCCATCCGCACGCCGCTGTGAGTTTGTCAGAAAGAACAGGACGGCGTGAATTTTCCGGCTCAGACGACGAAAAAAAACAAAACAGAGGAGAATCAAGAGTCAGCGCTGAGGGGAGGGGGAGGTGGGGGTAGTTATTTCCAGATCCCAGGAAAGGCCCCCCTGAGGAAAAAATCCTGGAAAATAATGGTACAAAAGCAGGCATGTACTCCATATATCTGAAATAAAGTCTCTGCGTGAGAGGCACTGACACGCTGTTTCTAGCCGGTCGGCAAAGCCCTCCACTCATTTTTTTGATATTTTTTTTTATCTTTGGCCATATTCATTTTAAACCATGGGGAAAAAAGGGGTTTAAAACGAGGCAGGGTATTACAGTATTATAAATTTAATTGGATTCAGTCGAGGTTCTATATGACGAGATATGAGAGGCGGGATGAGACAGCCTCGTACAGTTCCGCTGCCTTTACACCAGCTTAAAGCTAAACAACGATATAAAAGTTCTTTGAAGCTGATTTGCCGCTCAGGTGCTCCACAACGACGAACAGATGCTAATATGACTTTTGGGGAGGGGTGTTATAATTTACGGCGTTCAAGGCCGTTTTTTTCCGCTCCTCAAGTGAGGAAAGGTCCACATTGCCGGGGTTCATTCGCCGATTATTCCACATCTGGCACATTTACACGCGGCGCCCTGCATATATCTTCACCGAGTTTCGCTACTCTCTGCTGAGATTTGCTTGACCTCCTCCTGCTTAATTCCCCCCCCCCCCCAGGCTTGTGGCATAATTTCCACCCCCAAAAGCGTGGCGGGGTTGTCGCTTTGCATAAATCTCACTCAGACAGACAACATAGTTCCAAGGCCAGCAATTCATCTTAATGTATATACTAATAATAAAGCCTACGCGTACTGTTATTTTAACCTGCATTTAATGTGACTTTACCACAAATATTCATTTCTGATTTATGCCACAATCCAGGTCCTTAGGAGTGGGACATAAAGCATAATAAGCGTTTTCCTGATGTCATTCACATGATGGGGATGTGCCCCCCCACCCTCTGACACAGGATGTGCTATTTGCCTCACTTGTGTGTTGCTTTGGACAAAACCATCTGCTAAATAAATGCTAATGAAGTCACGCATCACAATTGGCTGTGTGACTTGGTGTGATACTGGCCTTCCATGCTTAACACCTCCTGTAGGAGAACCTCAAGAAAATAAAAAGCATGTAATAGGGACCTTGTCTAGGTTCATTCAAAGGCTACTCATTATCCGTTTTCCCTCTCTGCTTCTTATAAAAGGCAATTAAGACTTATGTGTTTGCACAGGCATGATTTTAATGTGTGTCAAACCAGTTGAACACATAAGGTTTGATGAAACAGCCGTGGAGCCTGTTAAAATGCATAATTATTATAAACCTCAACCGACACACAGAACGCTACGATGCCATATGCTAAACTTCCATCTGCTCTTGTTAGCAGTGGGTTATTCTTAGAAGGTTTGAGGAAAACTAAAAGACTCGACGCCACAAGGCATCCAACGACTCGTTTCACCTCCTCAAAGGATCAGCAATTATCTGTTGGTTTCCTTTACAAAGTTATCTTCTGTTTTAGCTTTGACACATGTCACACCACTGTTCGGAGACAGGACGGGTGGCGTCTGTGAACCTGCATTATCACATCGGGTCATAAAGGTATCATAATGCGGTCTGGCCACTTACTTTGATCCTCATTAAGCACAGTGGCACGTTTGATCAGTGTGGAGATGAGTAAAAGCAGCAGACCCTGCCGAGGAGAGCATTCTCCAGCGTTTCCTTTCATGTACCCTAGTAACTCAGTCACTCTGTTTCAGATAACGGCCCATAAAAGCACACTGTTGGTCATCCGGTTTGAAGACCGATTTAAGCTTTTGTGATCAGCGACCTCTGTCTTGACCTTTCCAGAAGTGACCCCCGTCTCGGTTCGGAGGCGATGATGATTTATGGTGCCGTTTGCTAAGACGGTGTCGCTCGCTGTTAAATTCCCCGCCGCTGCTCAGCCGATAACTGGAGAGGGAGGCCACTCATACCATTGTGTTTGCTGCGGAGATCAAAGTTCGGCCGGCGTAAAATACATGTGCCGGCCACATGCATCCCTTGCCATCACTGAGTATTTACGTACCATCTGGTTCACCTTCTTCACTCCAAAATGTGTCTATGCTTTCAGGTGCCCCCATTCTCCCTCCAGGAATGTGCAGCAAACAGAAAATAAATGCACCTTTCTTGCCGATCTGTACAATATATTTCCGCATATATCACAGATATTTTACCTGAATGCAGGGAAAGGGTGACTAGTTAACAACAGGAATACCCAGCAAAGAAAGTCTATAGACGCACCTAGTGTGGGCTAGTGGTGTGGTGACCCAAAACTGTAACCAGAGCACAATCTAATTACATGTTAGGACCCTTTAGCACTCTGACAGCCAGGAATGTCCCCCAGCGGGAATGCCCCCCGCCCCTGGCACCAAGTGGGGGTCCCTGGGTACCCCTGGAATGCTGTTTCCCTGCGTCTGATGTCACTGCTGTGTGCTTTGCTGCAGTGAGAGGTTCCATGTTTGACCTTTAATTGTCCTAAAAATGACACATTGACCCCTATAACCATCAAAAGCCTGCAATAAGTGCTTAAAAATGCCCTCCAAACAGAATCCTTCTCGGACCTGGGCCCCTCCAGCTTCCCACATGGGAGCACTTCCTTTAAATAAAGCACGCCAGATGTGCCAGCGCGCAAAGATGACGAGGTGAGGACACCTGCAGACAAGATGTCTGGTAATGCAACTGCACACAGCAAACCGCTTCATTCATATTCTGAAGCTGTGATGTACGCATTGGACACACCCCTCATTTCACACTCACGGCATCTCGCAGGTGCTACCTGCCCGTCGCTTCCTCTCGGGCGTCGCTGTGTATCTATATACTTCCCCCAGCAATTTCCTTTCTTCTCCGTCTCTAGAGGTATTGCAATTTCATCTCACTCGTTCAAGTTGCACGCACCATTTCCCATCTTGCTTTCCCGTTTGCTTGTTCCAGAAGGCACACTGTGTATTCCTCAGTCTTTAGTTTGATGGCACGCTATGCACTCAGAAAATCACTTACATATCATCAGCACAACATACTTCCTTAAAACTTTATTAACTATTTAAGTTGGCACTTAAATGCATGAATCCATCCGTTGAGGAACAAACACTTTCATATTTCACAGCCCCTCTCTAATCCTAGTCACGTAAGGTTCTCCGAGCGAAGAATACTGAAAAGAGAGGCAGATCGTGAATTCATTAAACAAAGTACAATTTAACCACAAATTGTAGCTGGTGTGGGTGTGTCAGGAATGCTAATTGAACCACATGACAGAGGGATTGGTGAAAGGAATATGTGCTATTTTGGAACCAGAGACTTCCAAAAATGATGAAGAGGAACAAAAATAGATACAGTAAAACACAATGAAAAATGAAGAATAAGATCAGATAGGTGTTGGGTCACAGGAAGGGGTGCTTTGGCTTTGGGATTTCACAGGTTAAAAAAAAAAAAGAATGACAAAGCCCGGATGCCCAGCCAGCCCCTCCGTCTTGCAACCATCTTTGGCCCAGGTGAAGTCAATCCATTTTCTGTACCTGCATGTTCTATCCAGTTTACTGGAATAAAGCAGGGAATAGATGCAGGATGGGATGCCCACCCCTTGCAGGGTGTACACACATCTATGGACAATGTGGTAGCTATGATTCATTTGAGCTTATTTCTGGTTTGTGGTGGGAACACAGAACAACTGGAGAAAACCCAGCAATGAGAACATGCAAACTCCACACATGTGGAGCCAGGGCAGAGCAGACCCAGGTCCCAGAGGTATCCCACAACAGTGTTAACCACCGCACTACCTCCCACAGAGTCAAAGCTCCCATTTTACATCTGACTCACATACCGATTTAGGAATGTGCACAAATAGGTATTTATGTACCTTAACAGAATGCTGACATTTCATATTATTTCTGTGGTCTAGGTGTGAAATTCACACCAAAAGTATTTTTAGAATTAATCTCCTGTCAGTAAAACCATATAATAGGCAAACAAAACCCACAGCTAGAGTGAGGTCAGAAAGTTTGAGAGCTGGTGAAGTCCCATCGTAACAGGAAAAGCGTTCTATGCACATCATTGGTCCGAAGCCTTATGAAAATAAAAGTGGTGATAAACAAAACTGTATCACTAAAACGCTATGTACGGTACATATGTGTACAGAAATATAACATGTCACTATTTTATATATATGTGTTTATATACACACACACCAAAATTTATATGTGTGATGTCATACTGTCACACACACACGAAGACGTTATTAATCGAAACAGTTGCGTCTTCAGATTTAATATTTTTGTACTATTATTATATGTATATGTACTATTATATGTCCTATTTTGTACTAACTTGCAGGTTTGTGCAAGGTTCCACATATTCCACAGATTTTCAGATGTGAAAAAATTGTAAGCCAGAGTTTTGTAATGAGTGTTCTTGTAGCATGCTGTTTGGAGAGGTCTGTTCTGGAACGCCTAAGCGGTATGGAGAGCGTCTGTCACCACTTTGAAGCTGCGTCGGCTTCTATTATCTGGGTGACAACCTCAGTCACTGGCTTTATCATGAGTTCACTAGAGCTCGGTTTTTCTTAATTTAGAAGGTACGGTGCAGGGAAGATCTTCATTTTAAATCACCCATCATTCCGGGCGCAGGTCAAATTTAGGACTATCCCTGCAGGTCTCTCAAGGAGTCATTAGGTATGAAACCGGTGAGTCTTGGCTGGGGGCTACCAGGTGAAATTAGAATCATTTTTACCCTGCCCATGTTATTTGCATGACTGCTTAATCAGCCAGCCAGTTAATCATGGAGACATTTCCACTGAACCTCCTGTAGTGAGTAAAGTCAATCTTTTACACGTAGACAGCCAACGGATTACGGGAGACGGAGCCAGGCAGCCGCCTTAGTCTGATGTTAATTGTATTTTATGGTGTTCGTAAAATCATTAAATATTTAATTTAGCAGACGCTTTTGTTCAGAGCAACATACAAGTAAAGATCAGAGAGCAGAATAAGCCAGCATCCCTGGAACAGTTGGGGTTAAGGGTCTAACTCAAGGCTTCGCCTGGGACAGGATTATTCTGCCAAGCACAAGATTTGAACTCATGACTTTACAGACATGGCCACAGACTCCTGACCTGCTGAGCTGCACAGCATATCATTCATTAAATCCACTACCTTCCATTATGCTGCTAACATCTCCATTGATCATTTTTTTAAGTATGTAGGCTAAAATGTCACGTTCGTCCCTATTGTATGCTCAAATCCCTGTTGCTAGTGTAAAAAAGTCCTAAAAACATAAGTTATGGTTGCTCTCTTTATAATAGGACACCTATTACAGGATTAGCTATTTAAATTCTGCTAATAGCCATTATTTCTAGCCACTATATTTTCTGTGATAGCCTTCAGTTTTAAATCTAAATTTAGATTCAAATCCACTCTCGTTCTCAGGAGGAATTTGCAACAAGTTAGCGCCGTCGGCATGAGATAGCGAGTGAATACTGAAGTAGGTCACTGGGAATGCCCAGAAAGGAGGTCGAGCTGTGGACACACTGTGCAAAAATCCTCAAAGGTGGAAGAATGTCAAGCCTGAGGAGCAGGCTCTCAGATCGAGCCAAGCGATTCTTCTAGCTACAATTTTGTGATCTTCTAAGATACTATTCTGTGATCTTTTTAAACATAGAAATGTTGTGATGGTCCTATACTGCAGGCCACACGGCATCAGCTGGAAGCTGTAGATTCGCAGGGATGTGGACCCTCGCCAGAGCACACATTCCAGCTTAGCAGAGGCATGTGAAACTGGGCTGTGGAGGGCGGGGGCTGTTTGGTGTCAGGGTGTTAGATCCTTGTGTGTAGGAAGCGAGTCGCGCCGCAAACATCCATCACCTCAAACAGCCCTTCGTCCTTCTGCGTCTCAGAGTATCCAGCAAGCACCATGATAAAATGTGCAATGGGATCTGCTAGAGGATGGTGCAAAGCTCACTGCGTTTCTAGGAGTAATGCAATTTGATCCTTCGTGATCTTATTCCCGAATTTCCGATTTGGAAGTTTTGTCTAGCTTTTTAGTGCTTGGATCTAGAAGGCTGAGGAGAGGAGCTGTCATTGACGCAGGGGTAGCTGACAGTGACAGTCACTGGCCACGGCAAAGGGGGGGGGGGGGGGGGCAAGCAGGGGGAAAAAAAGAAGAGCCCCACCCCCGGCGCGGGCGAC
>JAODKM010000034.1:17896018-17909085 GCA_026780845.1 Petrocephalus sullivani
AGGGAAACCAGGAAGAGGTGTGAGGGAGAGACAGTAGGAAGAGGTGTGAGGGAGGGAAACCAGGAAGAGGTGTGAGGGAGGGAAACCAGGAAGAGGTGTGAGGGAGGGAAACCCGGAAGAGGTGTGAGGGAGAGACAGTAGGAAGAGGTGTGAGGGAGGGAAACCAGGAAGAGGTGTGAGGGAGAGACAGTAGGAAGAAGTGTGAGGGAGGGAAACCAGGAAGAGGTGTGAGGGAGAGACAGTGGAAGAGGTGTGAGGAAGGGAAACCAGGAAGAGGTGTGAGGGAGAGAAACCAGGAAAAGGTGTGAGGAAGGGAAACCAGGAAGAGGTGTGAGGGAGAGACAGTAGGAAGAGGTGTGAGGGAGGGAAACCAGGAAGAGGTGTGAGGTAAAGAAATCAGGAGGAGGCACCAGTATCTGAGAGACACATGGGAGAGGCACCAGGGAGGGTCTCAGAAAAGCATGTGGATAGTAACGTCTATGGAGGCTCAAAACTTTGCCCTGCCAATAGAAAGGCCAGACCCCAGCACACAAGAGGCACATTTACTTTAGCAGGATGAGCGCTTTAAGAGCGCTCCAATTGAACGTCCTGCAGCAGGAAAATGAATTAAAGATGCTAAGCGTTTACAAAATGTGGGGATTTTTGGCTTTATGATGGAACTACACCACGGAAGGAGCGTAATACGATTTCTTGGGCATGTAACTTAATTTTAGGGTCTCCAGCCTTAGTTGAACAGATGAGGGGATTTTATCCAAATGGATCTTAACTGAAAATGCGGAACAAGACATTATTGAAGCATCGAATAGAAAAGGCGCACATGGCTCCTGCGAGTGAAGGTTGCATGTAATTCATGACCTTTTGTTCACATGTCAAGTTGAAATACCAAAAAGGTCAACCGCCTCGGAGGCAGAAAAGTGCATTTTTAACCCTGTGGAGCAGCTAGCGTGACCTCGCGCACCCCCTCTGCTGGAGCCCGGGCTAATCGCTGTTTCTCTTTTCACCGCGTCAGGAATTTCATTTTCATTCGCCGCAGCGCCACATGCCTTTCCGGCAGCAGGACTATGAAAGGAGAAAGGCCTTTAATCCATAGCTTAATCAGACTATATTTATTCCGGCCCTCTAGCCTTGCTGTACGGCCACTGGTGAAAATCCTGTGTCACACACATGTGCCCACTCGTCAAGTAGCGTCCGGACCCACCCAGAGCAGCTTGTTAGATACGCAGCCTCGCCTTGCGCAGTGGCGTGTGCTGAATGCCGTTAATGTGAGCTCCCAGGTGAGCGCTCATCTCCGGCTACGTCCCTGTCCTTTTCCCCCAGCGGCCTCTGTCTAGTGACGTGTGACGGCAAACTTCCCAAGGCCGCCTTCCGGAGTTGCCGGAGCCCGCCTCCTTCCCAGGGATGTCTCCGTCTCCTGATGCAGGTGCCTTATCCTCCATCATCTCACTGACAGCAGAGCAGAGGGACCATTATCTGCCTTCTGAGTCTTTTGTAAAAGTATCTCCCACTTTTGATCAGGTTTATTTTGAAGTTGCTTTTCATTCATTTCAGGCTTCCTACTTGAATCTACGGCCTGCACTGGATGACTCCGAACTTTAACATTATAAATGCTTCTGGTGCAGTTTTCCCACATTCGGAATTAGTGCACCCTAAAGGATCTGCCACCGCAGCCCTTATCTCCACCTAATATTTAAAAGAAATAACCTCTGTTGTTTACCTGGAACCTCCCTCGGCCCAGTATGTTGAAAGCGCGGCTTAAATCTCCAGCTACCAGACCAGGAGGATATTCTGGCTCTGGCTTGACAATGCTTTTTTGATGTCCCTGTCTCAGTCTGGGAAAGAGCCTGATGTCGACCAGCAAGTAGGACCACAAGGTGCCATGGCAACTAGCAGCCATCTTAAGACTTTTCAACCTTGTCCATCCCCAGGAAGATATATCTGAGGTTTGACAAAGTCTTTTTTGAAAAACGTTCCTCTAATCACAATTACAAACTGAAATTGAATCATGCGGCATGATGCTGTCTTGCGATTATTCTGCTCAGTCTAAGCTTATTTTAACATATTTTTTAGTTTTGAAACAGTGTCATTAAATTTATTCATGATCTCATAACTTTAGGCTACACATTGACATTTCACATTAATATTTTGGCATTTAAGCATGACTAAAGGATAGATTGATCGACTAAAGGAAAGACTGACTGAACGGCAGACAGAGCTGTGTTTCTCCGTGAATCCTCAATGTGTGCATGTGTCTGTGTGTGTGTGAGTTTGTCTCAGTGTACGTGCTGATAGCCACCCTCTATATATGCAGATTTCAGTTCCAGCTAAGCACTTAATTAACTTGGCTTAATGTAACTGTTGATTGATTCCTGACTGTAATCTGTGAAACCGTGACAATTCTAAATTGTTTGTAAAAGGTTTTGCATTTGTAATGATACGGCAGAAGTGTTTTTCTTGCATAAGAATTCAAATAAATATTTTTATTTTATTTTTATTGTTATATCAACTGACGGTTCCTTAAATATTTAATAACCCTTAATAATTAAGTAATTGTATCATTAGTTGATATTGTTGCAATTATATATTCATTAATTTAAATTGCATAAATCAATAAAAGCATGGTGAGATCTGTAGCTACTTTGTTAGCGCACGTCGTTTTTAGGGGACCTGTCATCTGTCGGCTTTTGATGGATGCGACATCTAACCATTGTCTGTCAAATTAAATAAAAACTAACAGTGTTCATACCCTGTCCCTGAGACATCCGTGGCACGGGTGGCAGTAGGAGAGGCACGTCCACGGATGCAGGAAGCCGGCACTGAGCCTAGCACCAACCCCCCGCTGGTATCTCGCTGGCATTTACGTGACTTGCACAGCGTGGCTCTCCCAGGGCGTGGTTAAGATCTTCCAATAAGTGCCTGGTTAGCCTATTTCACACGGTTCATTTGCCAGTCATCCTGCTTAGTGTGTATATAGGGACATGCATGTCTTTGTTGTTTAATGTTGTCCCACATCCCATGTATATAGGGGCACACAGGGTTTGTTTATGTTGTCCCACATCCCATGTATATAGGGGCATACAGGGTTTGTTTATGTCCCAGACACTACATATGCACAGTATGACACAGGGTTTGTTTATGTTGTCCCACACACTGCCTATTTATGGCCACGGGTTTGTGCTGTCATCCAGGGAGTTTTTATGGTGTTCCAGCAAAGTGTCATATATTGAACCACATCACCACCTCCTGTGATTAAATCCAGTCGGTGGAAGGAATCGATGCAGAGAGGAAACTTCTGGAATTGGCTTATAATTGAGCCTTTTAATGTTTGTAAACCAGTGAATAGTGACTCGTAAGGACTATTTGCTGAGAAAAAGAGTGCTTGTGTGTCTGCGTGTTCAGTGGAGAGTGCTGACAATGTATTCGACATCAGCCGTGCGGTGGTGGTCCCAGGTGAGGCTCGGAGTACGGCTGTTCTGTGCTTGTGAAGGCCCCGGTGATGTTCCACAGATGAGGCTGCCCAGACAGGCTTCCAGACCAGCCAAATCGAACTCTGACTCTGATTCCCTTGGCCTTCTGGAAATCGACAGCCTGTTAAAACCCCTCATGATTAATTCCATGTGAAAAGGACATTGCAGTTTTCTTGTATATCACCTAAAGCTCATTAACCTATGTTTGTAGTGTATTTGTAAGGCTTACAAACCCACACAGCCTCACCCGAGACACACCATCACATTGGTGTGATGAGATACTTTCATGTCTACAAATAAATCTGTTCTTACCATAATTTACTGAAAAAATAAGTATGATAGGTTAAGAATAATGCCAATGAGATGCTGTGTGTTCATTAGTACATCTGACATCCATAGTTCTGCTATAAATTTCAGTGCTTATCCTGTGTGTGGGCCAAGAGTTGGGTGGGGTTATGAGCTCGCCAAATGGAGCAGAAATGGAAAGGGTGAGTGGGGGTCTCAGTGGTGCCTGTGTCCAACGGCACCCTTTGCTCTTGCGGGGAGCTGGACCGTAACGCTTCAGCGGCGTCACGCAGGAAGTCGGCGTCTCTGGCTTGTCACACTTAGCGCTTCCGGTGCTCCTCGGCTGATGGACTGCAGATTGTCCAACAGATTGTTCCAACGTGTATCTGAGCCATTTGGGCGTGAGTGCTGTCTTGCTTTTTTCAGCGGTTGGATCCGGTTAGAATGTGAGGCCCTTAGAATCCAGAATCCTGCTGTTCTTCTGTAGTTACTTTTACATATTTTCTGGACAATTATAGTGACGAGAAGCAGAACATCGTTTTCTGTCAGAGCAAATGCCCGGATAAATTGCCCCCCCCTTTAGCGGTACACGTTTCTCCCCGATGAGCTGTGTTTCCATGGGGGTGGCTGGCAATGCCTTCTGCCTGGGTGGGCAGTCAGCAGTATTGAGTTGCTGGCCCAGAGCACCTGGCAGCATCGCAGAACAAACACTTTTATGGGTGAGTGCACTTGTGAAACAATGGCATTTTTCACTTGTAACCGGGTGTTGAGCATATTCTCCTGCCTAGCGATGCTTACTGCAAATCTGCGCTGGGCCAGCAGGGTGTTAGCACTGCGCTGATTAGCATGCCTTAAGAGCCACTGTACCCCGAGCTAAAAAAAATGCTTCAAAATGCAAACGGCAAACGTCAGGTGTGCAAATAACCTTGAGCAGGATAGTCTTACGGAGCAGAAATTCCTGCAGAAATACTGTTGTTTTCACCAATTTGCTTGTGTCACAACATTTGATCTTCAGACTCTGTGGGCAGTAAATCCATGGCTATCACGGCTCTGGCACGAATGTGCACCATTGAACCAGACACTGACGCTTGTTATCTTGTTCTAATAAAGCTTCTGTCCCCACGTGATATTTACACGGTCTCCACATAGCACACAGGCTTCCTCCACCAGATTTCTGATACTTCTGAAAAAAGCATCCAATAGGCTAATTGGCATATCTAAGTTGCCCATAGTGTATGTGCATGTGTCCTGCAATGAACTGGCATCCCATCTAGGGTGTTTCCCTGCCTTGTGCCCTATGCAACCTGGGATGAGCTCCAGCCCCCTGCCCCTGAACCATAATAGCTGGTTGGAAGATGTCCGGCAGAAGTCCTAGAAGCCCCATTAAGAGACATCAGCCTGTTGGCCAATGCAACTATGGCTGCTGTGGGAGACCATGCTGCGTATGTATGCATGCATGGTACGGTATATGTATATATAGCATCATCTCAGATACATCCTGTTTTCCTTTTAGTGAAAAAGTCATTTGAAAGTGGCCTCTGGTCACCCAAGTGCTAGACCCCCAAATATCTTCATAATCACACCAGAATGTGGTCTATTGATACATATTTATCTCTATACATTTTTGCAGTATGGAAAGCTACTTTGTGTTGAACAATGCATAACTCAAAGCGAAGTGTAACTTAACTGGCTCTCTCCTGCCCTCCCACACCTTCAGGCAGTTTGCATGCACAACAGTCAGAACCATAGGGAAAGAACAGGGTGTTGGGTTAAGGGATTGGGGAGCTGTCTTGCATCTTCAGCTCAAACTCCACACTTATTTAAAGCGGGATTCCTGTTCCAGTGTGATCTAATTACCTTTTATGTTATGTGCATTATTATGCATGATGGTATTTATGAATATTCACCAGCTCACAGCGACCCCAGAACACCATGCATTTCTTTGTGATTTTCTTCATACCCATAGAGGCGAACAAAGCCCAACAAAGATGACATTTTTTTCGCACTGTATCCCTTATTCTTTATTTTCACTATTCATTAATCTCATTATTCACCCCCTGCCCCTTTGTTAATTGTTTTACAGCATATGTTCATCAGACATAAAATACAACGAAATCCCTGGAGTGATTGTTACAAACAATGCTTTGTACGTTTGTTGATTTGATTATTTATTTTATTTGAAGCACTGCAATTGTACAAATTTATAGGACTGAGGGCAGGAAGGCATTTATAGATTTCATGTGCGTAGAGGGTCGGTGCCTGACTGGCTCTGCCCGGCTCTCTCGCCCATGTCTTTCCCTTGTTTGGCAAGCAGTCCCCGCTGGCCATCCCATTTGGTGTACCCTTGGTGTGGTTCTGGGCTGCTGTGTAACCTAAAGGGTTGAGTTTGTGGTGGTTAGTCTGGTGTTCCCTTTGTCCTGAGTTCCAGGCTGGCCTAAGGCCTGCCTCATCTTTATTTTATATTTTGGTTTTATTTCATCCCCTGTTGCCTGTACAGTTATGTTATTCTTTGTTTATGGTTACCCTGCCCCTTCTCTATGTTCTGTTTTACTTGTGTTCCTTGATTTTCTTCTAGTGTTGTTAGCCCTCTAGGTTTGTTACTATTTCCTAGTCACTAGTGTTTGTTAATTAAAATTTACTCCAACTGTTCCTTGTTGCCCCAAGCCCTTAGTGATTGGTTGATTTGGTTGTGGTTCTCATCCTATCCTGCGTCGTGTTTTGTTGGCAGTGTATTTAAGTACCAGCTCTTGGTCTCTTCCATGGTGGTTCACTGTGGCTGTTCCCAGTGTCGCTATGTGATTAGTTATAGTAGTTATAGTTACCATGTGTTAGTTACTGTTGTTTCCTGTGCTCCTACCAACCCTTGGTTTTGTTGTTCCTAGTGTTGCTCCCTGCCTTGGTTTAGTTTTGACCCTTTGGTGTCCTTTCGTTTCCGGTTTCTCCATTGCCGTGCTGTTTCGTTAATAAAATCTTGTCTTGTCAGAGCCGCTGCGTGGATCTTCCTCCGTCATGCCCCACCTTAACATTGTATGATTGCACATTACCCTGATTAGTCAGTTTACTTAAATGTAAACCTTTGTTCTTTTTTTAGCTTTCTGACATCTTCAAAATACTGGAATTCGTAATGTAAAAAGCTGTGAAATATGAAGGAGGCCAGCTTGTCAGACTGGGCTGTCTCCTGTGCCTTTAGGCTACAGCAGTACCTTTATCACAAAACCAGATGAGAAACATTTCAGCAGGCGAGAGAGAGCATCGGTCCCGGCTTGAGTATAGTCTGGTCATTATGAAGAAAGAATTGTCTGAGCATCTTTCATGTGAGAAAATAGCAGTGGCTTAAACTGATGAGAAGCCTGTGACCTGTGATAGAACTCTAGACTAGTCATGGTTAATCAAATGCCATGCAGAAGACAGATTATAAGCTCCAATCTGGGAGGCTGCTATACACTGGCCTGTCGTTAGAGGAAGGTGTGTTGAATGTGTTAACGGAGATGTTTGTGTGGGCTCTTCATAAGGAGGTAATTAGGAAGTTCATCGTGCTCATTTCCTCACGGCCAAGCAGATCTGTTCACACACTGGTCTACTGAGGTTTCAACATCACACAGGTACCTTCAAAAAAAACAAAGACCTTGAAGTCAAGCTTTAGAGCTTTTCAGAAACTGCTTACTGTACATATTTCCTATAGAAATGTTTTACTTTGCTGGAATTTCAAAGTCATGGGATATCTTTCCCAAGAAACCAAAAGAATATGCTGTGACTTAAAAAGGTTGCCAACCTCGTCCCCGAACTCCTCCCACAGATTGACCAGCAATTTAAATAGGCTCGCCTTTAGCAGACAAAGACAACTCAGCTATATGTCCCATGTTTCTTCCAGGGTTAATAATGGGTTCCTGCTATGCGCATGTTCTTCTTGGCGTTCATGTTAACAAGAAGCTGTTGTGAGAGCAAAAAGGCTTTTGCTCTTGGACAATGCAGATGTGTGTCCAGAATGGGACAATACAAAATACAGATAAGCACAGAATGACCTCGAACAAGAATACTGGACACCAGCTGGGTCCCAGTATTAAAACAAAAAAAAAAAAGCAACAATATGGTCCGGCCCAGAATGCCATCTCTGATCAGAAATCTTTTGGATATGGGACAAAATTCCCGAAGACCCTATGCACATCTGCACGGTCATGGGGGCCCGGCGTTTTCTTATTGCCTTTGTTTGCCTACGCAGCTGAATGCGCTCTTGGTTATTTCTCCTAGTGCTTCTAGGGTTACCACCAGGAAGTGCAGAAGTAGCAGTAGACTGTTGGGGAGGATTTCTGAGTTAGAAAGACTGGGTCTGCCTGGGAGTGCAGCTTGGCTGAGTGCTGCACGTCAGATGGTCCCCCCCCCCCCCGTGCGAGTTCTGGTGGCACCTTCGCAGCGAGCCCAGTTTGTCACACTTGATGGGTAGCAGAGAGCGGAGCACAGAGCCACTTCTCCCGCTGCGTCCTCCATTCATATTTAAAGCTAGGACTCTCCACCCACCAGCGTGCTTTCCTGCGAAGACTCATGTTTATTTGCCGGGCGACAGTGAGGACAGTGATGAACAGCCGTCATAATGAAGTTCTTCTTTGGGGGTAAAATATCTCAAGGCAAGGCTCCGGTTAATTTCACCGCGCTAATGGTAAATGTAAATTTTCAATACATTGTGATGGAAAAAAATAAACTTTACATCTTGGTGTCAAATAAGAAAAAAGTCCCAGTCAGTAACACACCGCTGTCACAACCATGTGGAGAAGTGATGAAACACACGGCAGACTTGTCATGGCAGAGTCCCTGGCTGTTGAGAGGGGCGCTTTTATTGTAACTTTTACAGCCTGGTTTTTTCCATCTCCATCTTCTGCGGCATGTGTGACTTACCAGGAGGCTCAGCCATTGGCACGGGGCGGTGTTTGGATAACTTCATCTTACCATAACCTCTCCAGTTCTTACAGACGTCACAGTTTATGTAAACCAGCTGGTGTAATTGGAGAATTACCTCGTTAGAGATAAACGGGGCCAGTTGGGTAGAACCGGGGAGTGATTATATTAATGGGAGTATTTAATGTTCATCTTCAGACTGAAAATGATACTCCTAAGTCTGTTTTCACAAGATTCTGGTACAAAATAGTCGTACACTAAGCACAACAGCATAAGAACGTCTAACTATCAATGTTCATAATGTGCCTGTCCACCAGTATAACTCTGCTCTGACTGACCATTTTCTTTTTAATTTAATCTATTTTATTTATTCAATTCTTTATATTAAAACTGCACTTGACAAACATAATGTTCCATTGCACTATATTCACATGTTTTATAGATATGACCCCAGCTTCCTTAATTAATGCCTCATCAGTCACAGCTGATTGGGAGCATAGTAGGGACAGTACTCAGAACTGGAGTGACATAGTGAGTAAGGGTGTCGCTTCACAGACCCTCAGAGACCAGCCCAGGCTTTGTGTATCTGCAGTTACCATGGTCTCCCTTTACTTGTGCCCTCCAGGTACCCTGGTTCCTCCCAGTGCTGCAAACGCATGTGGTTTTGGTAAATTGGCTTGTGGGCACCCTGGGATGCGGATGCAGGATGTGACCTGCCCTGGGACAGGCTCCAGCCTTGCTGAATATGTGCTTATGAAAGCTACATGAGTAAACAACTGTAATGATCACAGTAGGGTGTTGGCTCCTACCCCATTAGAACACACAAAAACACCTTTTAAGTTGTTTCATAACATAAATTAATAATACAGATACATTTATGAAAATTTCTAAAATATTTTTTACAGTAGAACTGTTATGAGTCTTGATTTCTTATAAATCATACTGCATAACTGACAGCCAGGAAAACATTCTGGTTATGTTACTTAACACATAATAGTGATGAGTTCATTAATTTCCTTGGCAGTGATTATATTTAATGTATGTCTCTAGGCTAAAACAACAATCAGTTCAGTGTTGTACCTACTGTTGATGTTGCTGCAAGACATGCAACACAAACCGTGCATAGAGTGAATTAACTTAAATAATTACAAACTTTAAATTATCCAATTTTTTATATTCCTAAACCAACTAAGGGGATCCTAAAACTGAAAAACCAAAGATAGATATATAAATTCATAATATGTTCCAAATCTGGCAAGATTATGGTAATCAACCTTCAGCAAAAGAAACCTAATCTGAATTCTAATTATCTGTCTAACTATAGGCCTATTTCAGCAATTCTATTCTTATGAAAGATTGTACATTGGCTGTCTGTCATCTTCCAGCACAGAAATGTCATTCTCGGTTCATCCAAAATGATTGTCTGACTGTTGAGTCTTGTCTCCTCAGTTTGTGAGGGTGTCTCTGTTTTTCGGATTTAAGAATCGTGTTCTATGCCGCAAATCGTAAGAGAAGCATTGAAGCCTCAGAGAACAGGTACGCTCCTGCTCCTGGTATTCGGTGGTCAGGTATAGGGCAGCCCACAGATTGATCAATTTGACAGCATTTTCCAAAATGATTTTACAACTCCTTTCAAGGAAACAAAGGTCTGCTAAAGAGAACCTCCTCCTTTCTTTCAGCACATTCCTTTCTATTTTAAGATTACATGTAGCACATAAGAAACCCCCTTTTAATGGGATATTGTACCTGTTTGATCATAGCTGCTGCACGCTCAGTGAAGATTGACATACTTCATCTTTTATATTCAATCTTTGAGCTGTTCAGTAATAGTTAAGGGCACAGGATAGAGGACAAATGTTGACTACAGAGCTGTTTGTCAAAAGAGCAGCCAAAGCCCTCACCCTACATTACATTTGATCGTCCCATTAGCTCTGCCTTAGCATGATTTGTTCCCAAGCGTGTCAGGTTTCAGTCATAGTCATATACAGCCTCAAATTTCATTATACCCCTGTGCCTTTGGTGTCTCTATCCTGCTACTTCACCACTATTTATGCACAGAATGCTTACAGAAAGATTACGAGGGATACTGCTCAAAGATATCTGTAATGTTTTATACTTGAATAAAAATGTATTAGTCTTATACAATGCAGTCATTTAGAGTCTCAAGTCAGTCACAATACACATGCAAACTAGCACAATACATGTCACATTAACATAAAAGACCGTTGGTGCATCAAAAAAGGTGTATAATCCAAATGCTAGCCGATACAATGACAACACAAGAATAAATCAGCCTTCAGCAAAAGGACTGCTGACAGTACAAACCCAAGAATCCATCCACGGAAATATACTCAACAACAAAGAGTCCAAGTGATGCCAATCCAAGGGCTCCTGGAAAGGTGGGACCCGGGTGGGACAATGATGATGCCGACGATGATGAGGCAAGCATAAAACGCTGTAAACACTAAAGACAACACTAACAGTCGGAAACACACAAGCAACATGTGTACAGGAACAGATGAGCAAATAAGGGACGAAGACGAGGGGAAACAAACCATTCCCATTGTAACCTGTTCCTTAAAACAGAATACACCTTAAATTTGGAAAAAAGTTATGGGTGTCATCCGGCTTTTGGAGTGTGTCCCACTTGCATCTGTTCTGGGGGGTACAACCTTACTTGGAGACGGTGTTTAGCTAACTAGTGTTACAAATAACAAATTATTTGATAAATTAATTAACTGAATCTTAGACTGTTTTTCACTTACTCTGCCCTTTTCTGCCCAAGCTTATCTATTCTACATTCCTTGGGCATCTGACTTGCAGTAATATCGATAGAAATGTTCAAGCACTCCAGCCAGATGAGGTGCTGCAGTGCAGATGTCTGCTGTGTGCTGCCACAAGCGACCTGTATTATCCCACTGGAATTACTAACCGAGCACCACCCTCAGCCACAATAGGACTGTCAGATATAATTTACTACAGTGTTTCTGATCTGTGAACTCTACATGTACAACTTTTATTTACCCAGAGTGTTTTTTTTTTAGTTTTGCCCTGAATTCGCCATTGTTTTTCTTTCTCCTGAAAACATTTACATTGTAAAACGTTTAACAACAAGCTGCTAAATTGAATAAAGTTTGATTGACTGATTCCACAGTCAATGCTCAATCCTACTTAAGCAGACTAGATTAGGTGTAACAGATGTAAATAATGTTTCATCCGTGTAACACATTTTGACAAAATTACTTAAAATGTATATTTGCTCAGTTGAGACAATTTTGTGCTTGCAAATGTGTTGTTATCTGTGATGATTAGCCAGCTGAGTCAGAACCCCCACCCCCTGTATTTAAGGAAAAGCATGGTTGAGCCTCACAGCCTACTGGTAGCACATGAGTGCACTAGAGACCAGATGATGGATTTTTCCATGTAACAAGAGAATCTGGGCCTGCTTTGCTGCAGTGGACAGCAGGAGATGTGGTCCAGGAGGGGTCCTGACTTTAATCCACACCCAGCTGTTTCTGCCGTGCCTGTGTGCTGGGCTGTCACCATGTTAGTATGATTCCCTTCTCTAATGATGAGGGTCTGAATTGATGAATGTTTGTGCCGGCCCGGGTCTGCATCAGTGTCATTGCCTGCTATGTCGTATGGTCTTCTGTGATGTTCCCAGTCTGTGATGATTTGGGATTATGGTTACATCCTATTTTTTTAATTTTTTACTTGAATGTCTCATCTATAATGCACTATAAATACCTTCATAATGCATTATAGTGCTGAGTAAAGGAATTAGTAAGCATTTCAGCACATTATACTGACCGTCATAAGGCATCATTATAATACTTCATAAGCTCCAGTGAAGCTCTCATCTATAATGCACCATTGATTCCTTCGTAATACATCATAATGGTCGGTATAAGAACTAAGGATGCTCTGTATTGCTTTATTAAACTATCTACAGGGCAATATGGATGCGAGTTTCATAAATCACCCAAAATGCATATTAAACATCTATAATGCATTTTTTTTTATTTTTATAGCCATGCTTATAATAATACACTATTCTTAAGTTACGTTTCATGTCCAAGACCGCACTTGGCCACTGCACCCCCAGCGACCCAACGCACTGGCGTAAAGGTTCAGCTTATAAAGCATTCATTTAACTTTTGCCTAAAACACTCATGCCCTACACCACACATTACGCAAGCACTCAATCACTAATTGTGAGGTTGAGCCCCCCAAGTGAGAAAACAAATTGGAGCGGCTCAGATCACACCGTTAAACTAGCCAAGTTTCTCCACTGGCTGCTGCGTAAGTAGCTTTCCGGGCCCGGCGTGTGCCTGACGAGGCCTCATTGCCTGCGGGGGGGGGGGGGGGGGGGGGGGGGTGGGCCCCCGCCGTTTGGGGGGTGGTCTCGCGCGCGTGTAAAGATTTGTC
>JAODKM010000034.1:17909185-17932154 GCA_026780845.1 Petrocephalus sullivani
CGCCGGCGGCTGGGGGCCGGGGCGCGCGCGGCGGGCCGGCGGCGCTTGGGGGGGGGGGGGGGGGGGGGGGGGGCGGCGCGTGGCTCCTCCAATTAGTGAGCTGCTTTTGCACGGTGCCAAAGTTTTCCTGAGCACAAAACAAGAGGGGGACCACTCACTGGGACATGAATCAGAGGAGAACACGTCAACCGTCAAGCACTTCCTGACAAGTGGGAGGACAACAGAGTACGGGAGAAACGGTGAAAAGGAATCATACTCGTGCAGCACTGTTACTCTGATATTAGCGTTTGCCCTAAACCCTCAACAGGACAACAACGAGACTGTTAGTCACATCAGGCACTTGACAACCACATGCCAGACACGTGTGGTGATCTTTGGATCAAGTAAAGCAGCCTCATGGTGATTCACTCAAAATGCTGTGGAGAGCATCTCAGGGGTTGGTTGTGGATGCATGTGAGTCAGTGAGTATGGAGACTCCTTCAGTCAAAATGATAGCAAACTACCTTTGGCTGGTTAGTATGTTTATTGCCTTTTATGCACAGATCTAGGTCACCATCTCTAGTGCACAAGGACCACACTCTTCTGTTGCATTTTAATTATTTTTTGGATTGACATGGAAAAACTTGATGATTGCTTCAACAGAACCATTGGAACTGGTGTTGAGCAATCCATAAACTGTCTGGGACCATGCTAGTGCACTCATGAACGATCCATGTCCTCTGCTGTTCTCAGTGCAGACATCTACCGTAATCAGTGCTGATGCTTCTCATTTGCTTAGAAGCCTGCTTGAAGTCTGCTCGCCGTTCCGTTTAGCTATGTTGCATTTCATAGCATCGTGGCACCACGACCCATAGCTACTCTGCCGGGTGCCTGTATGCTTCCCGCTTGTCGAAAGTCCCTTTGCAAATCTGCCCTAAAAATTACACCGGAACGGAAGTGTAAAGTTGGCGAGCGCATCGCGGGAGGTGTCCCTCCACGGCAAGCTTGCAGGGTGCACACGCTTATCTTTCAAAGCACATCTCCTTGGTGCAGTGAATCAGCGAGGACAGCCCCAGCCACGGTAACTAGATTGAGTAGAGGCCATTTGAAATCAAATTACCGGACCCCGCTTGAAGAACAGGAGTCACTCCTCCCTTTACAGAGGCCCAGTTTCTTTTATTTCATCTCAGCATCGATCAATAAATATCTATCTCCCGAAATAGAATGAAAAATGATTCACGGCTAATTTACAACAGGCCGTGAAGATAAATCGCTGTTTCTTTCTCATTTATGTCATCTGATTTCTCATCTTTGTATGCTTAAAGAAATCTATTATCCCACATCAGCAGACATGGACACAGAGACTTTTATGTCCCCTGATTTTTCATCTCTGGGTCCAGATTAATGACATTATTGACAGGCAGGCAGCCATGTGGGGCGGGTCCCTTAATGTTGAGTGCGAGAAAGTTTGGGAAACAGGGCCTAAAGAAAACACACCTGGGGAGAGAATGATTGCAGCTCAGCCAGCACTGGCAGCGGTTTGAAATGCAAACCACTTAAATAAACCCAAAATTAAAAGGGTTGACACATTTCAGATTTGGGCAGTGGCTCTCTGCTGCCGTCTCCGAGGAAGGAGGCAGGCCACTGGAGCAATGGCGCAGATCACATGGCAGATGAAAGTGCCAAAGCTCAGCAGTGCATTTTGGGTATCCAGCAAGCAGCAGGAGGACCCGTGCAGAAAACTGTCATTATCACAGTACACCAAATACACACGCAGTTGCTAAGGCTTCATAAACATCATTATTAGTTGGTGTGGCAGAAATGAGATCACTGCAGGAAATTACAGAGTGGCTAGTGCATCAGTATGTGTTTGATCAGTCAACAGATTAGGCTCATAAGAGGAATGGCCGGCATCACTCTCTGCTGGCGTGCTCGCCCTCGCCGCACATCTGCAGCCTGCGTCTACGCATCGTCAATAACAGCTAATGCAGAACGGCGTGGGGGTGGGGCTCCAGCCCGAGAGGTGATGAGCAGCGCCTCAGACAGGGGGCACTGTGGATGGGAAGCCAGGCTCATGCGTTCACGGACTCCAATTCTTTCCTAAAAAGAAATTAGCCGCAAAAATACAGCAAATATAAAGCAATTACCTCTATTATTCTTATCTAAGCCGGAGTCCTGAGGCAGTGCCTCATGTTTTAACATTGTTGAATCCATCTATGACGGAGCACCCAAGACTCGCTGCTTTGGAAGCTCTCCTTAGATTTCATGCAGCTCCCTAGCTGTAAAACAGGAATTATTTCACTACTATGACCGTATGGTTAACTTACTGACTATATCTATATACTCTGCATTCTCTATTAGGAATGCGGCATATTACAAGCATATCTGTTAGCATTGCATTTTGTTCTTGGCTATTTGATATTTTATTCCTTGTAGGAAATAGTATTGACTTCATGCCTTCTGGTGACTCATTATATGTCCTTGTATGGTCTCTGCAGAGCGATATCTTCCTTTCAGCCAAGAGCGTCTCACTGTGGGTAAGGTCACCTGATAACAAAATGAATAATTAAAGTGGTGACCGGCGTGCTGCCTGCGCGGGAGAGGAGGTGTCTTGGTGGGGCTGCGGCTCGCCCTCTGAACACTCGACAGCCTGCTGTCTCCCTCTGCATCCTTGGAGCTTCAGCGATTGCTCAGGGCCCTTTAAATCCTTCTGGCGCTCAGTCGCTGAACTAATCAAAGTCCTTCTGCCGCGGCAGAGTCTCAGAGCACAGGGCCTAATTGCCCTCATGGCACAGTGTGCGATAAAGTGTGTGAGGCCTTGTACATGTTCTCCTGTTAATGAAAAGGTGGGTCTGTAGCAGAATTCTCGCAGTCTCTGAAACCACGAGACTGGATGCATGGAGCAGCCGCCGTGTTCCGTCACCAACCGAGAAGTGAAATTGAATCAGAGGGAAAATACCAGTGCTCCAACAATGAAGAACAAATAATGCACCAGCTCTACCAAAAAAATAATCAGTAACGCCTCAGGTCCACCACTGATAAACCAGCAATATTTCACCTCCACCAATGAGGAGCAACAACGCACCAGTTCTGCCAGTGAATGTCTTCTTATACCAGAGGACTAGAACTAGAGAACCAGACAAAATGAGGCAGACCGTGTTCTAATAACCCCAAAAAATATGTATAGCCAGGAGGCCCATATACAGACAGGTGTTTGCCCAGCAAACCTAGAAAGGTAAATGGAACCAAGGGAATATAGTCTCAGACACTCTTGAACTAGCACAGCACAGTGGGAAAGACTTTGATTTTAATTTAACAGTGAAGTGTACTTGTATCTTCAATATGTTCTGTAAAACTGGCCTGTACTTTCCATGCCTTTGAATAAGAGCATCCCCAGAGGAACATATCAAACATAACTGGTATCTTTCAGCACCTATCTCTGTAGTTCCACCACATGAACGTCCTGAGCCTCTAGAGAGCTATCTTTTGAACATCTCATGTCCAAAACAAACTCCTGACTTGCCGACTGCCCGGCCCTCAGGCACACACGCACATTACCAGAGGGCGCTTTGATCTCAGACAGCTCCTGTGATATTTTAACACGTCCCCATTTCTCTTCCTTAGCATAATATCCAAGTCAGACGCGCAGCCTGGACTGTTTCACATTTGCATTCCGTTTTCATTTGTTTTCAATTCACTTCCCAGACCTGCATTCCACCAGATTTCTGTTTCTGTTCAGTTTATCTTCTTGCTCTCGGAGGACAAGTATAGGCTTATCTGTCTTCTCCATTTCAGCTATCGGTTATTCAATGTCAAAGAAGGAGCGCGATGCATAGTGTTTCCTGAACTGTTCACATGTTAGCTACTGTTAAGGTCTTGGTGGTAAAGGGGCATCTCCACATGGTCCAAAGCAGATCAATCAAACCGGCATCGTGTTCCAATCTGGGCTGTGCTACAGGCCATTCTCTTCTGGATTCTCGATCTTTCCCCGCGCGTTTTTTTGTACACATTTTAGGCCTGAAATGCACCGACTTGAGCAGGTTTGATTTCTTTGAACTTTTACTGTAATTGGCATAAAAACAGTCGACCCTTTCTAAGGGGTTTATGGCTGGAATTCTTCCGTGGGATCACCTGGTAAAACTAAAGATTTTATCCTTTGCTAACAGTGCCATTTATTTCTAATTGCTGTTTTTTTTTTTTTTTTGCAGTGGCACCGTTTTGTTTTAAAGACAGTGCTTCATTTTATCCCTCTTCTTCAAACACACGGCAGATTTAACTTTTTATGGTAAAATTAGCACCAGCTGACACTCTGTTGGCGGAGTGTGCAAGGCGTGTGGACCTTTGCCGAGTCTTTATGTCGCTTCCAGGTGGACATGGAGTTCCAGGTCGTCATGGCAACGTGCATTGGATCATGACACCGGCACCCCCCACCACCCACCCCGTGCTGAGGAGAAAACCACAGAAGCCCAAGCATATCCAAAGGCTGGTTCCTGGTACTGGTGATCTGGCTCAGCTTCTCCAGAGCCCGCAGATCCGGTGACTAGCTGCAGGAGCCGGTACTGCCGTAGGCCTCGCCTTATCTGTCAGAGGCCTCGCCTTATCTGTCAGAGGCCTCATGCGTCCGTCACGGAGGACCCAGCGTCAATGGGCAGAAAACAGGCCGTCGTCTCGATGACAATGTCGATGACTCAACATGCGCATCCCACTCCTGTGTTATTTATTCCCGTTCAGTTCTTAATTAAGCACGGGGCCTAAGACATTAATTGTCTCCAGGGATATTCCGGGATTTCACATTTAAGTGTTTCATCCTGTATTATAATTGCTTGTATGTTTTTGCTGCCGTATCTCATTTAGGTGATTCTGTAAGAGGCCGAGCCCTCTGGTGGGGAGTAATCCTTCTCGGCCCGCTCCAAGTGGGGGCTCCACATGAGTACGAGCTGGGGTCGCCATGGGCTTCTGAAGCCTGCTAGTACGTTCGGATGGGACACAGCTCAGGGATATCAAGCGAAACACAAATGGATATTTTCAGAGAAAATGCTAGAATACAGGGGAAACACATAACATCTGACCACTGTGAAGCTTTTTTTGGCTTAAACTCCAGAGATGTTGATGCTCCATCCTCTGACAATGGAAATGGACAGAGAGTAGGTGAAATAAAGACTCCTGTGAGCCACAGCTTTTTGGAGAGGGAGACATACCATCCATAGTAGGTTGATGAGTTATATCAAAAATACAAAGATTGCTTCGTTGGTGTAAGATTAGCTAATGCAAAATGGCCATAAAACGACGTGACACAATCTTACACCAATGCTTACAGTGAGTGAAATATGGCATACTTCCCCCTGTCAAGCAAGTTTTCTCACTGTTGGTTTGAAGAAAATAACTAAAAAAAATGAACAGAAGAAAGTGCAGTAAACCAAAGCCATGGCTAAGTTTTACGAAATACAAAAGACTGACAGAGAGTGACTCCCAGTAAAGAGATTTCAGTCTAGGGGATTAATTTTAGAGCTTCAAAGACCATTTTTAATTCAGCATAAAGATAAACTGCAGCTGGATATAATAATTTTGAATAAAGAACGATAACCAAAATTTACAGAGGAAACCTATTAGTCAGGAAGACTTGGGTGAATTCTTTTTCTAGTTCTTTCCAACACATTTCTTTTGCAATGGATGCCTTTCTGGGAATTAAATGCTTTTCACTTTGTATTTGACTTTGGTAACACTTTCTATGAAGCCCAGCTTATAATGCATTGTAACACATTCATAAAGTATTCTAAACATGGCTGTAAATATAAAAAAAAAGCATAACACATCATGGTACAGTAATGTGTATTACATATTATGGATGCTCATCTATAATGCACTTTATATTGCTGCACAAAGCCTCCTTAATACTTATACCAGCCATTATAACACATTATGAGGGTATCTATAGTGCATTATGGCAGAGAGCTTCATAATGCATAATACACATGGCTATAATGATATCTAACTAAGCACAGCTGGTGTGCTCTTTTTATTCTGGCTTTGTGACTTTTGTTATTCTGGCTTCTTCTCACTTATGGGACTATCTGGGGAGAACTATTTGGGAAGTTCTATGCAACCCAGCAGACTGGCTTGTAAAGGCTGGCTCCATAAGTAAGGAACGGGGAGTAAGCGAAGGCGGGCTCACTAAGCAGGTACGCCCCGATTCGCTGCTGACACCTGCGTGGCCGAGGAGCAGTGAGAGCAGCCACCCGCCACGCATGCTGAAGGCTGTTTATTTGGGCATGCTCTAGATATCTCTGCGCCTTCAGCAGCCCCACTATCTTATAATCTGAATAAATCTTTTTTTTTATCATTCCTTCTGATTTTTCCGTTTGTTCAACATGAAATCTCCAGGTTTTATCACAGCTTGCCATATATAATGAGCAAAGCTTTTGCTTCTTAGCTGAATGATGAAGTATTTACTGTAAAAGTCTGCTTCACCTTGTGACCTTGTCGAAGGTAACGGGGGGGCTGATGGATGGACTTCTGTCCCTTTGTTTCCGTCGGTTACCATCTAATTGCTGCTAACGGTCAATCGATGCACATTTTCTTCAGATCCACAGTTTGAGGTCGGTGTGCTCTTCCAGGGTTCATGGTTCGAAACATTCCTTGCCTGTGCATGTGTGGAGTTTTTTGCTCTTGCTTTGTGTGGGTGTTTTCTGAGTACTTCAGTTTCCTCCTGACTGGTGTCTGAAAATTGCCGGTTTTGGGTGTGTATGTCTGCAGTGAACAGACACCCCGTCCAGGGTGTGCCGCCGCCTTCTGCCGCACTCCAGGCTCCTGCACAAGCCTGACCAGCAGTTGGAACATGAGTGGTTGGATGGCATTGGTGTTTTGTCCAAGAGAATCCATGCACTCCACCCCCAGATTCCTTTAGACTAGATGTGGGTGCAGATTTAATATTTCCACTTAATCTTTTCTTAGAACGATGAGCAGGTAAAGTCAGTTACACGCCACCCACAGTGAGGAGAACTGCGATATGGTATTTCTGTCACAGTGTACATCACTGGGGGAAGCCAGCAGCTTTCCTCAGCTATAGCTGGAGAATCGGGAGGCCATTTCAATCTTTCTAAAGGTAGTGAACTTTCCTTTCTGTGACCTAGATTCTCACTCCCCTGAATCTACTTCTTTGCAACCAGACAAGACCGTCTTTCCTATCACATTTGAGATTTTTGCGAGTATTTATAATCACTACAGTAGCATTTACTGATGGAATTGATGGATCAAAATATTGTGAATGTCACAATGAAGAGAATGTCAGAGACAAATGACAATCAGATATGGGAAAAGAGGGAGGGTGGAGCCTGTGAAGAGCTTTGTCCTTGGTTATTATCATAACAGCAATAGGAGCGGTCAGCTTGCTTCATGTTTATGTGTAAATCAAATGGGTTTGATTAGATACATGTTTTCTGGACAAGAAGGTGATTCCCAGCAGAGTCATAAAATCAACTGGGAATTAAAGAGGGGTCTTCTGGTCTTCTCAATCATATTCTCCAGGTACTCCAGTGGTGGGGGGGGGGTCATTAAATGGGGTTGTGTACTACTAGTGCAGTGTTATACAGTGTGTTCCTTCCAGCTGTGTCCCACTTACAAATATCAAACTGTTTTAAATAAATTTCAGTTAAACCCAGCTGTTTAAGCTGTTTATACTATTTGCAGGCTTCAATATCTTGACTCTAAACCTGTCCACCGATGCGCCTTGTACTACCATGCTGAACAAGTTTGTCATCTTGAAAACTTTAGAGGTGCAAGGCAGGGAATAACCCAGGATGGGGTACCAACCCATTACAGGGCATGCTCGCACACCATTCACAGTTATTGATAATTTGGAAACATGGGGAGAACTTCACATACAGAGCCAGAGGTAAGGGGCATACGCATTGCTGCACACCACCACACAAGGGATGAGAACCCAGGTGCAGCCATGCAGTGGGTGATACTTCAGCACCACACTGTTCATATGGAGTGGAAGAGCATGAAGTTTTCCTGGTGACCAGAGCACCAAACCTACCACCAAATTTTCCCTGCTGATATGGCTTAACTTCATACCCAGGATGAAGCCTTGCTCAAGGGCCCAGTGGAGTGGAATCACTCCTGGCATTCACAGGATTCAAACTAACAACCTTCCAATTACTGGCACACATCCCTAGCTTCTGAGCCACCACTCCACACACAGAGTCAGGGTCAAGACTAAACCCAACCTCACAATGTACATTTTTAATGAACTTAGTCTAAGTACAGTCCTAAGTACACAGTTATAATAAACAATAAACCCAAGCAAAAATCATTTAAAGTTTCTAAATACCTAACAAAGACAGGAGACCACATATATTTATGACTACCAGTCATATTTCAGCAAAAAAATATGAGGAGGGCCTTTCAGTCCAGCCCTGTCACTCTAATGTTAACTCACACTGTGTGCAAAACACTCAAATTATTTCCTTGTCAAACCCTTCCTGTACAAGACAACTGACATTAGTTTCCCTGGGAGCAGACAGTGTTCCAGAGAGTAATGAATTTGAAGCATATTGATTCTGGGGAAATGGTCCGTTTGGCTTGGGTCTCACAAGTCGGGAGCTGAGCCCACAGCCAGCGAGCTTTTCCTCACCAAATTGAACACATGGGTCATATCGTCACGGCGACCACGTTTTAATGTGATCTGTTGTACGCACGAGCCGCCAGAACAGCTGGACGTGGCGGTATGCCGGCCATGAGATCTGAACGTGCCTGAGTGTCACCGTTTCCCTTGCGATTTCATACCCGCTGAGCCTGGCCGCAGTGAAGAAGGAGAGAACTAGGTGGCCTACGCAAGCTTATCTGGGATTCGTGACTAGGAGTGAGATTCAGCAAAAATGCCTGAAGAGCTAAGGGCCCCACAGATCAGGTGTCTCCTGCAGAGCTAAAGCGGAAAACAACCCAGCAACAATCACTTCAAAATGACCTTCACCGCCACGCAAATATAAATAAATCATTTAAGCTTGCATTACAAATTACAAATGTAACATACAGATTTATTAAATGTGACTAAGTATTGTGGTGAATATCTTTGCAGTGTATCTCTGCAGGACCTGGCTGAGCAGTTGCTATATAGCGGGGGAACAGCAATGACGTCTCTGCCTTAGTCAGTTCACTGTAACGTGTCTTTAGGGTCATTGCCACCACATGAACCTTTTTCAGGAAACAGAACCTTTTTCAAGAACCAGGAACTCCTGCTGCATTCCCAGCACAGGAACCCGACCCCACTGTAGTTCCTTGGAGGTAGTTACTAAACCTTTTTTTAGTTCCTACGCCAGAGTAAGTACTTTTTGCTCGACCAAGAAGTACTGGGTGGGGCTTACAGCAATAACCTTTGCTGATTGACTGACCATAAACACCAGCACTAATGTGGAAGTTACATGTAAAATGGGGAAAAGAGACAGATGTGGTGAACAAAAATTGAGCAATTTAGCACACACCTTTTTATTTCTGCATCGGAAATCTGATAACTGACATGCTTCTGTCTAATATCACCAACACTTATTGGCGGAATAGCATTACATCGCTTTTATTATAATTAATAATAAACATGGCACGAGCCATATAAATAAAATATGTTAAATGTGATTTGTCCTGTACTTTCAGACCACGTGAACAATCCTCCCAATATCTTACAAATTACTAATAATATCACATTATTCTCTATTATTTTGGACAGTTGGACAATTAAGCGTGAAGTTTACCCTACAGGCATTTCTGCATATCCCCATGCTTATTTAGCAAAAAGGTCACAGTTCCTTTTGTGCAGTAGGAAAGCGGCACACAGACATGGCCAGGAGCTACAGAAGTTCCCGGAAAAGACCAGGATCCAGGTTCCTGAACTTTGGTTGGAAAATGCCTTATTTCTGAATGGGGCCTCTCTCTGTCTTAATGTGAATAACCTGCGTTAGCATCTTTCCGTACACATCTACCCATGTGTGTAGTGCAGCTCCTTTGGCCAGGTCGATCTCCCCATGCAGATGCTCTTGTCCAACATCTTCTTTTGGCATAGAAAAGTGAGATACCCTGACAGGAGGAAAGGCAGTGTGAAAAACCAAAGGAGGACTGCAGCTTTTTGGGAGAGAAGGTGGCAGATATGCACACAACAGAGCATAAAACACAGGGGCAAACACAAGCCCAAATGTGCTCCTAATGCTCGAGCCAACTGGAATAATCCAGGGAGGGCTTTGCTCTCTGGAGATAAAGTGAACTTTCTATTGCATCAGAAACAGAGTTGGCAAAGCTCAGGAAATGCATGTCACGCTTTTTTCAGACCCATATTCATCTCTGACTAAATGTTTACAGGAGAAGATAAAACTGACCATGTTACATTCCATGACTGGAGGTTGTGAACTGTAAATGGCTCCATTGCTGGTGGAGGTCATAGGTTCTATAATGGAAACTTGACATGCATCTACTGAAAGCTCCAGGTTACCAGAGAGGATGCTGGGTAATTTCTGCGGTTTGGATTTTGCGCTTGATGGTTCCCAGTCTGTAGGTACCATGATACCCCATAAGGGCAGCATGCAGTTTGGGTGGGATGTATGTTTATTATATTCACTGGAGACTCTACCACATCATGAGTAATTAATAGTTCTCTAGGAGGTGCCCTGTCAGATGCCCCATCACTTCTCAACCATGATTATATTGATGGATAGCTATTGCTAATGTAAGAACATCTTTCTGGTGTTCAGTATTTTATGATTTCATCAGTTTCCCCAGATTCTTCCTCTGCCTGCTGCCAGGGATGTCCTGAGGATTCATTTGCACCCAGCCCCACTTTTCACATATGCCATGATAGACACATTGAGTTATTCCTGTTTGCAGTGAGACGAGTTATCAATCTCTAATCATCCTGAATAGCTACCGACATGTATTATCTTACACTGATCACCCTGACTGACATGAATTATCAATTACTGGACATCCTGTCTACCTATTGGCATGGCTTTATCAAGCCCAGGTCTTCCTGATTATATCAATCCCTAATCTGGTTGAACACTTTATCAATTCTTAATCACACAGATTAGATGCCGGATGTCTTTAATTGGCCATCTGAACTAGAGCAGTTTGGGTCTTGGGCGATGGGAACCCTGGCTTCTGGTTCCCCCCAGGCTCCACATGTAGACTGTTGAGGGCCAATTACGTCTCAGGAGTAATTTAACTAAGATTACTGGAGCCAGAGCTGGCCCCTGCTAAGAGAAGCAATCTCTGGCGCTACCCCGTAATATGTGTAATGGACTCCACTCTTCAAATAGCCAAGCTCACGGTGCTGTTTTCCTCATCTGAATAAATCGTTATTGAGCTCGGCTGATAATCGCAAAAGCCGATTAGCATCGTTAGCAGTGGTACCTCAAAGAGTCGGCCTGCTCTACTTACGCTATGTTAGTGATTTCCCTCTGGGCTGTACGGTGCTCTGTCGGTAGGGACATGCTTATCGGGAGGCACTGAGCTCATAACCCTGAGTTTCAGTTTCAGTACACATCAGTTTCAGTACAAGGACCCAAGTACAAGACAGGGAATAGCCGGTACAGTAGAACTTAGACTGAAAATATGATCTCAGGAGCTAATTAGTGTCCATGTTTTATGTTTCCCGCTTTTTGTTTGGGTTATGTTTTTATTGCTCTTGTCGCTGTATTTTCTGTTTCTCGTTTAGAGTTTAAAATGCAAATAGAATCAGAACAAAAATGTTAAATAAAGCCACACTCTGGTTTTCAAAGACTGTAGAGCCTAATCTGCCATTTCCTTTGCCTTTAATCACAGTATCTGTTCACCCGCGAGCAGCAGTCACTACGCCTATGTGAAGCCCCTCCCTTCCCTTCCTTTCCCCCCCAAAGAAGATGTCCTGTTCCCATCTGTGCCAGAGCCATCCCTGCTTCTGCGTGACATCGCCCGCGGCTCGGTCGCCCGAACCCAACCCTGGCAGCTCAGAACGGGAATGACAGGCAATGCCGGGCAGCTCCCTGGTGCCCTGGAGCCTCTGCTCTTAGCTCAAGGGGCTCTGTCAAGTTCCATCCTGGGTTTTAATATGAGCCAGAACTAGGGCATGAATAGCTTTAAACCTTTGATGATGCTGATGCTGTCAAGCTTTAACATTATTATATCTCACCTGGCTTTATAGTTAAAACAGAATCATCCTAACATCTTGAATATATAAATATTACAACATAACATTTAGAGCTAATGCTCACTGAAAATGACGTGGCTGCCTATAGTGTATAATTTAATCACTTTTTTCACCACTATTAACTCTATTTAGCCGAGAAGTCGTGTCTGCCCTACAATCCCATACAGCTCTCCCATGCTTATTTTTGGGAAGTGGTGGACCTTCTCCAGTCAGCCACATGGGCATGACGTGTCATTGCTCCCAGACGCGACCCAGTAAGTACAATGTGTTCACCCACGGGAAGTGACGCTGTAACAGCGCTGTGTTTGCCCTGACATCACGCAGTAACAGCGCCAAGTTCACCCACACGCTGTAGCGTCACTCACAAATGCGGTGTGTAATATTAGCTAGCTCACCCCACGTGTCACACCATCCCTCACTGACATAACAGTAACATGTTCTCTTGCATGTTGTGTCTCGCTCCCAGACGTCATGCCGAAACAGTAGTGTGTTTGCCTGTGTTGTACCGTACGTCATGTGCAGTTTTTGCTATAAACTATGCTAGGCTCAAACAGGAAATTAGCATGTTATATTTGCGAGCTCTTCTGTCACTTTTTGGCATTGTGTCGCTAAATATTTACCCGAAATTCTCTCCGCCGTCTGTGTTCGATTGCGTTCTAACCTTCTGTGCAAACGGGAGCAATCTGGAGCCTGTTGTTTATAGTGCCAGTCCAATTAGGCTGTGGTTCTGCCTTGACATTAACTCACCAAAGTATGTCTCAAGTCTTTGATGTGTCATACCCATCTCACTGGTATTTTCCCCATTTTTCCACCTCCGTCGTCTTCTGGAGCTTTTTAAATGCAAAGCCGACACATATCATCATACAGTAGTCAACGCTCACCTTTTACACAAAGATAGCAGACATTACCACTATTTTTAGTATCCCACGGTTTTTAATAGGAATACTGAACTTCCATGAAACAGGCAAAAGGAAAAATGTTATATGAAGTCATCTCTCTTATCTTCTGCTGTCTCCAGACCCTTGACACCAAAGGTACCTGTTAGTATCTTTAGCTACTGATACTCCTGATATCCGTCAAAGGCTCTGGAGGTTTATATTCTCAGACGTATACTGGATGTGAAGAGTGCCAAGATACTACGTTGTGTCTTCTGCTCCTCTGTCAGTGGGAGTCAAGATAGAATGGTGGCCAACAGCTTGTCCAACCGAGTGTCTTGACCAGAGACGGCCTGTAGCCCACACAACCCGAGTAACACACAAAGGTATGAACCAAGGTTGCTAAGAAAGTGTAAACAGTGGTTGCTAAGGCTGTAATATGTGATAGTTTGGAGATGGGATTTCATCTATGCTGTGGGAGTAGTGAGGTTCAGAAGCGGCAGAAGTTCCAACAGTGTTATGGCCACTTGCCACAGGCCTTCTGTTCATCTGCTCCCCAAACTGCATATCTAGGAAAGGGACTGTCGGCTGCTGGCACCTCAGCAGCACAAATGAAGCCGTAGCCGAGCTGTGTCAGTGAAGCATAACTCCACTGAGAATGCCACGAAATTGTATAGGAGGGCTTTAATTAAAGAGATTCGATCCACTTGCAAACCTGACCAGAAATGCTGGGCGTGGAGCACTCTGCAGGAACAAAAAAGCAGCTAATAATTACTACGGATGGCCAGTTTGGCTGGGCTTGGTGGGGTAAGCGCCAGCAAATGGAGGATCTATAAAACTGGTGTAAAGAGCACTGAGCTTTCTTAAACATAAGAATCGTGTGTGTGAGAAATTTTGAACAATTTTTGACTTGTCTTTTCATCTATTTTGGAGGGACATCCAGTTCTTGGTCACGTCACGGTAGTTCCATATTTTCCATATTTACTTCTTTTGTTCAATGATATATCTGGTAATTTTTTTGCACCCACCTCCTGACTGATTCCTTTCATCAATGAAATCCCTTGATGCTTCATAAGCTCTCTGTGGATCATGGCTTTTGCTGTAGGATGCAACTGAGCAAATGTCAGGATAGGACTTTATTTGTAGTTAATCACAGCCACTTTAATTGATGGCAGGTGTGTACCCAAAAAGATTGAATTCTGTAATTAAATCATAAGGTGCTTCGGCAAAGTATTAAAGAGGGTGCACACTTATGCAACCAGCTTATTGTACATTTTTTATTTTTTATATTTCCCCCCTAACAGATGTGTTTGTTTTTTATTTGTATGGGTTATAGGTCACATTAAAGGTGGAAAAAGTTTTGAAATGATTTATCATGATTTATGATTTATTACATCACAACAGCCTAGCGTTTTAACAAGGGTGTGCACTTCTTAAATTGCGTCCACTTTACTGTAGAATGTTTAGTGTTCCTTTAGTATAGAAACACTGAATACACTGCAGTATAATTAGTATTTATATACAGAAGAATGCTTAGTGTTTCCACGTTAAGCTAGTTGTTCCCACAATCCCTAGCTTAGGAAGCGAATGCATTCTCCATTAGCCTAGTGTTTCCCAACCTAGTCTTTGGGGACCCCCCAGGCAGTCCACATTTTTGCTCCCTCCCAGCTTCTTGACAGACAGTCCACATTTTTGCTCATTTTAAGCTGCCTTGGGAAGCAATGTAGTAGAGAGACATTGAGCAAGCACTGATTGTTTTCAGCCCCAGTGGCCTAATGCATTGTTTCCCAACTCAGGCCTCCCAGGAGGCCAACAGAGAGCTGGGATGAAGCAAAAATGTGGACCATCTGGGAGGAAGCTGGGAGGGAGCAAAAATGTGAACTGTCTGGCAGGAAGCTGGGAGGGAATTTCCATACTAGAGGGTACTCAATGTTTCTACATCACATAATGCGCCATTGTTCCAAAATATAGTATAGAATATCTTTTTCGTCATTTTACATGTGCCACAAAAATAAAAGTCTAAATATGATTGATTTATCGGCAAGGAAATTCATTAAGGATATGTACAAGACACTTATTGTATTTGTCCTAAAGAATGCTTAGTGTTTATAAAGTGTATTCAATGTTTTTGTACCATAAGGCTATTCTGTCTTTTGCATTTTATATCCCCAAAATAGCAGTGCATTCAGTACTACATAATGCTTAATTAATACTGCAGCTTATTCTTTATTTTGGCACTTCAGAATACTTACAAGGTACAGTAGGACGGATGTTTATTAAACAAACCACCACAGCTGGGTTAGAAACCCACAATGCTCATCTTTGGAGACCAAAGTCTTACCCTCTACACCACAGCCACACAGACGCAAGACTACTGCTCAGTATATCTGTTCAACATAATGTTTACTATTTTCAAATTACAGTATACTCATTGCATTCATTTGTACTATAGAATGCTTATTGTTTCCGAAGTGCATTCAGTATTTCTGTATGAAAGAATGCTTAGCATTACAGTAGTACAGTTTATTCTCTCCTTTGATACTACAGAGTTCATACTACAGTATTTCCATTGTACAGCAGAAAAGAAATTCAATAAGGAAGTCATTCGAGATGGGAATGCACAATGTCTGGGTTAGGGGACTTATGCATACTCGACCATACTCAGTGTCCCTACATTGCAGAATAATTAGTGTTTCCAAAGTGTTGAATACATTCCATTGTAAAGCAAGAAGAGAATCTATTAATCACATCACACGAGATGAGACTCAAACCCGCGATACCAGGTTTAGGAGACCAACAGCTTAGATGTTTGGCCATAGGGACAGAGAAGCTAATGCTGTGTTGAATGTCTCCATACTACATAAATAACAGGGTTTTCTGGCAAATACAGACAACACAATGCATAGTATCTTCTTACAACAATTGGTGTTTTATACAGCCATGTCTTCAGAGTGTCTGTACGAAAGAATACTTGCCGTTACAATATGCAAATAATTTCTACTATTACTGAATACTTGTGATTTTCAAGGTAAAGCAGAAATTCTTTAATGAAATCAGCCCAGATGGGACATGAACCAACAACCCCAGGTTTAGGTGGTTACTGCCTTAGCCATTAGGCCATAACTGCAGAGAGCCACTAAAAACTGTCTGTGTACTACATGAGGCATAGTGATTCAATACAAAACCAGATTAAAAGATTCTGTATCACACAATGCTTAGTGTTTCCTAACTACAGCATACTCAGCATACTCATGTATCTGTACAAAACAGTGGCGAGTGGCTTCAGATTACAGAATTCTCATTTCATTTGTACTACAGAATGCTTAGTGTTTCCAGAGTGTAATCACTGTTTCTGTACTATAGAATGTTTAGTGTTTCCATACTGCAATGCATTCAGTGTTTCTGCATTAAGGAATTACTAATAGTTCCTTATTACAGTATACTCAGGACTGCTGTACTGCAAAATGTTTGGTGTATTACACAGTACTCTGCTTTACCATTATACAGAAAACTAGGTGTTTTTATACTAGGGAATATTTGGTTTTTGGTGAACAAGCTAAGTCTTCTGGTAATGAACCGTTTTAAATTGTTCCAACACTCTGAGAAATACGGAGGGCATAAAAGCAGAGCAATGGCGGTGTGAGCCGACATGGATGATTGTTCAGAGTTCAGAAGTCATGTAAGTCTGTTGTCTCCAACTCAATGACCTTGTAGTCTTCCAACCATGCTGGAATCACCCAGCATTTAGTCAGGAAGGGTAATTAAATTTGGCATTCAATTATGTGAACAGTAATGCAATTTCCAAAGGGGAACACTTAATCTGTTCATTGAGGTGTTTAATTACAAGCAAGTGTGTAAACGTAAGATATGGTGTAACACTGGATTTAGTGAAGAAAATAATTATTGTCTTTCTGCTTCAACACCGAGTAATGCAAAGCTTGGTAGGAACTTGGGCCAATGGCTGAAGAAACTGGTTCTAATTTTTGGTTTTGTTACGGCAAACCTGGCCATACACGTCACAAGAACTGGTACTTGTATTCCGGAGCCATACTTTTTCTTACATTTGCTGTAAAAGGTACTACAGATTTCTTTGAGAAGACAGTGAAGTCCGTGGGAAACGTTCTTCAGCATATTAGTTGTAAGGTCATAACCCCACTTTTCTCCAATCATGTTAACCTAAGAAGGCATGCAAGGTTTATTCCTTAACCAATCGTGCCCTAACCCTGCAGGACCTCTAAAACCTCAGGGCCCATACATTGGAAGTGTGCCTCATTAGCAATAAAAAGCAGCAGCATCCTATACTGCTGGGTAAGATTGTTTCTCGATGGCCCTGACCGCCCCCGGGGTCCTTCCGCTCATTGTGCCATCGGTGATAATAGTGGGAGTGTGCGTCACACGCCACGGCACTTTCCAGCTTTGCTTACAGGCACGGCGAGAGAAAGTGAGAAGACACAGAGCACGCTTTATCTCATGCTGTGGGGGGCAACAATCTGCTCTCTGTGTGGGAATGCTGAGGACGGGCCACACCCCCCAAGGAGTCACATGCCACCAGGAAGTGAACCCAGCCTTCTGGCTCAGGCTGCCCGGGCATTCTTAAACCTTAAGTCTGGAGTGTGGCTTACAATGAACTGGCGTCCCTTCTCTCCCGGCCTTCTCTGCATGGAATAGTCTCTCCCTTCTCCAACCATCTACTGGATAAGTGGTTAGAAGATAAATATATGAAATGAATCAGAAGTAATACTTTTTATTTGATTCAGCATTTTTTGATAAATATGTATAAGGCCAGCTGAACTTAATATAAAAATGTGAAAAAGCTACAGAGAGGTGTTTAGATCCAAGCACGCTGACTAGTGGGTCATTTTCGTACATTTCATACACCACATACAGCTTGTTTAGATGATTGTCAGGAGTGTCTTTTCTGACCAGCAGGATAAACATTTCTTGAGTCGTGCTCATTCAGAGATTTGTGTGTGTGTATATATATATATATATATATACAAGATCTCCACAGACCTGGTTTCAGTCAGGGTCTCCACAGGTCTGATGTCAGTGAAGATCTTCACAGGCCTGGTCTCAGTCTCTACAAGCCAGTTTCTTCCCACGACCCACACACACAATCATCACACCTCATTACACACATACACACACACTCTCAAGCAGGATCTCCATTGGCTTGGTCTCAGTCAGCATCACCACAGGTCTCGTCTCAGTCAGGGTCTCCATTGGCCTGGTCTCAGTCAGGATCTCGACAGGTCTGGTCTCCATCAGGGTCTCCATTGGCCTGGTCTCAATCACGATCTCGACAGGTCTGGTCTCCATCAGGGTCTCCATTGGCCTGGTCTCAATCAGGATCTCGACAGGTCTGGTCTCCATCAGGGTCTCCATTGACCTGGTCTCAGTCAGGATCTCGACAGGTCTGGTCTCCGTCAGGGTCTCCATTGGCCTGGTCTCAGTCAGTATCACCACAGGTCTGGTCTCAGTCAGGATCAGCACAGGCTTGGTCTCAAACAGGATCTCCACAGGCCTGGTCTCAGGCAAGATCTCAACAGACCTGGTTTCAGTCAGGGTCTCCACAGCATTTTGACATTGTTGGAACCACTTTTTGGTCCCCATAAGCCTAACCCTGATTTTAGTCACACACATGATGGAGCAGAAAGGGAGGTTTTTGCAGCTGACTTAAGCAGAATAGGTCACCTATTGCAGGCAATTGACCACAGACTCACACATAAAAAAGGAAAATGGGAGAAGTGTGAGCCCCACCCAGTCCCTGAGAAGACCCAACCTTTAGGTGTGTCTCTGTTCTCTCTGTGACAAGCATATTTTTTCTTCACCAGCCATCTCTGTCTGTTACCCTGTCTGTTTTATAGCTACCATGCTCTCTGTTACCCCATCTGCTTCCCATTTCTCCCAGCTTTTCCCAGTGCTTCCTCCCTGTTACCCCATCTGCGTCCCATTTCTCCCAGCTTTTCCCAGTGCTTCCTCTCTGTTCCCCATCTGCTTCCCATTTCTCCCAGCTTTTCCCAGTGCTTCCTCTCTGTTACCCCATCTGCGTCCCATTTCTCCCAGCCTTTTCCCAGTACTTCCTCTCTGTTCCCCATATGCTTCCCATTTCTCCCAGCTTTTCCCAGTGCTTCCTCTCTGTTACCCCATCTGCGTCCCATTTCTCCCAGCTTTTCCCAGTGCTTCCTCTCTGTTACCCCATCTGCTTCCAATTTCTCCCAGCTTTTCCCAGTGCTTCCTCCCTGTTACCCCATCTGCTTCCCATTTCTCCCAGTTTTTCCTAGTACTTCCTCTCTGTTACCCCATCTGCTTCCCATTTCTCCCAGTTTTTCCTAGTACTTCCTCTCTGTTACCCCATATGCTTCCCATTTCTCCCAGCCTTTTCCCAGTACTTCCTCTCTGTTCCCCATCTGCTTCCCGTTTCTCCCAGCGTTTCCCAGTGCTTCCTTTCTGTTACCCCATCTGCGTCCCATTTCTCCCAGCGTTTCCCAGTGCTTCCTCCTGGTACCATATCTGTTATTCTATTATAAAACTTTATTCAGTCCTAGTTCTTCACCAGTGATGTTCAGTCCATGTCTAAACATCCTAGCTAACATTTTGATTACACTTTTCAACACTTCATTTTTGGCAGTCAGTAGCATTCCACACCCAAATAATTATCCTTCTGTCTTAATCGAAAAGGATACAATAGTTTTAATGAGGATCCATAAGTGATTATATTCTGAGTTGATGCTTCTTTGAGTTGCTCAGGGAATTATTATGGAGATATGTGATGGAATTGATCAAAGGGCATCAGACTGTGTCGGCATCAGCAGATATTTAGGCCAGTGGATAACCCTGACTGCAAAATCCAAACTGGGAACCCAGGACCTGTGAGCTGATTATGCTATCTGCTGGACTACCCAGCAATTATGCTCCCATCTACCTTCTTCCTCCTCTCCAGCACCCCATAGCCCCGTGTCGAACCAAGTCGAGCCAATTAAAGTCTGCATTTACATCCTCTAATGCTGATGGTGTCCTGTCACTTCAGTGAATGACTTTTAGCGGAAAGCCTAGTAATGTATTAATATGGCCTTTGAAGTCATTATAAAAATTAGGGTATCTGCACACTTGGCATCAAAATTGTGCAGAAAGTCCAGAGGTTGTAGTCTGAGAATGAAATATTTGAATTTTATGTCAAATGGACAGCCATTCCTCCATATGTGATTATAGTATCTCTTAGGTAGTTTTTTGCTGATTTAATTACTGTGGGTAATGAAGCACAGTGGGTTAGTGTGTAGTTTCAGTGGAAACAGTAAGTTAGCCTCCCCTGACCTCCAGGTTTGATAAAACAGATGTGTGCATAATATACAGCAAGCAAAAGTTGTTCATACATACATGATTTTCCAGATTAGTTTAAGAATGACTTAAGGTCACTTAGTTCCAGCATGAAATCTCATTATAAAAACGGTTATCATCAGGTAGCTAGAGGAATTAGCTCTGGGGAATTGCCCTGAGCATGGTCACCATGCCCCGATAGACTGTGTTCTGTGCCATGTGTGGCCCTAGCCAGTCACAGTGAGTATTAGCTATAAGCTCAAGTCCTGGAGCCTCCCTCCAAGGAGAGCAGCCAATCAGCACTCGCAGGATAGCTAGTGCACATGTCCTGCCAAGTCAATGAGCTTTGTTCCCTCCCAAAGTCACATGTTTTCATGCCTCCTAGACAATCATGCCACAGAAACGTGCTGTGCATTAGCAGACATAAAAACAAACTGATTGTTCATTGACTTTTAATGAGGCTTTTAAGTATGATTAAAAGGATTTAAAGTGTAATATTTGCCCTCCGGATCCCTCATCATGCATGCTGAAGAATATTCCTTGAAAATTCCTTGGGATGATGCTTTAATCAAGGAAAATGATCTGCCTTCTCATCAAAAATCACAGTTTGTTTTACGCAGATATTGTCCGGCATGCTGCGGTTGGGTGTCTGATCACTGCTCTGCTGTGGTCGCGGTTGTGTTTCAGTTTGTTGGACTTGGCCTTTGATTGCAGAATTACAGCTGTTTGGGGCAGGGAGAGCGCACACAAGGGGGGCATTAAATATTTAACACCATGGCACCTCTCTTCACTTAACAGCAATTGCCTGCAGCTCCTTCTATAAAGAAAAGCAGGTCTGAATAGCCCACACCCCTGTTTATGACGCCACTGCTCTTTGGTAAATAGACCCCAGCTAGTTAATTTGGTTTCCCACTAAGAGGCAGGGATCGGACCCCCCACCTCCTCAAGCAAGGACATTAAATTCCCCTTCTGAATGTTTCCCCTTAGACCCGGAGTATTTTTCTGAGTGTTTATGGTGATGTTAATGCGTTCTACTTTCATCATTTTCGCAGCTTTTTATTATAGTTATCATTAAAAATTTTGAGTAAATAGATGGCGGTGAGCTCTCCTTTGGCTGTTTGTTAGAGGAGCGTGAGGGGGATAAGCGGCCAGGTTTAATGCTGACCCAGGTGCCAGATATCTAACCATGCCCAGCTTCTCAGCTCCGGACCTGTACTTCTTACTGCCGCGTTACACTGGTTTATTGTAAATACCAGTAATGTAAGCATTTAAACTTACTTAATGCTCAAAATGAATCCAACTCATTAGGTTGTTGCCTTTCTTGGGAGTGTGAGATGTTTTAATTACACTTTAGACTGCCTTTGTAACAAATATGCCTTGGATATAGAAATAAACTCTAAGTTAAAAAGTATCTAAGTCTAAGTATACAAGCATCTGTATCTAAGTCACAATCAGTTTCCTTATTTTCATTATGAAATTTAACTTCTCCATTCTGTGACCTCATGCAGCTCACATGGTATATACTGTACGCACCCTGCTTCATCGGAGACTGACCCCAAGCGTGAAGCAAATGGCTCTTTGAAGACATGGATGCTCTTATGCCTGTCAATAAATCAGTAGGAGACTCAGAGCATGCCGGAGCGGACGCTCTGCTCAGTGAGAGTCATGATACCTCAGCACACTGATCAGAGGGGGCCTCGCACATTATTTTCACCTCCCCTGCAGCTCACCTGTTGTTGATGTTTATTTAAAAAAAAACAAACATAAAAATAAAGCCTAATTGAAAACTGGAGTTAATGTATGATAGTGAAGAAGAACTCATTTAAATCCTGGTGAAATTAGTTACAAATTCCACACTTGTCAAGAACAGCATAACATCATAGTGTGACTAGTAACAAGTTGCACTCAGGGCTATTATTGTTATCATTGTTGTTGTTGTTGTTGTTACTAATAAACAAACAAAAGAATGAATCAACAAATTAAGTTTATTATTAGTCTGACTGCGTACTCTCTCTGGCCCACAGGTGGACATGCTGTACTTTTGTATTCCAGGTCAGCCAAAGTGTTAATTAAATGATAAAAATGACCCTCTCTCAGGATAAATCCCGGCACTCGGAGCCAAATGATTAATTCAACACACAGCATCTTCACAGCTGATGGCTACCGTTAGCATTAGGTCTTCAGTGACGCATTTCAATATCCGCCTTTTAAAAGTGCTCTCCACCATATGCAATAAATGCGGCGTGCTTTAAAGTGGCGTGTTTTTCTGTCTCTCCCTGAACTTGAGTTACAGTTCATGCACCGTGACCCAAAGATGCACTTTGTGACCCAAAGATCTTGCTGCATGGGAGTGAGTGCTGACTCGGGCTCGAAGCCTAACCTCTGCAGGATCGCCGTTTTGTACCTGTATGTTTTCACAAACTCTGTCGTCGGGGGTTACCGTCACCCAGGAGACCGGCATGCTGATTGGGGTGTAACAGGGACAGCTGTTCTGGCTGGCAGGAGTTATAAGGAGAGCAGGGGAGCACGACTGGGGGGGGGGGGGGGGGGGGTGGGCTGGGGGGTAAAAAGGCGTCTGTCTTATGCGTTCCAGTTATCAGATGTGCAAGTTCTTTAAAACTCTGTCATG
>JAODKM010000034.1:17941498-17951889 GCA_026780845.1 Petrocephalus sullivani
ACCCCCCTGATGCCGGGCACGGGCACCACGTGATCGCGACCAGGCTGGAAACCTGCTGCTCGCATCCAGCGGGGGCAGAAGCTGCTGGACCTCGCGGAGATGGTACGGAGCGCCGCGCTTCAGCGCACGCAGTGGCGGAGCTTCCGAGTACCGGCTGCGCCTCCGTCCCCCGGATCTTACAACTGCGCCCGCCTCGCCTGTGGAATGTACTGACGTTCTCCGTATTTCACCCACCTTTTTTTGCATTATTATGTCTCCCCGGCGCCCGGCACCCTACCTGTCTGCTCCGATCCCTTAAAGCGGACCGCCCCACTTGAGTTGCCACCGGCGCGATCGCACTAACACCGGCAGCCGCTCTGCAAGCCCCCGCGCCCCCTTCGCACCCCAGTCTCGCCCCCCACCAGCGGCGGGCACGTCGGCAGACTACAGTCCTTCATGGGGCGCGCTGTCTTGCTCGGAAAATGTTTTTCTCCTCGCCGCCGAGGCTGAGCCCGTCGCCGCCACCGTTTGCGCAAGGACCGCTGGTGCCCGTCTGCAGTTTCTGCCCGCGTCGCTTGTGTGGTCGGGGGGCGCCGCGGAACTGAAATGGGTCCCTGGGCAGCAGCAGCGGCGGGGCTCCGGGAGGCTGGACGTCCGCAGCAGTGGGGCAGCGCATCGGCCGGCTGCCTTTTGCTCGCCGCTTGCTTCCTTGCTACTTTGCATGTGCGGCAACTTGACGCCTTCCCGTCCTCCCTGAGCGACTGCCAGACCCCCACCGGGTGGAACTGCTCCGGTAAGCGCTTTCCGCCGGGATGGTGTGCGGGCAGACGCGGGCGATGGGCAGCGCGCTTGCGGCAAATGCCGCCCCAGCCTCGTCCCGGCGACGAGCCCCCCCGTTTACGGAATTAAATGCGAAGTGGGGGTCTGTAGACGCGCCGGGGATCTTAAGCAATAAAAGCGAAGCACTTGTTCTAATTGCACTGCGTGGGTTAAAGTAATTTAAAAAAAAGGTGGAAGGAAATTGGGGGGGGGGGGGGATTGGGAACCACTGGGGCGGCGTTTCAGACATTTGATATCAGCCAAGAATGAAACAAAAAGTGTTACAGTTGCTCCTATGCAGTTCTTGCTGCTGGTCCTTAAAATGTTTGAGTTTCTTGTTTTTTTTTAAGGGTGTCGTGTTGTGGGAAATAGTGGCGACAATAAGCAGACAGTGATGGTGATCGGGCGGTATGTACAGCGTGCCCCGGTGTGACAGAGCCCCCCCGTTTAATGTGCCCACCGGCCGCCCCTGGATGTGGGCAGAGGCGCTAATTCGGTAATAACCAGCTGCTGCCTATTCGCCATCCCCGCACCCCTTCGTTTAAGACCCGCATGTACGGGTTGGAACACCGGGAAACTTTCCTAACTAGCTGCTGCCATATAACTAACGCGTACAGAAAATAAAACCGGGCTACAGGAGTGCTAAGCTTCCCAGCCCGTGCACTGTCCCTGCGCGTATAATACCCTGCATGCTGTATTATGGATAAATCACCGTAAAGTTAGCGCCGTAGACATGCACCTCATTCCCGCAGAGCTTCGGGCTATATTCACCTTTTTAATGACTTGGAGGAATTGTAAAAAAAAAAAAAACCGGGATGCAGATGTTTATGAGCTAAATCGCTGGAGTCAGACAGGGTCTTATTAACACCCCAACGTGCGCTCATTTATCCTCTCCCCCCAAAAAGGTCCACAGCGGGATTCCCCCCCCCCACAGGCATCCTTATGCCTTTGCTGTCGGGCCGCTATTAAGGTGCCCGGCGGTGCGCACTGGGAACACTGGGAACACTGGGTCGTGTGTGTAGCCTGTGTGTATGTAAGGCCGCGGTCATACTGGTATTATTATCGCCATAATAACAGGAGGCACAGGCGACATAGCACAGCTCAAGGCTGCACTGAAACGATGCGCACAGGTCTGTTAATAACGCATTTATATGTTCATTAATATACGAAAATCAAGAGACGCTTCATTAAGGGAATATGGATTATAGAGAGGCTAAGTATAATTCTAATTAATTAGGTTATTTATATATAATATTTTTTGGTTAGGTTATTTATATATAATATATTTTGAAATAAAACAAAATGTGTAGTTGAAAATAAAATGTGTTTTAAAAATCATAAATCATAAAAGATCATCAATCTGTTCATCTTATCATTTTGTGCACTACTTTTATGAAAAGAAAATGACAGTTTGGAAAAAGCTGAATACAGGAACACTGATGGTTTTATCGGGGTCTTTTGACGTGCGCCGTGCGAATTCCGATGTCACTGGCTGACAGCATCTGCATGGCATATAAAATGGGGAATTGTGGGTACATCATTCTATTTCGATATAATAGGAATTATACTGTCAGGACTCTGGGGAGCGGGGGTCCATCATCGTACCTGGGGCCAAGCTTGAAGGGGACCCCAGACATTTGGAAGTGATTTTTATTTAACAGATAAATGCATAAGCAAAAAGGCCCCCAGCAGGTCTATCCAGTCACATGCTGGGATTTGTGAATTTAAACTTAATGCATTGCAAGCTGATGTAAATCTTAATTGTTCAACAAACTCTGTGTAATGTTCAGCATGTTTGAATTTGTATAATAGCACAGTGTGTGTGTGTGTGTGTGTGTGTGTGGGGCGGGGGGGTGCTCCCAATGGCCAGTGCTAGCACAGGACAAGGGTGTGACTTTGGCTTGATCGTTGGAGGGGGGTGGAGGTCTCCACCCACTCACCATGATAATATGGTTATTTGGGGGGGGGTATTGACCGGTCCTGATCATCGGGGGTGTTACAAACCCCTGCCCCCATGACTCAGGGTCTCCTTGCTCTGACAGTCCCAGGTGCACCCAGTCCTGATCTGACTCTACCAGCTGGCGGGTTTACTGTTGGGGGGGGTACATTCAGTGGTAGTCACAATGCAGGCTTGTCCCCGACTCCAGACTCCTCTTAAACTATTTTTATTTTTAATACAGTCTTTAATTGTGTTGTGCACCATTATCTAGGTCACTAAAATGTTAGTGGTCATAAAGTTCTTGTGGGCTTCAAGCCCCCTGGACAAGCACTTTTTCATTCATTAATGTAATCATTTTCACATTTTATGTTTGTTTTGTTATTATGCAAACTTCCCAAGTATTAAAGCTAATAATTCACGTCACAGATGATTACAGATGGGCTTATGTTTTATTATATAAAATCTGTTTGCTTTTCACTTCTACAATGTTATCCTCATGTACCACACATTGCTCAATGCAAAATTGCATTATCGCTAATTTACAGACTAATTAATGAAGCAAATCTAACAAATGTTGCATGGTACAATAATATGACACTTGCAAATGTGTTTAAGTTGACATTGATGAAACTTCATGTAACACTAAATGAATTTGTTTTTAGTATTAAATGTAGTACTAAATTTAGTATTATTGTAGATGCTCCGCTGTCTAATATAGCTGATCAAACAGGTTTGCAGGATGAGCTTAAATGGACTAAAAACCCCATTGGCTCAGGCAGCTGTTCTCGGCGTCCCAACTCCCATGCGATTTCCTGGCCTATGATGTAATGAGAGGGAACCTAAGTGCGATTTCCCGCGGTATGTTCCCAGAGTTCCCAGCACTCACACTTATTAATGTGTGCAAAAATCACGGGCCTAATACAAGCTGCGATCCCTCCGGGTAATACTTAATACAATGTTCATTTGCTGTGATGACCAGATGAGGCATTCTGGGTAAATCTCAACATGTTAACTCTAGGTGCATCACAGATTAGTGTGTCTAGACAATTCATTAGTTGAATCACAATGTTTGTTGGTTCCTTTTAAATGGACTGCCATTGTGTGCTGACAGTTGGCAAGTTAACTGGCATTGTGTGTGCGTGTGTGTTGTGTTCTCCAAACCAGTGGGAAGTGAACTGTTGGCATGTGCGGCCATAACAGCTAATTAGTGGCCCTCCTTAACTAGAGGTGCTTCATTCCTGAAGCGCAGCTGGCTCAGGTGAGACTGATTGGACCATCAAGGGTAAATGAGGCCTGCTAGAATTAAGAAGGACAGTTTTTGGGATCATGAGAGGAAGTTTGGAGGATAGGATAGGTGCTGTTTTCATTTAACAGCTTTTATTGGAATTTAGGATATGTTTGGTTCAGTACTCACAGCCTCCATTTTTCTGTTGTTTTGTTCCTCTCAAGGGGCCAACTATTATGTGCTATCTTTAGCAAAATAGGAGCCCTTCTGTTTAATCCTGAACCTCACACCAAACACATGAAAATTTGCAAAATATAAACAGAAACACCATCTGAATAAGCAATGATATGAATGGTGGCCTTATGACTTTAAACAAATCTGTATGAATTTTATCTATATAGACTATAAAGTATAGGCCTAGCTTGTGGAAAGTTACGTATTATCCTTAAATCACAGACATTTGAATACCTAGTGATGTTGGAATATTTCAGAAAGATTTTTGAATTCTTCTTTTGTTAAAATGGACACCCTTTAGTCGAGGGCGATGCTGTAGCTGTTATCGGCCTTGAGTGATTGTAAGATTTCTCCTTATAGATGTTTCACACATCTGCAGCGTTCTCAGACCCTTCCACGGCCTCTCACCCACGGTGGCGAGATGCTGGGGTGGTTGTTTATCCGTCTGGGCGTCAGTGAAGCCGTGGCTGAGAAGTGGGACGCTAGTCCGGGGCCCAGCACACCAGGAGGAGAGACTGCTAATTGCCTAGCTCGGTGGCCCTTCCAGTGCTCCTCGTTTGGCTTCTTGCTTTTAATTGAGAATATGGCTTCCTTCACCCCTCTTCTCGTGTCACGCATTAGTGGCTGAACACAAGTCGGCCCTTCCTTGTGTTTCCAGCAGATAATTGACAGTGTGTAATCGGAGCCCCTCCAGCCAATGCCTGGCAATTAAAACATGGTGTCGAGGAATATTAAAGCCTTAAAATATGCATGAGGGCCGATGTATCCATGGATGCCTTTATTTAATTATTTTAAGTTCCCCCGAGTTGCCAGCACGATATCCTGGGACAGCAGGCCGTGTGCTCGGTGCTGGATTTTTAGTCTTTCAGCGCTCACTTCTTCATGTGTCCTTTTAGCAGCTAACATCGCACTTAACCTGCGTTCCGCTTCCCCTGCACTCTCGCAGATACAGGACGTGCGGATGTTTTATAAGCATCTAACCCGCCCCATCCATGTAGATCAAACACCGACGGCACAGATAGGGTATTTTCAGTTCAGCTCTAAAAAGCTATTATTATGAAAGAGCCCCTTTACAACACAGAATAATTCACTGTGTTCAAATTCCCCTCGGAGATTCTCGAATTAGGCTACAGGAGTTTTTTTGTTTCTCACGGCCCGTCTTGGCTTTGCTGATCTTACGACGACGCTAATAAAGGTTTTTCGGTTTGTGTTTTTATATCTTACTCCATAAAGCATGAAAGCGATGGTGATATTAAATAATTGATGCATTTCTTGGCCTAGTTGCAACTGTTAGTCAACATCCAAATGTAAATTACCCTAATTGGATGCATCCGGCTCCCCCCCCTTGGAGATGAAAACATCGGGATGGAATAATGAGGCGCACGTGGAGATGTGAGGCAGGCAGGCAGGGTCACCATCGGCTTTGGGGCAAGACGAAAAAGTGGCTGTAGGATCTTAATGGGTCTGAGTCACATTCCCACATAGACACAGCAAATGGGGGCAAGACTCCTGCCCGCTACCTCCCCCGACCCAAGCTGAGGGACTCTGACGCCTGTGTTCTCATAGGTACCATCAGAGGCTGCAGGGTCAGCCGCCATTAACCTTGCGCGCTTGCAGAGGAGCACAGGGGTCATCCGTCTTCCTCTAACCCCCCGCTATGTCACCGCGGTGTCTCTGGGAAGCTGGCAGCTTGTACTCCAATTAATGTCGTTTGGGTTTTCGTTTTTTTTTTTTTCTCCCCTACTTTTTTTCATAAAATTGAAGCAAAATCCACTTTGTGTCACATTCAGGAGAGAGAGGAGAAAAGCCTCTAAGAATAGCCTGTTATTTTACAGGCCATCTGCCCGGTGAAATGACAAACCCTTGGCACCCGTCCACTGAAGTCACAGCCCCCCCCACCCCCCCAATACAAGGAGGAACTCAACCAGTTGGATTTTGGGGAGATCGGGAGACCCCTGGGCCAACCAGCCAGCTCTGTGGTCAAGCGTTCATGAATACGATAGTAATACTTACCAGATTTAATGTTTTTTCCCCTGTTAAGAATTCCACCAGTTATTAACCAAACATAAACAGCTATAAATCTGGAAGAATGGGATCCTGAACTCACCAGCATTATGTTGACTTTTAAATTGTGTGTCAGAATAAGAGCGTGTCAGTCTGCCTTTCTGATAACCTAAGTGTTTTTTTCTCCCATTGAAAAATCCAAACCGGCCTCACACACACACACACACACACACACACACACATTTTTTCTAGGCTCCTATTAAGCTTTTAATGAAAAACAGAAGGTCTTTGACAGGTACCACATGGCGCTACAGTTACCCGTGTCTTGAACTTGATGTTTTGAGGACTTGGTTAGGTCACACTTTTTCCTTCTTCCTTCAGTGAGCAGATGTAGTCACTAGGCTCATCTTAGCATAGTGACTTAACTAGACTTCAATCAGTTCATCATCTCTCTTTTGAATCCTTGGCTTTGGTAGCGTCATGACCAGAAATGGGTGCAGGACTAATGACAAAAGTTTTAAAAAATTTTTTTGACATTCAAATACCATTCGAAGGAAGCTGTGTTTTAAAACTGACATAAAAAACAGAAACTTAAGACTACCTTCCAGCAGCTAGATGATGCCTGTATGAAGAAACCGTACTCCTGACATTGTCCTCCAGCTATTCAGTCCATTTCAGCCCGGCTGGTTAAATAGGCAGTAAATTCTCTAAACAAAAGCCAGCTGAGAGTCATTAACAGAGGAAAGGATCAAGGGGAGGAGATTACAGCAATATAGGGCTGTCAAACCACAAACTCCCACGTCTTACCAATCCCAATGTCTTTCTAATATCAGGCTCACATCCATTTTTATTCCTTAATTCATTACAGACTTTTTGTTGAGAAGATTTTTGAGCACAGTAAACAGAAGACAGTCATATCTCATGTTGACGTCAGAGCCATGTTCACGCTTGGACAATGCTAACAGAACACTCTGGATCAATGTTGTTTTTTTAACTCTCACAGTGTTTTACTCTCTGTTTTGCTCTCTACTTTTTTTGTGACATCTCGTTTTGTGACATTTTGTGATATCACAGTGAGCATAACAGATGCTTTTCTCAAGTAAAATCATTAAAACGTCCAGAATTCATCTCTAACAGATATGAAAAATGTGCTGCAAATCTCCCACATTATTTTTTAATTCTCTACATATTGCCAGCCATACTCCCCATTGGCAATTTTTGCCCATTTATTGCTGTCATTATTTTTCTAAAACGGTAAAGTCAATTTGTCAGCGCCGCTCGATGGAAGGTCCGGCTTACAAATGTTTTGCATAAGTAATTGGCCGTCCCCCATTCGCTTGCCAGATTGATCAAGACGGATGTACTGTATTGCAATTTGATAGTTCGGTGGTGTGATCAGTATAACAATCAGGGTCTCCCTCCACCCGCACCACAGTTGGGGCTGATTATTCATGGTACAGTAGGTCTTCACCGCAAACACATCTTATCAGTGTATTTTGTTTTATTTCCTTGTTTATGCTGGTATGGCCTAGTGAGATTGACCCAGCAAATGCGTTCCACAGTATACCCACAATTCTTGGTGTGGAAAATCCCCCAAAGTGCCTCACAATATATCACAACTTATTTGGCATTTTCCAACAAATATCACACAAGAGATATTGAGAACTGCATGATAGGCCTAGGGATGCCACACATCCCTTAAAATACGGAATCGCCCCGTATTTGCCGATAAAATTGTGCGTCCCATTTTTAATCAATACGGGACGCGGTTTATCCCGTATATCAGAGTTGTGATGAACGCAGCATCATCCTGTCCAGATTTAGTATGAAAACGCCGTTGGATTGACTAGATTCATTTGTCTTATTTATAGTTAATAAGTTATGGATGACTTAATATTGTATATCCTGATGATTCATTTAATTTGTCAATAGATTTCATTTAAGTGTTATGCACCTTAAGTTTTGATATAAAGTGACTGATTTCATATGTCAAAGCTAATTTCATTACCAAGTTGAGTTTATAACTGAAAAGTATTTTATTCAGTTTATTTGTATGTCCATTGATAATAAAGTACTTCAAATATTAAGTATGAATCTTAATACTTTCTTGAGACTATATTTTTTTTATTTACCACCACTGGTGCGTCACTTGGCACATAGTGGTTGTGGCAAGACCCCACTATGGTAGGCGTCCTTTATTTTTCTGCATGAAATGTGGCACCCCTAATCCCCACAAACATCAAAAAATGTTAGCACGAAGCTGATAATGATAATTGATAATGTTAAATAAATTAGTGGATCTATTTATGTATGACATCCTGATACAGCCCCCTCCCAAAATACAACATGACAAAGATAACTGTTTACGAGGAAAAATATATATTAAGTTACATTGGAAGTAGCTCATAAATTCTGATTTTAATCAGTTATTAGACACAAAATACTAAATTAATTTAAATAAAGAAAGCGTTTGGTACCCTTACCCAGAATCCTGAGCGTGACACCCGACTGCTCCGTTTACCCTCATTATCGTACATTTCCAGCCTGTAAGTGCCTCCTCTGCTTTTACTGGCCTTAAGTCGTAGTGGCCCGTTTAGGAAAACGTGGTACCCTGCAATAGAACACGACGCATTTCCATATTTGTGCTGCAGACAAATGAATTGTTATATTTCCATTTCACGTCTGCCACACCTTCAGACCGCAGATTTTCGGGATGTAATAAAATTATATCTCCGCACCGTCCGACAAAACGCCTGTGTTTTCCCATCATCGAAACTAAAATTAAAAAAAAGAATTCCTTACTAACATGCTAATCTCATTTTCACCTTCACTCACATTCTAATCGTTATAAAGTTTCTGTCGTATTTCCCTTTGGTGTGTGAACTGAAAATATATGAATAAATACAAGTCAAACTTACCACAAGAGAAACGTGGCAATTAAAGCGAAGTGGTACAGATCATGGGTAGGAAACATTGCTATTTACAAAGTGAATTTAACAGCAATCGGTTTCATTCGGCCAGTTGATAACAAAACCCACCTCTTTGAGGAAATGGTGACATTTCAGCCTCATTATTCGTGGCCAGCTGGTAATAGTGAGTGTAACAGCTAGGGATGCCACACATCCCTTAAAAATACGGAATCGCCCCGTATTTGCCGATAAAATTGTGCGTCCCATTTTTAATCAATACGGGACGTGGTTTGTCCCGTATTTCCGAGTTGTGATGAACGCAGCATCATCCCGTCCACATTTAGTATGAAAATGGTTTGAAAAAGGTATGAAAATGGTTTGACTAGATTCATTTGTCTTATTTATAGTTAATAAGTTATGGATGACTTAATATTGTATATCCTGATGATTCATTTAATTTGTCAATAGATTTCATTTAAGTGTTATGCACCTTAAGTTTTGATATAAAGTGACTGATTTCATATGTCAAAGCTAATTTCATTACCAAGTTGAGTTTATAACTGAAAAGTATTTTATTCAGTTTATTTGTATGTCCATTGATAATAAAGTACTTCAAATATTAAGTATGAATCTTAATACTTTCTTGAGACCATGGTTTAAGTTCTGATTTACCACCGCTGGCACATAGTGGCTGTGGCCCCACTATGGGAGGCGTCCTTTATTTTTCAGCATGAAATGTGGCACCCCTAGACAGGCCCCGGTTGTACATCTCAACTTTCACTTGTAACTTTACCACACTCAGTCAGATATTAAAGAACTCTCTGGCATAATGTACATAAAGAGTAGTTATTGCTGCACACCCCAAGTTTTTCCAAAGCATTGGCGTTCTGGGACCGTGTAAGATGGTGATTTTGAGGAGGGTGATTCATGGTGTGATTGGAGACTTAAGTCAGGGTTTAAGTCAGGTCCATCCAGTGAGTAACTTGTCAAAGATGACATCATCCATTCACACTATCTGTCTTTTCACAGTGGCTCCCAGTGAACTCCATTGCAGTTCTCTGTTAATTAGCAGAGCTTCCAGCTGCTTCCTTTAGCATTGTTAAATACCGTGGATCCCCTCTCTGGAAGGCAACTTTAATCTCAGTCTTGTATAAAGCTCATTTTGCTCGTTAATTGTCTTTTGAACCGTTTTTCCAATCCTATAAACTAGGGCTGTGCAATATGGACAAAATAATCATATTGCGATTTTTTGAACGAATATTGCGATTGCGATTTTATTTGC
>JAODKM010000034.1:17951989-17965221 GCA_026780845.1 Petrocephalus sullivani
TCTGAATAAAAATCTAAATAAATTAATAGATAAAATCGCAGCCTTATGCGGTTTAGAAATCGCATGTGCTTAAATCGTGATTTTTTTGCGATTGCGATTAATTGCACAGCCCTACTATAAACCCTTAAAGGCAGTGTTTCTCGAACCCAGTCCTCAGGGGCCCCCAGATGGTGCATGTTTTTGCTCCCTCCCAGCTCCCGGTAGGAGCGTGTTTCTCAAACCAGTCCTTGGAGGGGCCCCAGACAGTCCACATTTTTGCTGTCTCCCAATTCGCAAGGAGTTGGGATGGACCAAAAAACACGCACCATCTGGGGGCCCTCGAGTGCAGTTCAATTTACAATTCAATTCAATTTTATGTGTATAGCGCATTTTCACAACATTACAGTGTCTCAAAGTGCTTTACATTATCTCTGCCCAAAGCCCCAAGTGAGCAAGACAGAGGCAACAGTGGAGAGGAATAACTCCCTAGAAGGAAGAAACCTTGTGGGGGTCCAAACTCAGACTTGGAGCCCATCCTCCAGGGGCCAGCTGAGGAGGTCAAATGAGTGGAATGGCAAAGTCCTAATTTACACGGTTCAAATTCTAAGAAGTCTCGAGGACTGGTTTGAGATACACCGTGGTAGGAGCAGCATAAGCATGAACTGTCTGGGGGTCCGTGCGGACCGGTTTGAGATACACCATGGTAGGAGCAGCATAAGCATGGACTGTCTGGGGTCCCCGAGGACCGGTTTGAGATACACCATGGTAGGAGCAGCATAAGCATGGACTGTCTGGGGTCCCCGAGGACCAGTTTGAGATATACCGTGGTAGGAGCAGCATAAGCATGAACTGTCTGGGGGTCCGTGCGGACCGGTTTGAGATACACCGTGGTAGGACCAGCAAAAGCATGAACTGTCTGGGGGTCCCCGAGGACCAGTTTGAGATACACCGTGGTAGGAGCAGCCAAAGCGTGGACTGTCTGGGGGTCCCCGAGGACCGGTTTCTCAAACAGGGCAAATGAAAACCCTTTTGATCACATGTCCCTGCTCACACTACTAGACTTCTACAGCTTCTGACACAGTTAAGGATGGTGGATGTGGGCGGGAGGCAGAGTGAGAACAGAAGGTGGTTGGATGTCTCCATGGAGGCTGGTGTGTGAGTGATGCTCTCTTCCGTCAGTTACAGGTCCACTGTGTGACTTACTATTGGTCACATAGTGAGAAAGTGTGACTCACCAGACAGTTACAGATCCATGTCACACAGGATGTGGAGTGCCAGGTTAGTCAGTAACTGAGAGTCTGCCCCACAGGCATAAAAATGTATGCACTGTCCTCTCATATAAATACCTATTTTAGGCCTCATATAGAATAATGGTAGCACTTTACTTGAGGGGGCATGAGTAATGTAGTAGTACACTCTTACTTGATGTATTAATTAACCAGAAACTAAGTGTACTTATCTTTCATCATTAACCAGTCATAACGGTTCATGCATTTCATGCAGATACTATATTCGTTCATGATTTTTACTTGAGTAGTAACCGAGTTATTAAGTTACTTGAGACCCCCTCAAGTAAAGTGTTACGGAATAATGTTCTAGTGTCATGACACCATTTCAGACACAGACTGGTTGTTTGTACAGATTACACAAAGTTTCATAGATGTACTTCATGGCAAATGTAATACCTGGTGGGGCTCTGATGTTTGCTGGAAAGTTCACAATTGGAGAGCTAAAAAATACACATGTATTTTGGAATTCATATTTATTTGCTGCCTGTTGGGAATTGTTTGTTTCCATTTGAGTTCTTGCCCAATGAAAAGGTCTGTGATGAAAATGTGTAGCTGCCTTTTGGCCTGGTGACATTTCAGGGGTGCAAAACTTAGTCGGCATCATCATGTGAACATCATTAAGCACCGTGTTTAAATTAATTTTAACGTAATTAATTTTTGCTTACTGAAAAGTAGAATCATTATAGACCAGGTATTCTTTGGAGTATATAAACTGTCTCTCAAACATAATCTTTAATTAACATGTTCGAAGCAGAAATTCTTTTCTGATTCTGAATGAGCTTAATGTGGAAAGGTTGTGCCTCATTGTTAGTTTCAACACTTGTTCTTAGGAACCTGGAAAATTACCAGATAGCGCAGTACAGATGGTGGAAAAAAAGTTAACATTTGCACACTGAGCAGGACAGTCTACCCACAGAACAGTAATGTTGCTTGGCAGCACGACAGAGCAGTAATACCACTGGACAGAAAACCACTTTGCAGTACAGTAGCAAGTGTTCAATATCTGAGCACTTCTTAAGTGAGATGCGCTCAACACTCTTTACCGTGGCTGCCACTTAATAGGCTGTGAGAATGGCTTATATCACAAGCACGGTGTTTCAGAGACCTACTTATAAACATCTGCAATCTCAAGTCTTTTGCTTCCACATACATAAAGGATATTGAGGGACCTCACAGATCCTCCCAGTTCTTGGCCATTAATCTTGCCCATGTCAGAGACTTAGACTTATTATAGGACTATGCTCTATGGAGACGAGCCCAGGCTGTGTTAGTAGCTGTCATCTGCTGTAGTACTGTGCTCTACAGAATATAATCTTGCCTGTGTTACTTCACCTGCTTGTTATAGGGCCTGTGGAGATTAACCCAGACATAGTAACAGCCTCCTGCCTGTTGTAGGGCTGTGCTCTATGGAGATTAACCCACAGGCAGTCATAGTTGTAAGGCTGTGCTCAGCGAGAGTATCACTGTTTGTCTTCTGCTCGCAGCCAGGTAGTCCCTTAAGGAGATTTCTGCTGTGCTGTGATTTATTATCGAAAAAAAGCTACTTATTACCAAAGGTTAATGAAAAAAGGTCCCAGCGGAGAAACTGAGTGAGGTAATTATTGGAGTTTTCACTAAAGATTTGGAAGGCAGGTTCTTCAGACCATCCCTTTGCTCCAGTCAGACATTATAAGCATAAACATCACTCATAAACCCTAGTGGGACTGTTCGGCGGTTTCCGGTATCACACCTCTACCCCCTTCTCACCTTCATTTCCTGCCTTATGGGGGGCCTTGGGTAACAGTTGGTGTAATTCTGCCAAGAATTTTTTTATCTTCCCATTGGACTCCTAACCAAGAATAAACAAGTATTTAAAGTAAGGCAAACCTCCTATAGAAGCTGTACTATACACTTATCTTCACCGTAACTACTGAAAATATAATTGTTTGTTGATTTGCTGCAAATTAGCAAAGTGACTTTAACTAGCATATTCAAGCAGGCCCGTGAATGCTTCATTTGGCTTTGACCACTCACGTATAGGTGAGATAACTCCAGTTACCGTGACAGTAAATAAAGCTAATTATAATCCACAATCCCAATGACCTGCACTCACTATGCCATCGACCCCCAAAAGGACACTCAGCCTGGAACTGCTGTCTGCCCCCAAACACTGCCAGGGACCTTGGACCAGTCACAGCAGGCAGTGTGTTTTTTTGCTATGTGATGGCATTCAATGTCATTTTTGCTGTATTTTTTAAAACCCTGAGTAATTAAGGTTGAGTCATAGTTTCAGTAAAATCTGTAAGTATCATTGTCTTTCCGTTTTTTATAGCTGGAATAGTATAAGCTAGAAAAATGTCATCATCATTATTACGCACAGTTAACCATCAAAATAACAGGGCTTTGGCCACCATGGGGCACCGCAGGCCGCCGGGCAGCTTCAGGAAGTCCCCTGGAAGGATGTGACACCATTCGTTAGCAAGAATGTCCCTCATATGACGTTTTTTCAATGGTGTTGGTAAACAGCCGTCTCAGGTGTTGCTCCGGAATGGCGTCTGATGACTGGGTTAGCTGTTGCATGTGGCTCGCTTTCGTACTCCAGCCCTGGTTCCCTGTGGATGGGCCAGCTGTCCTCTGCTCAAAGATTCCTGTCCCTTCAGGATGAACGTGACCACTCACGCTGGCTTTGCATTCCCTGGCATTTACCTTGCTCTCCACGGGGTTGAGTGGACTTAAACATGCCAGGGAAATGCAGTCCATTCCACAACAGAGCCACCAGAACCCTTGACTGTGCAAAAGCAGCAATTCAGCCGGTGGGCTTGTTTTGGATTTCATCACAGACGTACTCATCTGCAGAGTGTAGAGTGACTCATCTGACAATGACTTTTTTCCCCCACTACTCAGTAGACCACTGCCTGTGTTCTTTCTTTCACTATCCAGACAGAAGTGCGTTTAAAGGTATAATAGGCTGAGACCTGATCATAGCATCTTCCTTTATGAAGTTCTCAATGGCCTATGCTTGCAGGCTTTGACTGGGCTCATAGCAGAGATTGATATTTGCAGAAGATTAATTCAGAGCTGCTGGTCCATTTCACCTCGTGTCTTAGACCAGTGGACATTGAAAGAAAGAATGTACATTTCCTCTGAGACTTACCCAAAGCTGACAATGGCTTTCCCTCAGGGTTCAATCTGCCCAACAATCACAAAGTCGATGGGATGAGAAGACTTCTGTAACAGGAACATTAACCCTGCTGTTCCAAGACAGTCGTTTGTTCAGTCAGGCTGGCTTTATTTTCTTATTTACATTCATCAGCTTATCTGGAGACGTGGTTGGAAGATGGATGGATGGATGGTTGGTTTGCGTCTCTGATTTCAGTTGAGAATCTTGTATCTTAAATATGTAATGTAAAAACTAAATCCTAAACTCTGTCTGTATTCCTACCTCAGTGGAGGAATGTGGTGGTATCCTGGTCCTCGCCGGTGAACATGAGCAGTGTCCTGGAATTCATGCTACTCCTATCAGTTTCCCTGAATATTATTTTAGTGTTATACGAGGAGCTGTTACAGTTATGAACTAAATTGCCTTTACATGTATGTGGTCTTTAAGTGGTGTAGATTATCTTGAGTTCTATATGGTATCTGTAAAGAAACAAGTATAACTGGGATAAATGTAAGAATTAACACTTTGTTGTCATTAATATTATGAGAAATTGAAATTGAACTAGTAAGTGTAACTAAACTGCAGAGAAATACAAATAGAAAACTAAAGACTGTTCATAATTTTCAGTTGCAATGGTAAAACAGGAAAAAAAACTGTTAAACACCGAAGAATAGACACAGGCATTCTTGGATTTATATTCAGTTTGCAATCTGTATTTTTGTTGTCATGCCACTGTTGATTTTGACATGCAGGAAACCTCTTACTCAGCCATTTCCTGTCTAATGAACGTCAGTGAACAGCTATCCATTCAGAGGCACATCAGCACACATTTTTTGTTAAAAACGCATTTATATTCATCAATGTCAGTGTCAGGACTTTCCTTTTCAGTACAGACATAAAGATGCATATAAAATGCTTGCTGGACCCAACTAATTGAATTGTAGCTACTGAACAAAATACATGGGTTAAATCATGATTTTACAATTACAACTATTAGCAGTCACAGTTACTAATTACTAATAATCATAATTAATTGAAAATGGGATCGTCGTTGATGTAGCCCATCCATGTCTGATTTGTATAATAGTTTTTATGATTTATCTCTAAATCCATAGGATTGAAAGGTTGCTTTATAAATTTCAAGGAAATTAGTCATTTGGCTTAGGAGAAACTGTGTTGTTTGAGTACATGCAGTACTGTTGGAGGCGAGATGGACAAAGATTTAGAATTTACAGAATCCTGAATATAGTGGTACTTTTATATAAGTCCAATCAATTACATGACATGGTAGAAAATATCAATGAATCTTGCCAGAAATCCTAGCTATAACTATATAAAAATGTAATAAGTTCAGGGGGTCTAATATAATATTTAGCTTTTATAGCTAGGTAGCATAATTTATTTTTGAGTTGGTTTATACCCCAGTTTAGCTTGTAATTTTACTGTGTTAATCCTTTTATATATATGGCTGCATTACAACAAGTGGCACCCATTAATCTGTATTCCTTTGAAGTCCACTACCATTATATTTATATAACATCTAGAGACACATATAGATTGTTAGACCTCACTATATCCATCAATTTATCTTCTATATATCTTCTGAGTGCTTATTCTGGTCACGGGCACAGGGCCTCATATTATTATATCCTGAAGAAAAATCTGCATTTCTTCATATAACATCAGTTAATCCTCTCAGGCGCTCGAAATAGCCAACATGCAGGAACCTTGTTTATGTGCCCGTCGCTCTCATGTTTGACTTCGATAATGCAGACAGACCAACACGCTCAGTAACTTCAATCCGTATTGTCCAAACAGATTATGGTAATTAGGATAATTAAAATGTCATCGGCCAGCCCCGCGCCTAAGGACTGCGTGCTGGCTGGTGATTTAAGCCCGTTAGTTGGGTATTGTTGTGCTGCGTTTTCTATGCAGGAAATGACCTGCTCGGTGATCTCAGGCAGATTAAACATCAGGAGCCCTCTCTGGGGTAGGCTTGACTGCTCACGGGTCAAAGATTTCATTTTGCTTTATCTGCACGGTGTTTTTTTTTTTTCTTCAAAGCCCCTTATTTTATTTATTTTAAGCCTAGCATTAATTTAGCTCAGACTAGATCGAGCTACAGTATGGGGGGGGCAGCTTTCACACGCAAAATACTGACTCAATCGACTTGACAGAATGACAGATTGGTACACATACAGCATTATTATTTTTGGATAAATTGCTTATCCCGAGACATCCTTCAGAAGTGACTGAATGCCTTTTAAAACCGCGCATTATTATTTGCATAATTGAGTCACTTAGCAGATGTTTCCTCACCCAAAATGCTGCTTGTTCCACAGTATCCATGCACCTGAACTTAGTGGCTTGGGCTCAGTCTTCAGCATCGATGCTCCGTCTGTTTCAGCCGCCCAAGTGGGCCTTCTGTCCCCGATTCTGCTTTGGCCGTTATGTTATCTGCTGCCCGTAAACAAACTGCAAAATCAGCACCACGCAGTCCGGTGTATAATGACGCTGTAGCATGGGGAGCTGAGTGGCCACGTTTGAGGACTCTCTCATGTTTCCGGTTGCAGGCTTCGATGACCGCGACACAGACCTTTTCCTGTGCGACACAAACACGTGCAAGTTCGATGGGGAGTGTCTGAGGATCGGAGACACGGTGACCTGCATCTGCGATTTCAAGGTAAGGTCCATCACAAAGGGGCTCTACCACTGCACCGCTATGTTGATTGGTCAGTAGAAACATGCATAGCATATGCCCAGTTGGACAGCCATGACCTGAGTTCTCTTTATCACCTGTCATGCCAGTATGATATTAGTGGTAACACAGATACAGGACTATAGCTGTTTGCATACCATGTGAATCTTTTCATAGCTAATGCAGCTCTAGAGGCCATAGCTTTAAGCATCAAATATGAATATTCTTATCAGTGCTAATACCATTGGGAAGACTATAGCTATTAGTATCCAGTGTGAGCTTTCTTGTTGTAGTTGACACTGCTGCGGAGTCTATAGCTGTTAGCGCCCAATGTGAATATTCTTGTCATTTGCTAATGCTGTGTCTGTGTACTGGACTAATATCCTTATCATTGCTAATACAGCTGGGAGGTCTGCAGCCGTTAGCATCCTGTATTAATGTTCTTGCGATGCAAATACAGCTAGGGAGGCTCAGAGCCTTATCGCAGTGTGAATTGTTTTCCCTGACGTCACAGCGGCTCAGCCTCTGGCCCGATAGGGCTTGTCTTTACTCCATTAAGTGCAGTAATTCATCAAGTATGATCCAGTTATGGCCTGGGACCAGTGCTGCACCCTGGCTTCTTCCCTGTGCATAATGTACCCTGCCTGTGTGGAGAGGGAATGGGTTTGATCTATGAATGGATGCCATTCAGCTCGGGCGGCCCGTGTAGCCACCGGGACGCTATTGATCGGACTTCCTGGGGGCGGCCTCTCGAGGGGGGAGTGCTGCCAGAGCCGGGGCAGCAGCGTGACCGCTTCTTGTGATTGCTGCAAACGGGGGGCCAGGGGGGTGTCGGGGGGCGTGTGTGGGGGAGTGAGAGACGTTCACAGGAAACGGTGACATGGAAAGGGAAGTGTGCGCGCTGAGGGGCAGAGTACGGGAGATCGCTGCGGTGGCCAGCGAGAAGAGACTGACGTAGCTCAGGAACGGCAGAGATTTTTTAAGTTTGATCTTGTGCTTTTTGTTACAAATGAAACAGCTGTCTATATGCCATGACGACGGCATCGATTAGCCTGCTTAATCTAGCACAGATGCAGGGAGCTTATTTTCAGAGACTTTCTACAAGCTCCAAGCTTAACGGGGCTGACAGGGTCCGCGCTGGAAGTCTGTCCACGATACGGGCGGCCGGGGCCGTCCAGCAGCAGCTGCTTTCTTCGGGAGGAAGCAACAGCTCTACGTGATAATTAGCTCGGAGCGAGCCTGGGTCAACGTGCTGTGCTGGGCAGGAGAGCAAAGCAACCTGAGGCCCAGCAGAAAAGAAAGGAAGGTGACCAAAGCAGGGCCCCTTTTAAGAGGAAGCAGGAAGCCCATCAGGAGAGTTTGGGTCGGCCTGGCTGGGCCCCGCCCGGCAAGGCTTGACTCTGAGAAGTCAGTGTGTATCAGTTTGGCCACATTCACAGAATGTACATTAAATGAGCAAAACAAGACCCCTTAGAAAGATATATAAGGCCTCCTAGCGATGGGGCCAGATATTTCTGGCTGCCAAATATCCGCTTTAGTTTATGCCCAGTGACGGCCAGTGTGGCTCTCGTTCTTCGTCTCTATCCATTGGCTCTCCCCGTTTCCTGTGGTGCCAAGTCATTTTGTACTGGGCCGACATCACTGGGCTGGAGTCATGAGGCACACAGGCAGGGCTGGATTCCTCAAAAATTGATTAATCCTAGAGAATAACAAGTGCCTCCCAAAATCCGTGACGGGCCTCTGTATTAAAGGAGATGTTAATGTGCACTGTGCAGCATTAAAATGCTCACTTTACCTTTTGAAGCATTATCATGATTGTGAGTCCTTATAAATATTAATGAATAGAACAAATTATAATGAATTGAATTATATAATACATAAAATATATGGTATGATGATTTAATAAATTATTTTAAATCTATATAATATTTGTAAGGAATCCATCCATCCATCTTTGATTAACATATCCTGGATTGGGTCACCGAAAGTCCTGAAGTCTGTACCCTGGATGGGATGTCAGCCCATTGTAGGGCACACATGCACACATACACACACGCAGAGTACTGTACTTAAAACTTCAATTTGTATATTTTAGAAATATGGTGGACCAAAAAAATTCAGTTCATGAGACATGAGCGCTGTAAATCTATTTTTGTTCTCTGTCTGCTCATTGTAAATTGTGCCAATTAATTAATTGTCCAACAAACTTTAAACTGTGAAAAAATGCAAATGGAAAGAAGATAAAAAACACTTTTCTTATATACAGCTGAAAATTGGGCCTATTGGCCTAATGATTTATGATCCATTGTTCAGTGGTAACTGTCAACTAATGTCATTATACTCCAGTGAGAACAAAATGTTTGTTATGTGCAAATGCTGAATGTGATGGGTAGTCCTACATTCAGACAGTGTTCATCAGTGTGGCTTTGGAGCGCATTGGATAGGTCTTCCTGTGCTGAGCAACAATGCAAAGGAGGCAGCCCTTCTGTTCCTCATTCTTTCTGGGACTTGAATCATACTGCTGCGTTATAGCGTGCCTCTAACGAGCCACACATTATGCATATGTCTTACCTCTCATCTCTGCCCTTGTGTGATTCACTCCAGCTGCCTCTGGTTTTGTTCCCTCGTTAGTCTTTGTATAAAAGTGCTTCCCAGTCATAGGCTCCCCAGTCCTGGCATTAACGTCAATCCTCTCTGTGGTCTGTCCCATTAGCTGTGTTCTGTACTGCTAGTTTTGATTCCCCCATGACCCTGTTCCTTTCTGTTAGATCTTTTGGTTGAAATAATCCTTGTTTGTTTGCTCCATCTTCTGCTCCCTCATCCTTCATCCCTCGGTGTGTCACAATAAACATTTTGTTGTCAACAACAGCAGCAGCATCAAAATAACTATTTCAATGTGATACTTCTAAACATTACTAGTACCCAACCAATATATAGTGTTAAGTAAGTAACAATTTCTAACCACAATGTTTGACATTGCAAAATTGACCTAGTAGTGAATGTTGTGAAGATCCAGCCACGCTATGAGGATTATTGTGGGACCTCTAAATTTTTCCCAGACTGCTTCAGATTTTAAGCATGTCTTATTTACATGAGGTAGAACATATTCAGACTTCATCAATTTGACTCAAATATATGTTGTAGAGTGTAGGTAATACTACACTCCAAAAAAAGGTGGACTTAAGTGAAAACAAATTTAAATAGAAAGTCAATCTGACATGCAGTTGAATTGAGATTAAATTTATGATTCTTCCAGTTGCAAAATGAATCGCAGTTATTCACTCATCTTCAAGTCCTGTGTCATATCTGGCACCAAAAGTGGCATCAAACCAGTCAGCGAGTAGAGGTTGGTGAAGATGATGTCACCAGAGTGGGGCACTTTGCCCAAAGGGCTGGTGTACAGGCCGCATGGCTCAGTCTGAATTCCAGGGGAGTCCATAGTGTTGGCCCAGGTTTATCTTGGAGGGGGAACAGGGACTGATAATGTCCTGCACCAGGGTTCGCTGGCTGTAGTAGGGCAGCAGAGGTATCCAATGGTTTCCTTTGGTCGGGTAAGGCTGGAAGAGATAGATGTTGGCCATGCTGTCCATGGTAAAGTGCTTGTAGGGGACGTTGCCTTAGTAATCTGTAGGCAGATGGTTGTATGCTTCTGGGGGGGGTGAGGAACATGTGTCTGTCCAGGGCAAAATGCAGGTGCAGTTGGGCTCTCAGCTTTAGACTCTTACACAGTCAGACGTGGATGAGAAGATGTTTCTGATGGACTTAACTGGCTGCCCTCACTTATAGATGGTGCTTAATTTGGGAGTAAGGTTTGAAAGGGGATTAATGAGCACACAGGTGGTACTAGGCACTGTTGGTTCTGGTGAGACGGGGGAGCAGGTTTCGGGGGTTAAGTTTATTTGGGGAGTGAGTTCACATTTTTGGGTTCAGTCTCAGGACTCCAAAGAGATTAAGCTGAATTTGATCCTTTGGAGTTTCTCCTTATCCCGGTTTAGCTTATGTAAATATTTCCCTGTTTTTGTGGTTTTTCTTCTCTTGGTAAATATTTGAGCACTCTTTTAGACCAGGGATTTTTCTGAAGATTTTAAATACCTTTTAATAATAAAACGCCGCATTGATTGGTTTTACCCAGTCAATGTCATCTTAGTCCTCTGTGGCCCGGTCTGTCACTGCTTTATTTAAATTAATCTGTCAAAAAGTTTTCTCTTTTTTTCTTCAATCAAATAAAATTAGGAAATTAAGCTCCCATTAAAGGTTGGAGAGATGGATTTTTAACTTTTTTCGTTTTTAATTTCTGGGGTTCCATTATCATGTCAACACCTATTTACAAAAAGCATGCTTAGCATTTAATTTCTAAAATGTCTATTAACTATGCATCTTAGAATGAAAACACAACTATATTCGGATGATGTATTAAAAATCTGTCCCTAATCCGTCCCTCGATTATAAGAGATGCAGTTGTCATCAGTGTTATTAGTAAACCCATTTATTCAGTGCTTTTAACCTTCTCATTAATGCAGAGTTATTTTCGGTCTACAGGGTAAAGCTTTGGAGAGCATCACTGACATCTTTGCTGCCAGCCTCCACAGCGGCATCTCATAGCATGCAGTGATCACTTTCGTGATGAGCATGTACGTCCACACATCCTTGACAGTGTTCGCATATAATTAACTTAAAGAGCTGGAATTATTTTTCTGTTGACATATATTCAGTGAGCCTATTGATTCAAGCACTTATAAGAGTTTTACATCTATTATTCCCAGCTGTAGAAAAGAGCACTGATCAATCAATTTGGGATGCATCAATACAATTTTTTATCCGAATGAGTACGAGTACTTATGCTCACTTTTTAGTACTCAGTGATACCAATACCACTATTTTATTTGTACTATTTAGAAAGTTACAAGATAATGTGAGATTGTTGCTTGGAAGAAAGTATTATTAATTATATTGATAGCTAACTCTTCTGTTAACATCAAATACATGGTTCGTAACCTCCTAAACGCAATATGTTTTCATACCTCCTCTTGACATTTCAAAGAGCAGTTTGCCATCTGCTACACTGGTCTTTGTTGTTAATTTTGAAGTACTTCCACTCTGCAGACATTTTTCTGGTCTCATTTATTTTGCTTGTTAAAGATATCAATGATTCATCATCACGTGGTATCAGTTACAGGTTTCGGCACAGTATCACAAGGATGAGTACGAGTACATGAGTACTATATCGCACCCAGTCCGCCCCTACTATGAGTCAATATGCCTGCTTGAAAAAATAACTTTTCTGCATAAATAATATTACCAGTGTTCATGGGGGACTTGGTGTTCCCAGCTGGTGACAGATTTGCTGTGCCACACTCCTCGTGTTCTAACGGACCGAAACCTCTTTAGATGATCCTTACAAAGTGTTTTCTCTCTGGACTCGAGCGGTCCATCGCCCATTGCTCTTCCCGTGCATGATATTCGAAAGGCTGAAGTCGTGTTTGTTCCCTGTGGTACATGAATGGCGATAGATACTGGCCTGGCCTATTTTAACTGTCACTGGAGATACTAAGGTCATAGATATGCCAATATTTTTGCCCTGTGGTCTTAAATCACATGATCTTTGGTACTGTGATACTTCCTTCAAGACGGAAAATCCATGTACCTCTGTTATTGCATCACAGTATCCAGTATTGCAGTGTTTTACCTCACAGTTGAGTGTAGTAAAATTTCACTCTTGAGTATGAGCCTTTGGCCGTCTGCAGATGTTTGCTCATTTTAGGCTGAGCGTGAGTAGGAACTATTCCCCCATACGAATGAGTGGAGGTTACCCAACAGCTGGACTGAAGGTTGGCAGTGAGGTAGCATTTAGAATTTTCTCACACAAATTCAGAAAACATTAAAACAGAGAATGATTTCAGCTAGGGCTGGTCTGTAGGATAGCTCCCAAAGTGGAGCGACACGGCACAACCTGACATTTTCTGGTCGACGTTACATGATATAATATCTGTGATTCTTTTGGCGTTTGATCGCAGGTGATGAATACCCTTTTGAGTAGCTATTGGTCTTTTCAAGGAAGATTAGGAAGCCGTTTCATGAACTGCTCTAAATGAACGGGGGGGGGGGGGGGGGGGGAGAGAGAAAGAAA
>JAODKM010000034.1:17973982-17987973 GCA_026780845.1 Petrocephalus sullivani
ATCGCACAGCCCTACTTAACATTATGTTTAATGTTTATACTTTTTCCATTTCATTACAAAACTGAAGGGCTGATGGTAGACAAATGGTGGTTATTCTGACAAGAGACTCAGTTGTTATTTTTAGTTGCTTAAATAGTGTGGACCACTATTTTCTTTTTGGATCCTCACAATTTTGTAATCTAGTCGCGGGCCGGATTGAACGGCTCAGCGGGCCGGATTCGGCCCGCGGGCCGCCAGTTGATGATCACTGGTATATACTTTGTAGAAAAAGAGCAAAAATACCATTCAGTTTAAAACTCCAATCATCATCATCACTGAGCACTGTGGTCTAAGATTATCCTCGATAACAGTGTAAAATCAAAGGTCACTAAATGTCACATCCCTCTTCGGTACTGCCATCAGAAAAGAATGTACGAATCACTGACCTCTGATCTTGAAGGGCTGTTAATCAGCCCGATCCGGAGAGAGTAGGTGGCATAAATCTCCAGAATGTACCTGGTATAGTGGCATTTGAAGACTTAATGTAATTAAATGCATGTTGAATACTGTGGATGAGAACAAGCTTGAGAAATCGCTTTGTTTGGATATCACGGGGAAGGCTTGCACACCTAATCTTTTTGACAGCCCCTCTGACTTTCGTGGAGTGGGGGGGGGGGTGCGGTATGGAACAAGGTCCAGACGGCGCAGTAAAAAAGTCTGCATGCGGCCAGCCTTGCAGGAAAAGCAATACTGCTTCATTACAGAAATGAAAGCCAGCGGTGAGCGTTTGGCAGCCTGATTAAGGCTGGAGCTGAACACGTGCGAGGGAGAGGAGCAGCCTCTGAGCCACGAAAGCCACGTCAGATCACTGCCAGCTGGAAGGGGGAGACACTTAATGCAGCAGCCTGCCGCCCTGCTGCCTGTTCATAATCTATTTTAAAGGATTCCTGAAGCAAATACACCATGTTTATGTATTTATTTGTGCTAGCCCTTTAACAAGGGGGCGGGGCCTTCATTTCATTCTCATCGACTCCTCTTCATAAAAGAAAATAGTATGTGTTTATGTATGTAAATACATTACCGAACAGAACTATGTGGATTAATTATTTTTTTAAGTCGGTTTTAAATTTTTTATGGGCTAAATGGCTGGGGGAACTGTACAGGAAATTAAAAACAAGGCAGGCTGCTTGCGTGCCCCTACGCTGACAGCATTTAGGGGCTTTGTGGCTGTATACCTCTCTCACCACGCTTCTCAGGATTCACACGGGACTTTTAGCTCTGCCACTCAGGGACATCCATGTCCGTCCTGTTAAGCTACTCCAGTGTGGCTCTGGCCCTTAAGCTTTCAGACATTATCCTGCTGAAAGGTTCATTTTTGTCCCAGTTTTGGGTGTTTAGTGGACCTAAGCAGATTTGCCTGTAAGATTCTCTCCATCCCTTCCCTTCCCTTCCTTTTCACCATGAAAAACATGGCGGCTGACGCATCGGGGACACTCCCCCATAAGTGTGTACTGGCCCTACAAGATCTGGGGATGTTTCTGCCTCGCTGTAAGGGTTTAGTAATGGCTTTTTGGGACAGCCCAGCCTCATAGAGTGAATGGAATCCTGTAGACTCATCAACACTTTTAAAGAGTCACTCAGGGTGTGTTTAATAACCCGTTTCTTGCCTGGTCTTCACAGTTAAATCTTGGCTTTAAATTTAGTACTTGAATGAGAGACCTAACAGCGGGCCTATTCAATTATAGTGCTGCAGGACCCGGTCCGGATTTTTCCGGCTCTCATTATGCCTCTAAGAGCCCCGAAAGGGAGTTAAATGAATCCAATAAAGGCCCTTAGTGGGATCAGGTGGTTATGTTCCCCAACGGGGAGGAGAAGCCCTAGGACAGGATGTGTCTGACGGGACCCCATCCACAGCGAATGTCCCCCGAAAACATGCCAGCTACTCCTGCCTCTCGTGGGTTCGGCCTACCAGAACTTTTATAAACGACATGTGCAACTGACACAGTCATGTCAATTTTCACTATCTGTAATCCCGAGGTTGTGTGCCCTGTAGATATGAATTCATATTTATACCTTTCCTGACCGGGAGAATGTGAGGGTGGGGAATGCTGTTCTGGGTTTTAAGTTGACTTATCTGGTAGCGCAGCCCATTTTTGGACCCATGATGTCATAAGGAGAGCCCAACCCACTGCAGGCTGCCCAGGTTCCCATGGCGATGTTCCCACCAGAGCCAATGAACAAGGACCTGGGCAGACAGGCCGGTCCAAAGTGGGCACGATCATAGCTGCCTCGTCAGGTTTCCTTACACTGCTGAAAGCAACGTGATTGTTTATCTTTAATGACTTTTTAAAATTTCCATTGTGTGGGTTAGCCCCCCTCCTCCCCAGCCCAAAAAGGAGGCACCTCTAATGAAATACTACACTAGCCTAATGAATACCTCTCTCCCCGATATCACCTGGTCCCGTCCTGGAGCCAAGCTTCACAAACTTGAGTTCAGCTTTATTTTTTCTGGCGTGTTTTTAAAGCAGCTGGCATGAAAGTAAAAATGATCTGGACGCCGCAAACCTGTCGCGGGTTTCACAGGGAAAATGATTTCAGTTTGTTTAGAACATTTCTCTTTCTGTTACATAACGTCTAATTTCCTGATGGCTATTAGCAGTCCTGGAAGAGCAAGTAGCAGAATGCTAAGTGGTTTCCGGAGTCACAAATCACCGTCATGTTCCAGTGCTTCGGAAAATACCATTACAGGTTACATGCGGGTTACGGCCGACTCGCAGAGCCGGGAGAGGAGCTAAAACTGTTTCTGTGTTACGAATACATTACCCTGGCAGCTTAACCAAAATAGACAATGCTAGCCCTGATAATACTTCATTTACTCATTCACATATCTGCTACAGTTGTCATACTTAGAAATGGTGCTGGAAAATGTTGCAGTTTTGTAATGTACACAGTTATACAGCCCATTAACATTAGTGCTGGATGTTGTTTGTTAGCTATATAAAAGCTTTTTTTAAACTAGATTTCACCCTTCATACAGAAGGAGAAGACGGTGGCAGCTGAATCAGGAATTCCGTCCTCTGCAAGTAGGGAGACTAATTAATCTGTGAGAATAAACTAATCCTGTAATGTAAGCAGGTCTAGAGGCAGTTTTGAAAGTGCATGTATAGCCAAAATTATAGAAGGCAACTCTGACATCCATGCTGGACAGGCCATCTCCGGTATTTTAAGAAATCGTTTGGATTGCTAATGTAACCATACAGTCCAGAAACCGGTTTGCTGGGACCTGCTCGAGTTTGAACTAATGAAGAAGTTAGAAACTTATTTTAGGACCTGCAGCTCGTTGCGGCCAAGGTCCTTTGAAAAATGCAGACTAAAACCGGGCCAAAGATTTGAGGAGCGTGATACAGGGACTGGCCACACACCGGAGGTGGGGGGAGGGGGGCACCTGACCAACCTGGGAGCCATCCGGCAGACACGCGTCTGAGTGTCCCTGTCACCAGACAAACATGGTGCACGGGGATGCTCAATGGCGCAGAGTGGCCAATCAGACATGGGGTAGAGCCACCTTTTCACACACATATGTCTCACAGCTGTTTTCACAGGTGTGAGGGGCGGGGCTAAGCATTTCCTAAGGCAGACAGCCTCCCTGATTGGTTTAAAGCTATGGCGACTGTGACCACTCACAGAGGCTCTTGGGCGTGTCCTCCTGACTCCTCAAGGTGCCCCGATGTCCCAAAGAGGAAACGAGGACAGAGTGATTTACTGATGTAACTCTGACTTACTGAACTCCAACTGATCTCTTCGAAATAAAGGACGAGCAATCCCTGAAACCACTCACCCATAAGAGCGGGAGGTACGGGCCCAGCCGCTAATGATGAGTTATATTAAACTCAGCCAAAGGCAATCAGTCCAGGACATTCCTGAATTAAATTCTCTATTAGGAGCCAGATTGAGTGTAATTGGTTTAGAAATTGATCTGAGAAACTCAAACTCCAGAAATGGAGGCCGCCGAATGAAATCTCTCATTATGACAAGTCACGGCAATTGGATGATGTCACCAGGCTGATGACGGAGGTGTAGACCCAGGGGGGCCGTGACCTAGGGGTCGAGAGTTTAAATCCAAAACAGGGCATCATGGAGATGCACTTTGGCTGAAACGTGCCGCTCAGGAACATATCGTTTTGCCATTTCCCGTGCGTGAGTAATGCTTTGGGGCGAGGCCAGCATTGCCGTCAGATGGAGCCGACTCTCCCACCGGGACCCCGCTGTTCACACTGGGGGAGGCTAAAAGCTCAGAGCCAGGCTAACTGAGGTAGCCCACTGAGGTGGGGCCACACTGCTGAGCAAACTCAGTCAGTAACGGAGAAATATGCATCTGAATGAGTGACCCGCTCCAGGACGGATGGATGGAAGGTTAGTACCGGTGCTGCTCTTCCCAGGTTCAGGAAGCAAATCTGGATTTCTGGGGTGGTTCCAGAAGTGTTGTAATGTATCAATGAAGAGATTTAATATGAATTTATTTGTCTGCAATTGTTCGGTCTCATCTCAATAATGGTGACACTCAAGTATGCTTTCACCGTGTTTCCCAGAATACCTTGCAGGACCACATGATTGATTATGTGACCTGAAAGCCACACTAAGCTTTTCCTAGTAGATGGGTATCAGTATGTCATTAAGTAACATTCTTGGATTTCCTCTTATTCCAAAAATATTCCTTGCAAAAAAATATAAATAAAATAAGATGCCTGATTCACAGCAAATGTACGCGCCCAGAATCTATTTTTGGCTTATGGCATATTTCTTAACAGTAAAGCAGAAATCACATTAGCATTACTATTGGGGGAGGCAAACAAATCGAGTTTGTACGGTGAACTTAGCATCCACCTAAGTTTAACAGTGTTGGTGGCAAGCCCAGCAGTGGCCATGCTGCTAAATAGACTGCTTGGTAAACGCAACATTCTTCACAGTGTGGCTATGATGATGAGAATCGTTAACCCTCTGTTCCACTCTCCAACAAAACTAGACACTTCTTGAAACTAGGTTTGAAACTAGCTAAGTAAATGCTACCCGAGAAGATGCCACTTGTTTTCTGGTAATAAAGCTAACAGAATATATAAGATATATATATATATAAAAGATATTTATTATGTATTTTTTATTTGTTTAGACCAGGGGTGGGCCAATCATATCTGCAAAGGCCTGGTGTGTATGCAGGTTTTCAGGATAACCTTTAGGTCAGCTGTTCAAACCCAGGTGTGAGTCCTCTAATTAGGGAGTTCGTGCGAAAACCCGCATACACAGCGGCCCTTTCTGCCCACCCCTGTTTAAACCCTTCTGTCTAGAGTAACAGAGGATCAGAGCGCAGGATCAGGCAGTATCTCGGGAGCGATTATGATGTTAAGGGCCTCGCTCGAGAGCCTAACGGTGTTATGAGTATTCTGGTGGCCATGGGAATCTGAACCGATAAAGTGCCGCTCAAGGACACTGATTCGTGACCCGCTGAGCTGCACACCACCCCTTTATGGAGTGGGTCACAAAGAGACTGACCCTGATTAGTACCTTGCAGGACGATTTAGGGCACAGCAAAGACTTGTGTCAAATGTTAACGTTTTAGCAATCTTTCAATTTTAAATACACAAAAAAACAAGGCTATTTAAATGGCCTCCTTTGTCTTAAACATGGTACCACCAGCACTGTCAATGACCATGTCAGACTGCGTCTTCTGTGCGGATTTTGTCGAGGCGTGGAAACAGTACATGTGGCCATCCTCGCCAGTTCACATGGTCCTCGTCTTGCGACCCTGTGGTCATGCAGCAGGTCAGAACTAGCCCACATTAGCCGGGTAACAGCGCTGGGACAGAACACCCACACATCAATGACTGCAGACGCCTTGGGGTCTGTGTCGGCAGGTCATGGCCGGTGGGTATTATCTAGATGACTGATGACTTACGTATGTTTATTTATTTTTTTTAAGCCTTTTCAGAATGATAGAGCCACACAATATGCCGGTTTGCGGAATGACTGGGCTAGGCATTGCCTCAGAGCTGTCAAAACTGTGCGTCATGTAAATGAATTCACACAACTGGAGTCAAATTGAATTCTTCCTTTGGCGCCGGTTAAGGTGCTGCGAGCTGAATACCTCGCATGCGATGAGCACCTCCTCACATGAAAGCCGAGCAGTATTTCACACTCTTCCTGCATAGCCCACATCGGCTTCTCCGGCGAGCCCTGCTTAGCGGCAGACTTCCCCGCGGCGTGGGCGAGTGCGCCCTCTCCCAGCCGGGAGCCGGGGCACCGTCGCCTGCCTGCCACCTGTCCAGCACAGTCTCTGCTGCGTCACCCTCCTATAGTAGCTGTGCTTGTATCTCCGTAGCCTGTGCACAGTACCTACCTTAGTGCTCTTATATTATCCCACAACTTCAAAGCCCTCCCCCCCCCCCAGCCCACACTAATGACCTTTCCCCATTTCTCTTCCAGATGCGGGATCAGGCTCTGGAGACGACGGTAAGCCATACATATATACCTCTGTTCCTCTGCGGCACATTCGCGGCACTAGCCATGTGACCTGTTCGCTTATGTTTTTCTTGTCTGCATCCTGGCACACACTATCGCATGCTTTAACCCTCCTGCATTTCCCCGGTGACCACCGTTACGGTCCCACCCCTCCCCCAATGTTAGAGATCCAGCTCAGTGCGTGCCGAGCGCAGACGATACGTTACTGTGAATATTCATAAAGTCAAAGGGACGTGGGAGAGCATGCTGGGAGGTGACGGCGCGCTCGCTGCGGCTGCGGGTGCTCCTGCACTTCTTACTGCGGCCTCTGTCGCGCTCCAGGGGATGAAGGGGGACGGAGATTATGGTAAAGATGCAGAAAGATGCGAGAGCTGTCACGCAGGTGAGCGGGGAGGGGCAGGAAGGGGATCGAGCAGGGGAGAGGGGGCCGGAGATTGTTCCGACAGAGGGTTTTAAAATAGATCCTGCCCCGCGCCAATGTGCCCATCCTTTGAGGTGAGTAATAACATGCAGAAGAAACCGCTGAAGACAGCGAGTCAGATACAGACAGCAGGGAGGCCCAGAGAGATGGGGAAGCTGGGGGCCCTATTATGGATGGAGTACCACTGGGGGGGTTTAGACAGGGGTGCAGTCAGGGCTGAAGGACTGTGATTTGCAGTGAGGGCACAGCAAGGGCAGGCCCTGGATGGTGGTCCTGCCTATCGGCATGGCTTGCACCTCCAGGAGCTGACCACAGGGGGCGCAGAAGTCTGCAACATGGGATTGAAGCAAAGGTCGCCCCAGCCATTGGGAAGCCAGAAAAACAGGATGCAGGGGCTAAGCCAGGTGGTAGATTATTTGCTCAAATTGGGGGTGCTTAACCTGTTAGCTGGTAAATAGCACTGGGGGTGTGCAGTGTTCGTTTAGTAAGTCTGCCTGTTAATTGTGTCGGTTTGATTGGTTTGCTGGCTTGGCGAGTCTCGTAGTGAGTCAGGCTGTGCTTCTGCTGATGTGATGGGGTGGGCGGACATGCGCGTCCCCGGACAAGGCTGTGTGGTCGGGCACCGTCTGTGCCAGCAGAAGGATCGGGCCCTGCCTCACCTGCGCAGACGCCCCCGCAGCTCTGCCTTTACACAGGTCCTCTTTAATTTCCCCGTCGGTCCGCCTGGCTTCCCTCAGCGCTCGGCCCTTCCAAGCGACAGGCTTCCTCTAGCAGCCCTGTCAGTCGCGCCATCACGCCGTGGTAGCGGGTCTGATCAGAGCCAGCCTGACATCTGTGCGTCCGGATCTAGCTGCTCTCCGGCTCTGCAGGGTGTCCAGGGCTCAGAGAGTGGATGGATGCCTGTAACAGGTGGCTGGAACGGGGGGGCAGTGAAACCCGAATTTGCCGAACTCTATCTCAGTCCCCTTTGTACCTTAGTACCGCTTCTTTGCCCGCTCCGCCTTCCCAGCATCGCCCAATGAGACCGCGGCCCTCTGAAGGCTGTAACTCCTCGTCTCATTACCAAAATGGCCACGGCGGCTCCCTGATGTCTGTGCTATCCACAGACGAGGATATGAAACCCCGCCTCGCCCAGTGTGCGTCTCATGACTGAGTGCGGCCGTACCAACAGTGTGCTTAATATGTGGTAATTAAATCAATATCATCCATTCTTTCATTACAGTAATTATATTACTGTTACATACAATCCATTTTAGGGTTATTACATTCAAACAATTAAATTTTAATTATACGAAAACTATAAAGTACAGTCTTAAATAAAGTAACAAAATAATGACAAAGGGAAGAGCATTTCCGCTCAGACTCTTTGTGGTCATGGTTTAAGGCGGTCAGAACATCTTACAGCATTTCTGTAGTCATGCTTCATTAGCTAGGTAATTTAACTGTAAATAATTCCTTGAATAATGTTACTAAATCCACAAGCACAAGACTTGGACTAATTATGCATTTAATTTCAAGCTGTCTGCCGTTTTATATGGATAATCAGTAGCTACTCGAGTTGCGGATCAAGAGAAAGAAGGATATGTAGCTTTCTGCCGCATCAGGACCGATTGCGAGGCCTTTCTGTGCTCCCTTGTGCTGCCGAGAAAAATGGATTTCTAGCCTGAAATGGATTTCTAGCCTAAACTCATAAAGGACGGAAATGCACCGCTTACAGCCCTTCTGAAAAGCATCGTCTATAAGAGAACGGAGGCCACGATGGGATGTGCACTGAGTGAGCGGCGGAGGGCCCCCGGGGCAGAATCTTAGATGACAGATTTACTGGCACAGAAAAGTCAGGGGGGTAAACCTCAGAAGTGGGCATCCTACAGCAGGGACCCCAGCCGTATCTCCCCGAGGGCCAAATTCCATCAGCAACACATAGCCACAGTCCACTGCTTCCAAAAATCTGCCGACCAGGGGAGGTCCCCTGATAATCGAATTTGCCACCTGGGAGGGGGGAATCGATTGTGCGATCCGGATGCAAGGACCACGGCACCGGTGGGTGCTTTTGGAGCATCATTAAGAATACAAATGATTTCAATGCACACTGCATTACATGCAAACAAAAATATAATTTTTGGGTGATGAAAACAATACTGACTAGTGATTTTATATCTAGTAATGAACCATATTTTTAGATTTAGGTTTTTTTTTTTAGGTGTGTTTAATGTTATTGCCGTCGGCAGATCTAGCCAAATTGCAATATGCATCACGGGACGAAAAAAGTGGGACTTTGACAAAAACGGCGAGGCAGGAGTTTAAATCTCCCAAAAGCAAACGGACAGGTGCACTTGCCTTTAAGCCCCCTGCCTGCACACCAAAGTGCGGCTGCGTTCCACAGTTCATGTCCTAGACCATCCTAGAGAAACTAACACCTTCTGGCAAACTGTTCCGCTTTGCACCGACGCCGGACAAATGATGACGGGCTCCGTCGGGAATTAGCACATTTGTATGCGGTGTGAAAATGCTCAGAGGCGATTGGGGGGTAGGGGGAGCCCAGGCGCAGAGACCCAGGCAATGACCGACGGGGGGGGGGCAGACACAGCTGGTGGGGGAGGGTGGATTTGGTTTCCCCGTCAGCCTGCCGTGTCCTTCCGACACACGTCAAACTCCCCTGGATTATTAATATCGGGGGGCGTGTTAATGAAATGTAAATCCTTCACAAACACCCATGGATGGGGGTGAATGAAAGGCGAACACAGAGCTTCTCCTGAGGGAGAGGGTAATCTTGTGTGTCCAGCGGGAAAAAATCCTCCGCTGCATGAGGGCCGCTGACCCTGATGGAAATCCACAGCGGTCTTGCTCGCTGGCCCGTCCCGTGAAGGCGGTATACACAGGAAGGGTGTTAGCCTGGAGAGATTGCGCTGTTTAATTGCGGGATTACAGTGGGATTGAAGTGCAGCAGGACTCATATGAAATTTCGATGGTCGGCTCAGAGAGGGAGCGGAGCTTAGCACCGCAGCAGAGAGGGCAGACAGGGAGGCCGGGTGTCATTAAATGGGTAACTGGCCTACATGATTGGGGGATTTCCTGCGAGATTCCAGGCTTCCAACCTCCGGGGGCCTGGCGATGGACGCAAGTCGCAGCCGAGCAAAAGGTCACGTAAGCAGCCACGTTCCTGTATGTCGCCCGGAGCCTTAAACCTGAAGAGGGGAGCCGGGGAAGAGACCGCTGACCATCCAGGAGATGCAGACATCATGAGCTCGGCAGGCTGCGATCTTGAAACTGATATTTTTTGCTCCCCATCTAACCTGAGAGATGGATTCCGCACCCTCTGCTTCCAGGGATCTCTAGCCTTCTATCAAACAGAATTATAAAAGTCTTAGTTTCTCTGTTCATCTATAACTAACGCCAGATAGGGTAACGTGTACTGAGAGAGGCAGACTGCCATCACAGAAGCTCAGGACCAGGAGATGACCTGGACATCGTCGTCTGTTCGTCACGGGGGGGGGTTGGTGAAATATGCAGGAAACACAATCTTGTTAGTCACACTTAATAAATAAATGAACTGTGGCTCTAGTTTAAATACACAGTAAATAAGAAAGCACCCAGCCGCTGGCGTGGAGAGGAAGTGTGATCACGGCTGCTGCTCGCGTGTCTTTAGCGTGTCTTTAGCGTGCCAAACTCTGGGGCCGCGCTGCGGAGCCCGACCGTGTTTCCATGTCAGCGGTGATCCTCTGGCCAAGGGGTATAATCATTTCGTCAGGGAATTTAGCCAAGGCGTAATTGAGCGCGCTGAGAAACGGCTCGCCTCCTCGAATGCAGAGCGCAGATACAGCGAAAATAGCTTTTCACAGAATGTTCAGAAAACTTAGCAGGACCTGTGTGGCTACAGGCTAAAATAAATGTAAATAAAACGAAGAGGACATCCCGAGAAACAGGTTATGTCATGTGAAAAATAGACATTAAAACCACAATGCCCTCAGTTTTTACCGCCACTTTAGGGAAAGGTTAATTAAATAGATTATATAAAATATAAAAAAATATATGCTTTATTAATATTAGAATGTCATTGGCCATAGGTGCCCTTATATTACCTTATTTTTTGCAGAATAATAAACGTTAAACATACCCTGCAGTTAGTGTTTAGTGCTATGTAAGTTTTTCTCACTCTAGGAAGTTTTATTCTGTCCTGACTTTTTTGGTGGTGGGGGGGGGGGGGAAGTGGGCTTTTAAGGATGTAGCCTTTTACTTTTTAATATTCACTTCCTTTTAAATTTATTTAAATTGATTCCTTCCAATTTCCTTTAAATTCAAATCACAAATTACCCTTCGGATTTGGGTTCAAATGCGAGGCCGACAAGCTGGGAGTGACGCGTCCCGCCGCTCGGAATCGCTGTCCTTGTGTAAGGCCACGCTGTAGTCTCACTGGAGTAACCATCGCCACAGGGAGTGTTAGAGCCCAGCAGCCTGGAAACGGCGACACGGCTCTGTATGCAGCTCCCCTGAGCGCCGTCCTTCTGACACCACACAAATCAGATATGAAAACCTCAGCTGGGTCTCATCAGGCCTCGGTACGGGATTCCGGACGTGGCGGCCCCCAGGTTCTCTGCTTTACCCTATCAAGGCCATTTTAATCAAAACAATGTCAGGCCATGATTCGGGGAGCTTTCTGATCCAAAAATGTCAGCTTGCTTGGGAGATTCTGAGCTGTTTCCCTCGCGTTTTCCTTTTGGCTCTCTGTCTCCGTACACACGGGGCCTGAATAGCTCACGTCCTCCACCTGGAAGCATGGGCACCCCTTCTGCTGGCTTTACATGGAATTGATGATTGGATGTACAGTTGTCCCTTTTCACAGGTGATCTATGAAGACCGACGACCGCGCTGATAATCCTTACGGCACAGATCGGGCCTTCGCCTCACCGAGGGCTGTCGTTGGTGTCAGATATCTGTCACTTTCTTTCTGATCCCCAGGGAACACAGTTGAGTCACCGCAAATGGTGGCGCAGTGGTTAGCACTGTTGCCCCCCGCCCCCCCGGACAAGGCATGGTTCCATATGTGTGGAGTTTGCATGGTCTCCCCGACACATCATGGGGTTTTCTCCGGGTTCCCCGGTTTACCTTCATAGCCCAAAAACATGCTGAGGTTATTTGGAATTGCCTGTCTGTCTGGCTGTGTGTGTGGATGGTATTGGTGCCCAACCTTGAGGAAACTCCTGCCTTGTGAATCTAGCTTCTGAAATAGGCTTCGAATCCCTGTGACCCTGCATAGGACCAGCGGGTATGGAAAACTGATGGCTGGATAATCCTCCCTATCAGCAGCTGTGAAATCAGCTTCTTAGTGATGCATTGCAACTGAAGTGTGTGATTTACCATTTATTCAGTGGGAACATTGATCAGTGCATTATTTTTAACTAAACTTAGGGGGTAATGTATATCCATTGAATTACAAAAAAAAAATTTGGTCACTTAAATCCCCGCATGTATAATCTATTTTATTTTTAAGCACTCTGACCAAGGTATTGAATTCCATCGATCTAGGCTCCGCCCCCTGCGTGGTTCAGATGCAGCATTAGTTGCCTCTGCACCTCACATTTCCTTTGATTCCTCTCAGATGTAACTTCTTGCCGGAGTGTCCATGACTTTTGACACTGTTCTTCGGGGCCTTTCTCGTGTCTTGCGGCTGGAACAAAGCCTTTGACCACAACGCCGGGGCTGTGTGGGGTTTTCTTATCAGCACAGTGTCAAAGGTCTGACATCTCGGGGCTGTGATAGTGACGTCTCTTATGAGTCTTTTTGCTTCTTTTCATAAACCGGGGTTTCTTCACAAATTATTCCGCAACGGCCCGTCTAGGTGTCGTTCTTTTTAATGAGAACTCACATGGTGCTGTTGAGCCTTGCTGGTTGTGTCATCGGCCTATAACTGGCAAAAGGTGTGAAGACAAGGTCACACAAGGTCAGGTAGCCCCCCCTAACAACCCCAACGCATGTTAGGAGCCAGTGGAGAAACTGCCTGTATGGATATTGGAAAGAGAACATCTAATAGGCACCCACTCTATTTCTCTGGCTCATTTGGTTATGGATAAATTCAGTTCTTTTAAAGTATACATTGAGTGACCTTCAGAAACCGCCATCCCACAATACACAATACACAATACAATGAATCTGTAAACATCACATGCAGATTGAAAACTACATAACGGAGACAAAACTGTAATTAACGGTATTTAGTTTTATAATTTTTCTCGGAACCATTTGTATGTGTTTCATATAGTGCTGACACCTAGCATGCACCAGCAAGTTTGCTCCAAAATGACACTGCTCGCCTCTGCTACCACCCAGCTACTGAACTGTTGATGTGGTCCCATATTCCCGAAACAGCCCTCGGTACTAACAGTAACCGAGTCTTAGAGGTCGACCATCTCTGTCTCCTATGGACGTGCTATAGTTGAAGACAATGAGCTTCCCCGCATGCCAAAGGACCCCCATGCTCCAGGTGCTGGAGTAGCTAACATTCCATGCAGATGATGTGTCTGTTGACTACTGCCGTCACAAAGTCAACCCCACTCGGCAGGCTCTGCGGCGCATTAGTCTTATGATCACGCACGGCCTGGAGAAGCGCAAGCTAAAAAATACACTTTATAGAATATATTCAGTTTAAATTGATTTCCGAAAAAGTTTAACTGCACTCAAAACTGGATGAAATTTACATTGTCCTGTAAGTTTGAGTTCAAACTTTATTAAAGACCGCAGCTGATTGATAGCTGATTGATGAGACTGTTGAGGGTAGGTGAGAAATCACAAGCTAGCTATCATAAGATCACACAGGTAAGCTAGCTATCGTAAGATCACACAGGTAAGCTAGCTATCGTAAGATCACACAGGTAAGCTAACTATCGTAAGATGACACAGGTAAGCTAGCTATCGTAAGATCACACAGGTAAGCTAGCTATCGTAAGATCACACAGGTAAGCTAGCTATCGTAAGATCACACAGGTAAGCTTCATTTACCACTCAGAATAAAGCTGCATATACGCTATTCAGGGTGGGACACCAGCGCACACTTGGCAAGAATTCTAACAGTAAATACTGTAGT
>JAODKM010000034.1:17988073-17999325 GCA_026780845.1 Petrocephalus sullivani
TGCACTGGTAAATGTTTGCGGTTAATGCTGATAATATCCGCGGCCTCAGGAAAGCTGATTCTCTCAGTGTCACGGGACATAGTACGGGTCAGACAGGCCCGCTTTCCAGGGCAGATCTATAGAGAGACACTCAGGCTCATGTTAATGCGTGGCTCCCCCATGGGAACTTGCGCAAAGTGCCCCACATTATTGAACCATACCCTCCCTGCATGTTGCATGCTGGGTGTGAGTAGCTAGCCACTAGCAGAGAGCCAGGTATCTTCTTTCGGCTGCATTGGAGTCCTGCTTTGCTTCTCCGTGGTGACCTTGGGACACAGGGAGGCAGAACAGTGTAGCTGGCAGCGAAAGGCGCGAGAGGTTAGGGTTCATTTTCACAAGGCCCATCCTCTCAGACGCGTTCAAAGCCTCCTCACTCCAGCTGCTTGGAGACTTTAATCCCGCTCTGTGGAGAGGAATTCTCCTTCCCCACAGTGTGCCCCAAGAATGTTACATTAAACCAAGGATGGAATAAGACGGAACAAATCTCCGAAGAAGGATAACCAAAAGTTCTGGGCATAGAGAAAATAACGTTCTAAAAAAAAGAATGAGCAGGACTTACAGGGACAGGGCAAGGACGTAGCCACCGAGACACTGAAACTAGCCCCCAATCAAGAGATCCTAATCAGTAGGTCTTTACTAGGCTGCTAGATGATGTCTGAGATCTTACATATTTCCTGTAGCAGATAAGTGGCTGGAAAATCTAATCTAATGTATCTTTGAGAGAGGCTTTGTACTAATAATATGCTAATTCCCTGATAATATGCATGCTAACAATAGCAGTGGATATATGGTAATATAAATGCATATATTCATATTCTGTGATTGATGAAGTCAGTGTGATACATGTAGTATGGAGAACATGATCCTGATGGCCACTTGTTCTCAGGACCTGGAGGGAGGCCAATTAGGAGGACCAAGGAGACAGGGACCAATTAGCATGTAGCTGGTCTCCAGTTAAAAAAAAAAACAATTTCATCTTTCCTGCAGCTTTTGGTGTGACAAGTTTAGGGGACCCATCATAATTAAATCCTGCACCTCTGGGGTCACCTTGGAGAGTGATCAAAAGTGAGAAAGTGGAGAATGGAGCTTACACATCTGTCCTCTCAGTGGAGCTCCAGGATGTGCAGAGTGGGCAGCTAGTCTGTATGAAGCTGCCTGGTGCAGAGGATGGAAATCATCCTGGGAGAGGAGGAGGTGCAGGCTCTCTCTGATCCCCCCCTCCCCCCGAGGCAGTACCCCCACTCTCTCTGTCTGTCTGAACTTGCTCACGCTCTTCTCCTCTTCCCCGTCTATCCCTCTCCCCGTCTCTCTTCCTCGCTCGTTCCCCCAGGGGGCGAAGGCTCGACGGAGACCAATCAGAAGGAGACGTCCACCTGCGACATCTGCCAGTTCGGGGCGGAGTGCGACGAGGACGCCGAGGATGTGTGGTGAGCGATGAGGGCGTCTCACGAGCGAAAAACGAATGTCCAGGGCTTCTGCCTGAAATCCTTACCCACCCCCGGATTCCCGCTTTGCTTTGGCCTAAATTTTTACATTCATCTCAACCTTCCTAAAATTCAGCGACTCTCGGGTGTTAATAAACAGGCCCGAGCACGGCCTGTCCACAAAGATGATGGATGGCCTCGAGACGGGAGGCTAGACGTAGCGGGTCCTGCTTTACTTAACAGATGCCAGGCAGATGGAGGGATGGTACACCACCCCAGGCAAACGATCACTATCCAAACCGCTGAGCTGAAACAGCGATTAATGCCACAGTCGTCGATGCCAGAGGCGAGTGGCTATCTGCCCCCCTTTCGATCGCAGTCGCTGCTAGTCAGTGGAGCGCCGAGGAACGACGGACAGACACCTTGGTCTTTGTAAATGAGACAATGACAAAACATTTATCGATGCTGTAAGACTGAGAGGACGTGGACATCCCATAGTGGGCGGAGTCAGAGGTCTGGCCTGTTCATTCACTTTACCTGCGGCTTAATGCCAATCCAGTAAGTTCAAAGTCTATTCCCCTGAGCCCCAGAAAATGTGCCCAGACCCTAATGTGCGATCCCACACCTCACTATAGCCCCATCCCCGGACCCCAAAGCATTGTGGTAAGTCTCGTCCCCACTCGCACCCAGAAAAAGTCCCTATTCATTCCTGAGTAATTCTCATAAAAGTCCTGTGGCATTAGGCACAAATATCATCGTCGTGACCAGCAGTGAAGCTACAGGTTACTGTTAATATCAACTAATGTTATTCACTGCATGTTCTCAACATCTATCCAAGTTGATCACTAGATGAGCAACGTTTTTGTATCCATAGGTGAAGGACAAGAGACTACAGAGGGATCATTTGTCTGGTTTTAAATTGACATGAAAGGAATGTACTGACATGTCGTGTCTCCCGCTAGCATTGAAATTGAGCAGATTTTAACTGTTCAATAGAGCTTTTATGTTAAAGACTTTGTGGCCAGCTAAGGAGAAGATTTTACAGCAAACAAGTTGTTGGACCTCTGACCTCAATCTGTTAACCTTTACCTGTCCTTCTGCTGCAGTTCCTCAGTCCTCCTGAGAGGGGGCGCTGTAGAGATTAATTAAATCACACAGACAAGATGGTGATGGATAACAAGGAGATCCCAAGTACTCAAGCCCCAGTTTTAGGCTGCTTTCAGAGAACAGAATTTGAGCTTGATTAAAACAATGTTGAGTGGCCTTTCCCTGAAGGACACACTGTTCATGTTTGTGTTTAATTTAGATGTGAGCTGAAAGGAGCCCTCAGCCATGGAGTGGTGCCTGTATGGGGTGGGAAATCGATCCACACTCCCGCACTGTTGCTGCTCATGCTTTGGGGCTGCGCTCTCAATCCTGGCTGTTTCTGGCAGGTTGAGCCAGGGCATGGGGTCAGAATTGTCTGTCTGATCAGTCTCCCAGGCTTCGTCCGCTTTCTGAGCTGCAGCTGATCGATAGCACGTTGTGTGCCCGACCCAGACGCCGCAGCGGAGACCGCAGCATCGGCCCAGCGATTTTCACTTTCCGCGCTGGCTACTCGGTCTCTTGGCGCGCCTGCTCAGTACGGGGCTCCCACCTCCCCAACGCCTGCTGTTGTACAGAGCCACTAATACTAAACACACTGCAGATCGTGGCCCTGTGTGCCTACGGCTGAGATTTCTGCTGTATGGGTTGCAAGTTCAGGTTTGTGTGTCTGGATTTAGAGAGAAGGCTAGATATGATCCTGGAAATCCACAGCTTTAGGTGGGGTAAACAGGGGGACCTCGAGGCTGCAGGCGATTGGTCCATAACGGCACGTATATCACAGTGCTTTATAATCGCTGGTATACAAACGCAAACTAGTTAATTCTATGCAGTGATGCCGTAATGCACGGTTCAGGCTTGCAGTGCAGTTATGCATCATATGCAGCTTTGCATTGCAGTGTTTACAACCTGTGTTGGGCGTTTATGCATTGTAGAATCTCATCACGGTGTAGCGCATAGTGCAGCCCTTGCAGGATTTTCTGTCTGGCTCTCCGCATTACTGTGGCTGCACACTGCAGCGTTGCAGCTCATTGTCCCGGGGAATAGTGCTGCAGCTTCGTCACACCGCAAAGTCCACACAGTGCTCCAGTGCTGTACAGCAGTTGCGTGTGGGGATGCAGGCTCACTGACTCCCCATTAAAAATGCATGGCTTTCACACACATTATCCTGTAGCTACACAAATGGCTGGCCTCAGGGGAGACTGAGCACATTGCCACTGCGTGAGTGAGAGACACATCCCTTCTGGAGCGAGACTTAGCCATTCCCTGCCTGCACCTCTGGAAGAAACCTCAGGGTCAGGATCTGTCACATCGTTTGTCTGCATTTAAAAACTCGCAAAAGTTATCCCACTAATGAGGAATCCAAGGCCTGCGCTGCCCCACTGTTCTACCTGAAGAAGTAAAGAAGTATGTAACTAAATAAATAAATCAACATCCAGTGTCTGGAGGAAAAAATTACCTGAACCAGGATCAAAATGCTACTACCACCCCCAAGCTGCATAGCACCTTCTGCGAACATCAATGGTATATCTACTGAAATAACCAGCTCGACCAGATTACATAGTTGACCATGTTGCATGATGCTTTGATGGTTTAACCTGTCATACCAGCTTATGATGGTCACCCTAGCTGGTTTAGTTGGTTGTACCAACACAACCAGCTTAATAGGCTGGCTACACTAATATGACCAACTGGTGGCCCACCCATCTAGACCATCAACGAGCAACAAGAGCTGGAACATAGCAATCCAAGACCATTTAAGACCAGCTAAAGCCGCTACCAGCATAAGGTGGTTTTTGGCTGGTCTTTTTCAGCAAGGAACAGAAGGACAGGCATGCAGACTGCAGGCGTTATGAGCCCCCTCCCCGCTGTCCTTCACCGCTATGAGCCCCTAACTGCTATCTAACACATGTACCAAGTGATGCCTCCAACCAGCTGAAGGTCAGTAGGTGCTGAATAACACCCTTGAGGTGATGCACTTCCCGCTATGGAGGGCATGTTCTGATGGACAATGTCTGGTAGCAGACACGTCTGGCTTGATTCATAGATATAAATCACTCAGGAGCACAGTCTCTTTCAGGGGCAATAAAGTAGCACACTCGCCCCATACAAGATGTCTACCTGAAGCAAAGTGCCCCCCCACCCTTCCGGAACCTTCTAGTGTTTCAGATGTTAATATTGTGCCATTTGGACATCCTGTGACTGGGGCTCGTCTGAACCCCAAAACCTGCAGCCAGAAATGGGGTGGCTGCCTTAGTAATTATGCCTTTGAAATGTCCCACAGGCATTCGCCGCCCCTGCACGCCGTTGACGTGTAGCTAACGCGCCGCAATCCGTCAGATGTTTTCCTTTGAAGGCCTCGCAGTTTACTCTCATCTTCCATAACAAACGTGCGCGCTGTAAAGTCGAGAACAGAGCGGCCATTAGCGTTTTGTTGTGCCTGTATGTTGTAGATAAGCATGAGTGTCAGGCTTGCACAGAAAAGTGGATAAAGTGCTTTAAAATATAATTAAAACAGGCCGGCAAGTTTTTTTATGTCGTGGGACAGAGAATGCCAGTCTGTGATGATAACAAATGCCATTATAACCATGTAATAAATGTGAAATTCATTAAAAGAAGCAAACCCAAATCAGTATTCTGTCACACTGTTTGCTGGTCTATGACTGCCTGATTGACACCGTTACTAAGTAATAAAAAAAAAGAACTTTCTCTGGTGCAGCTAGAATCACAGTGCAGAAATAAACATTTACACTTTCATATTATGAGTGCATTGATGAATTATATATAGTACATAGCTCAGTTTTATGAGTGAAGTACCTTAGAAGACTTGGCCCGCCATGAATTCCTGGTTTTTTTAGAGCCCCACATTGTTGAAAGAAGCCCAAACCTAAATCTGAGTAACTTTAGAAAAATCCGTACCCCACCTTAGCACCTCCTAGGGGAGTACAAATTTACTTTAACAGCTTCTGTGTTGCACCCCTACCCTCTGTGATAGTAAAACAGTGTAGAAAACTGCACCTCTACAGCACTGCTCAGACATTTAGAGGTACTTTGACTGCTGCTGGATCTAATAAGTGGTCCAAACATGTCCCCACGCAGGTGCGTCTGCAATATTGACTGCTCCCAAATCAGCTTCAACCCTGTGTGCGCCTCTGATGGCAAGTCCTATGACAACCCCTGTCAGGTGAAGGAAGCATCCTGCCAGAAACAGGAGCGGATCGAGGTCAAATACCTGGGTCACTGCCAAGGTGAGACCAGCACCACGTGTCCCTTTGTCTGTCCCTTAGTCTGTCTGTCTCAAGGTCCCTGGCTGTCTCTGTGTCAATGTCTGTTTGTTCCTCTCCACTGGTTTCTCTCTTGTCTATCCCTGTCCTTCTCTGTCTCACTGTTCCTGTCTGTCTGTCCCTCTCCTCCTATGTCTCTGTCTGTTTATCCCTGTCCTTCTCTGTCTCACTGTTCCTGTCTGTCTGTCCCTCTCCTCCTATGTTTCTGTCTGTTTACCCCTGTCCTTCTTTGTCTCACTGTTCCTGTCTGTCTCTCTCCTTATGTGTCTCTGTCTGTTTATCCCTGTCCATCTCTGTCTCACTGTTCCTGTCTGTCTCTCTTCTTATGTGTCTCTGTCTGTTTATCCCTGTCCATCTCTGTCTCACTGTTCCTGTCTGTCTCTCTTCACCTGTGTCTCTGTCTGTTTACCCCTGTCCTTCTCTGTCTCACTGTTCCTGTCTGTGTCTCTCCATCTCTCTCCACCTGTGTCTCTGTCTGTTTATCCCTGTCCTTCTCTGTCTCACTGTTCCTGTCTGTCTGTCTCTCCATCTCTCTCCACTTGTCTCTCACTGTCCCTGTCTGTCTGTGTCTCTTTGTCTGTCCCTCTCCATCTGTGTCTCTCTTTCTGTTCCTGTCCATCTCTGTCTCATTCCTCCTGTCCATCTGTGTTTGTGTCTCTGTCTATCTGTCCCTGTCCATTTCTGAATCCGTCTTCCTGTCATCTCTGTCTCAGTGTTCCTTAGTCCCTCTCCAACTCTCACTCCCTGTCTGTCTGGCCCTGTCTTGGCATCTATCCTTGTCCATCTGCCTCTCATTATCTGTCCCTGTCTGTCTCTGTCTCGGTTTCTCTCTCTGTCCCTGCCTCTCTCTGCCGGTCTTTTTATTTGTCTCTGTGTCTGTCCATTCCTCTCCATCTCTCCATCTGTCTGCCCCCTTCTCTCCTCTATCCATTTATCTCCCCACTTCCCCCCCAGTCCTCTTCTTTCACATCAAGGTTATCCATCCTTTTTTCCGGGCTGCTCCTAGAGGGATTCTCCAGTGTTTTTGCATCTTTTTGCTTTCTCCTTCAGTCTCTTTTTCTTCCACTTTAATCACTTTTCTTCTGTCAGCCAACAAAACAATGTCAAGCCCAGGGTACAAAAAATGGACCCGATAATAGAACATAAAGTGTGTCAAGATGGGCTCCTGTGTTAGAGCCGATGTCTAATCTGTTTAGGAGTGGCTGAGCGTTCCTCGGGGATGCGGCTGTATTTACACAGACCTGCGCATCGTCACCTTGCACACCCAGTGCTTCTAGCCAAAAGGAACCTGCAGCCTCGTCATTGAAAGCAAGAAAGCACAGAGTTTCGGGACACCGGACGTGTTTATGCTGTGCTCTGGGATGATAGTCCACTCCTCTCTCAGCCTCCCGCGTCCTTTACAATGGATCACAACCTTTTGGCTGTCTTTCAGGAAATAAACCAGGGTTCCTTGTGGCACCGTCTCCGTGACACCGCTACATAATGATGCCGAGTGCCCAGATCCTTCCGGGCCCCCGGCCATGTGCATCCTGGGATGGGGTTGGGACTCTCTATTTGGAGTATGTCTCCCTGCAGAGGTCCTTCCCAGCACTAATATTAGGCTGTAACTGACGGGCCATCTGTCTCTTCTGTCTGCTTTCCTCCTACAGGCGATACGCCTGAGGGGGTCAAGCCTGGAGATGGCCGTTCTCCCAGGAAGGACTACCCAGGTAGGGGGCCAATTCTCCACCCCATCAGAACTCTATGCGGTTGAACACGTCCGTTTGGATTGTCGCAGATGGGGCATTTGCAAAGTTAATTAAGAAGAAGACAAGACCTAGGGCCTTGCAATTCTGGCCTTGTGTGAGAGGGGTATTGGAGGGCACTGTGTGTCAGTGTTACTGACCACTAGGGGGTATTTATTGTTTTATTATTACTGACCACTAGAGGGAGCTGTTTGCGTTGACTGCAAGATCCACCCATGTAACTCTGTAATGCACAAGATTCCACCCACATTTCTTATAATTTCTTACATAATAAACACACAGCCTCTATCTTAGAGCCCTGTACTTAACCTCTACATTTTAATGGCCTCATAGGCGTGAGCAGAACACTTAAAAATGTTTAACATCGTTGTATGCTTCGAAGACCCAGCAAGTGTAAGCAGTGCACAGTTTAATGACCATGCACACTTTAGCAAAGCCCTCCACATCTAACCATGTATATATTAGCCTGGATGGCAGGAGAGACCCAGGCAGACGTGACTGTCATTAACGGTCTCCCTCATTGGCAGGTGATCCAGGTCATGTGGTTCACTGTGTACTGAAAGAGCAAATGAATGCCCTTTACTCGGTCATTAATCTGCTGCTTATTGCAAAAATCAGTGTTATATATAGACAGGGAAGTATACAAGACCATCTGTTTTCTTTTCTGTTTAGTTACTTGTTTGCTTTATGGCTGCCACAGAATAGCACCATCTTGGAAATAGTTCAGCAGATAGGGCTTTGGTTTTACTGGAGCCCCATGTCTATGAAGACACTGCAGTATGGGTGGGAAGAGTGTGTCTAGGGAGGATGAAACGATGTAGGAGGTAGAAGCCACTTCCACCAGGTCAACACTGTGAAACACCCAGGGCATCAGCTTTCACTGTGGGGCAGGGCCACCCAGCAGTTCCTCACTGTAACCTAAAACCAGGTTACTGGGAATTTACATGGAGATTACAGCTGTGAAGGGGAGTCTTCAGCTCTTTATAATTCATCAAATAAAGTCATTAAAGGTGGTAATAGATGCAGATGAGCTACTTGGAGTCTGTCAGCCAGATTTAAATGTGATAATATGCAAACACGTGGCAGCCTTATTAAAGGCATATTTTCTAAAAAACAGGGATATTGACTGAAACCCATCAGACATAATTTAAAACATTTCCACCTAATGAATAATATAAGAGCCGCCTGGCGGGCTGCTCTGCATCCATCAGGACCTGTGGGCTTCATGTCCCTTGCCTCCCCACAGAGGACCGGGTGGGTGAGAACAGGCCGGACAGGCCCAGCGAGGAGACTCCAGAGCACTACGTCCCATGCCCAGAGCACTATAAGAACTACTGTGTCCATGGCGACTGCGAGCACTCGAATAACATGCTGCCCCCATCCTGTAGGTAAGACCCCCGCACCCACAAGAAGCACCCGAGCAGATATGACGGGCTCCAGCCTGCACTGCCCTCTACTGTCCGCTCCTGTAACATGTCATCCCTCCATACCTGCAGTACAATAGCAACCCCAGGGTATACGATGTGTCACTTTCTAGTACCATCTGCATGGCTGCGAGGCTGCAGTGTGGGTGCGTGAACTGACAGATCTATCAGGAGCTCCCGGCTTCGGCTGGGACACTGTCACCCTGAGCGAAAGCCAGGACCAAGTAGGGCCCGATATATCGGCTGGCTGATGAAATCAGCTGATATTAAGGTTACACCAAAATCCATCAATAAACCCCTGATAATGTCTCCTTAAATGTGTATGATGAGGAGAGGAGCTTGCTCATTCACTGCAGAGAATTTTGGTTGGTTCTATAGTTGAGCCGTGACAGAATGCTTGTGTATTTATATTGCATATTTATATTTATATTTATAGTGTATTTTATGTATATATATTTATATATGGTAAATACAGCGGGATGTTGATTTTGCTGTGAGTTTCATTGGTTAGACGTATGCAGCGTAAGAGATAGACAACCGGTATCAGCCATGGCTCTTGATAAAACAACAAATATGCCACAACTACATTCAGGGGTTCCATAAATGGGGGGGGGGGGGGTTAGGATGGTTCGAAGGGCCCCTGAGTGACAGGAGCCCCAAAAGTTTTGGAGTAATATTCGATTGATCTTGGTTGGGGTTCCCAATATGATGTGAGTAATCAGTTGACTAGCAAATCATGTCACAGAAACCATTTAGGACTGAAGGTCATTTTGTTTGTGTGTCTGAATGCAGTTTGCATGTATGGTGCTTCTGCTAGGTGTTCCTGAGGACTGGAAATAGATGCTGCGAGATGTTGCCTTCACCTTGCTGCCATGCTTCCCCTTACAGCTGCCACTCTGGGTTCAGCGGTCCTCAGTGCGACAGCAAGGACTACAATGTCCTGTACGTGGTCCCAGGTTCCGGAAAGCTCCGCTATGTGCTCATCGCATCCATCATCGGGGCCGTGCAGGTGGCTGTCATCTGCGTGGTGGTGCTGTGTATCACGCGGTGAGTCGGGGGACAGGGGCACCCAAAGGGCACCGTGCGCCTGCACGCCAGAGACACACGGACATCATGCACACTGAAGGCACCAACCTCGATCAGGCACACACTCTGCATCAAATGCACCAAAGGCATACAACAGGCACACCCAAAGCTCACACTTACATAACAAACACAATACAGGCAGGTTCTTACACACAGAAGACACTTAAGGCATAAGTTTGCACGTCAGACAGGCTGAAGAAAACATGCTTGAAAATCGTACGTATCAGCAGCACGCTGGTTCGTCAAACACACCAAAGGCACATGCTTACACAGTAGTATTCACGCACTGAGGAGCACTTGGAAAGAGCAGGACACTAACATGCAGCAGCATAGAAAAGTCACTGGTAACCCTTTTTCGTTTGAAGGACAAAGTGCCCTCCCTCTTCCTAAATTTTAAGTGAGTTTCCATGACAACCTTCGATCCGACACTGTGCCCATCTCAGGTGTTATGCATTAGCAGGACATTTGGCCATATTTGTACAGGAAAGTGATTTTCTCTACTCCTTTCAGCAGATTTTTGTGTATTAAGTTTTAGTTTGAATTAAAGAGACATTCTGATCATCCTGCCGTGGAAAAGAAAATTTGTGCCCACTTTACATACACTTATGTGTTTAGGTTTTTGTGCGTCTCAAAAGAGTATTGCAGGTACGTTATTGTGCTGTTAATGGATCACAGGCTCAAATTAAAGCTGTAATAAATTGGTTGTAAATGGAACTGAGGGCTGGACCAGATCTGTAGCAGTACAGTAATATTACCTGGGTATTACAGCTGAACATTGCAGAACAATAAATTTAAATTATGGGCGCACACTACTGACCACCAAATAATAGCATGATTACTACTGATTTACTACTTATCACCAAATAGTAACTTAAATAGCTGAACACTACTGATTACTATATGAAATATGCCTATATGACTGCAACAGCTGAATAGAAGGATGGATAAATGATAACAGTGGTAGCTGAATACTACTGAATAATAAAAAATGACAACAGCTGAATTCTGTGATCAATAAACAATAACAGTATTAGTTGAACATTACTGAACATTAAACAACAACAACAACAGCTGAATTCTGTGATCAATGAACAATAACAGTATTAGTTGAACATTACTGAACATTAAACAACAACAACAACAGCTGAATTCTGTGATCAATGAACA
>JAODKM010000034.1:18021791-18050078 GCA_026780845.1 Petrocephalus sullivani
ATGCTGTGTATGTGCACTGTGCTGTATGAGGTTAGACAGGGAGTACTATGCAATGTGAGTGTGGGAGGGAATGCAGTGTGTAAAGCTGCTGTGTGTATGCTGTGTATGTGCACTGTGCTGTATGAGGTTAGACAGGGAGTACTATGCAATGTGAGTGTGGGAGGGAATGCAGTCCCTCAAGGATGAGATCTAAGCTACCCAGCTGGGTGAAATATACCGAGGGGGACTGAGGAGGTCGGATAAATTAGTCAAAGGGAACCCCTCCCCCCAAATGCACTTGGGGCCACGTCGCTGCCTAGGGTCCCTGAAACGGTAGACTGGGCCCCAAAGGTCGTGCAGCAGAGCACAAGGGAACATCTCAAAGTTAGGGGAGCAAGAGAGAGAACAGGGCGTGTCGTTCCAGGAGTGCGTAGATTTTGGTATAAATGATGAAGGAGTATGAAGGCCTGTAAATACTTTTAAAGAGGAGGAATATTTCAGATGGTTAAGAGCAAAGACTGACCTCTGGGAATCATAGGACATCTAGTAGGGAGAATCTTTGTATGTCCACCTGTCATTTCAGTAAAGGTGACTATGACCTGGTTAATTCTATTCTAATTATCCTACCATGTCATCATCTACACGTACATCCTGCTACATTAAATATTCCCTACTAATGCGGCAACCGCGCTCAAAAGAGGAAGAGCCTTTCGTCTGTCATGGAAACAAGCAATGCAAATGCAAATGGACATTTTACAAGTCAAAATTTTTCAGGATGGAAGACACTGGCATTGTTTACAAGGACTGGTCTGCTTTACTACGGAGACAAATCTTAAAGCACCTGATCATGAACACTTATTTTAATATACGTGGGAAAGCTCCATGTTTCTGATGCTGTGAATGTGTTCCTGAACCTCAGAAAAAACACCTGACAACTATTCTGCTCTTGGCATAACCCACAAAAACAATCAGCAAGCTGAAGCAGCCAAATTCTAGTGTGTGATGAGTACCTAGGACTGGGGTCCCAACTATTTTTCGCAGAGGGCCACACAATGCAACACAAAGCTAAAGTCCACTGCGGAGTCCCCTGACGGCAAGATTTGACGACCAGGGATCGAAGAGGCCCAGCCATAAGATCTGCTGATGAAGCAGGGGTTCGATCACACAGTCTGACTGGATTCTGCCCCAGTTGGTGACCACTAATCTAGCAGGAGCATATCTTGGCTAATAGGCCTCACTCAGGAAGAAGGGAATGACAGTGTGTGGTGAGGGGAAGTCAGATAAGCTCCAAGCAGCAGTCCTACCCACTTATCAGGGCAGCTGTATCCCGCCTTACAGGATCGCCTCTCTGTCTGTTCATATCGTTTTCCCCAGAAAGGAAATGAAGGACACGTTAACGTGCTTCAGTTCAGCTGGATGGCACGTAGTTTCCTTCTCCCAGTCTAATTATACTTATCTACGGCTATTTATTTTCACTTTCCCTAGTTTTTCACAGCTACTTCTTAGCGAGCAAGGAATCAAATTAACTTGTGAATTTCTTTCAACACACTAATATGCAGTTGTATAGAATCGAAATCTCCATCCCATCTACCGAGACCCCCAGTCCATCTACCTCACACCACTGTGAAGCTGAACTGGCTAATAGTGCCCAGGCAGGACATGTTTGCGTTTGTACCTCCGCCCTTCCATGGGGCCATCCCACATCGCGGAAACGGCGCCACAACACTGTTTATCGCTGTTTACCAGCAGCACACTACAGCCTTTGGGGGAAATTACAGAAAATGATGACTTCTGGCCAAATGCCAAATTTCATGCTAACAGGGCTGGGTGTCCATGTTGTGTAAGATGTCGGTGTGAATTACAATCCCAGCCATACTGACTGATCATGCGATTATCAGCCTGACCCAGTACAGATATCCACTGAGAGAGCTTCCTACATGTAGCTTCTTTTGGTTGGTTCAGTTGAAAGAGAATAAACTTCAAAATACTGAAGTTATGAGACAGGAAATCACTTCCAAAGATTAGTCCAAATCATGGGTGCTGCTTTGTATCTTTTTGTAAGGTTGATTACGAGAGTGTTACTCTGAGATGAGCTCATCCTTTCACCTCACCTGTGTCTTATCTTGTTCGAGGTGCACTCCAGTTTTCTCTCAGAGGGTGAAGGCCCCGATACCTGGCCTTGCACCCCCTTTCCAGTCCCCATTTGGTTCCTGATGTCTTTTTCACCCCTCCCTTTTGCCCCTCACCCTGTCTCCATTTCCGTACCCATTTAAAGCTCTTAATCCTTCATCCTTCATGGGTTTCAGTAAGATTTATGTAAACTGCTAAGAAATGGTAAACTCCTATTTACCAATTATCGGCCAACCAGTCTGACTGTCAGCTTACATGTTGATGTTCATGGAGTTTTACTTACACAAATATCTTCTAAGGGCAGAACCAAAAAATTATTGGTTCAGAGAGTTAATCAATGAAATCATGTATCAGATGTCAGACGAACCAATCAGATATCTTGGTTCCGCCTCCTCAAGTTGCTTGGAGATACCTCCTCTACAATCTGAAGCAGAAGTTTCAGACTGTTAAGGTCACCTGTCAGCCCAGGAAATGGGGGATTGTGGTAAATAGGCATTTTGATCTATGAGATCAGTCTTTATAACTCAAGTATTATAGGGGTTAATGGGAAATGGACAGACTAAGGTTCTGGGGATGCTATCCCAATTCCACTTTTGCTCAATTGTCTTTTTTAACTGCTCCTTTCTCTCTTTCCACTGTCCCCCACTCCCTCCTTGTGAAGTTTCCACCCCACTAATCCAACAAGGCTCCATTTTTGGGAGACCCCAATCCTCTGATGTGGTGCATTCTGGGTCAGGCTGAGACTCCACCTACCACAATAAAAACCCATTCAGACTCTGAATATAACATACATTACCAGCAGAGACAGGTACAACAGGTCCCAGGGGACTATGAGTTCACTGATATGTGTCATTACACCCAGAAGACACTGCTGGTCACCTCAAGGGTCCACAAAGGCATGTCTGTAAAATATATAATTGAGCACCAGGTTTTCAGGCTGTGAATCCTAAGAGTGGAGGCTACCCCATGGGTGTTCTTCAGTACTTGAATATAGGGAGAGGATTTTATGTTTCATTTGTTTATGACTGCTGAGCCTTGGCAAGACTGAACAGGCTTACATTCTCCCGCAGTCCAATATGTTTGATTTGAACGTCTCCAGTGTTTACTGTACCAGTAGGTGCTGGTAACAGTTACAGAGCCCCGCTGTGAAATCCAGCCCACATCGCAGCACGCAAAGACCCACAGGGTCAACAGCTGGACTTTCTCCTTCAGAACATACACCTCTGACAGGTCCGGGTGCCGGCTCAGATCAAAGGCCACGTGGAATTTGTGTGTGTACTACAGCTGGGTTTACATCGGTGCCTAAGTGTACATAGCATGCTCAAATTAATAGAGCGCCCCCTCAGGTGGGAGTCAATCTGGACATCGTAACAGGGATCATGCCCCCGCAATAATTTCAGATGCACCCTTAATAATTTTGTTCTGGACCTGGTAGTTCTGCATACACTGGCTATACTTCTCACCACGTCACCACCTGAGGGTTACGTTGGTTATAGCTGCACCCATTATGGGTGCAGTAGCCATATCCGCTTGCTTAGCAGGTGCATGTCCTGGACTGTTCATACCCTCAGTCCGCGGACTAGTACCATTCCACAGCCCATACTCCACCGGGCCACAGAATGCTTAGGTCTTTACGGATGAGTTGGTCAGTTTCCAAAAATAATCTATGTAGCTTATATTTCTGACGGCTTCTCACATCCACATGTTTTGTTCACATCTGAAAACATGGAAACACCTAAAGCAACAAAATCACTGATTGATCTGCTGATACACCCCCCCCACCTGTTTTACCGGTTTGTGAAATTTTTGTACGACTTAAACCCGTCTGCTGACATCAAAAGGTTGGGAACCGCTAGTCTACACAATGAATGTGCTGCAGAAATCAGAGCAGCCCGATAGCAATCGGTTGTAAGGATTACAGGGTAGCTACAGTCCTCAATGGCGCGTCCGAGAGGGAAGCTGCAGACTACTCCCTTGCTGCTTCTGATTGGCTAAAAGCTGGAATGATGCCATTTCCCCTGCAGCAGGGGGCGGGGCTCACTGGTTACCTTTAAGCTCTGGAGAAAGCACTCCCTGCCAAATAAACCCCTTTCTCCAAGCTCTAATAAGGATGTCTAGGCTGGGGGATGACAGATCCAAAGAGCAGTTAAATGCGCTGAACAAAGACATGCCACCGCCAGGGATCTGCTGACAGGAAGCCTGAAAGCTGCTATTGAAATCTGATGCCTTTGCTGTTCTCGTTGTTACTTTTGTCTCGGTCTCTGTGAGGGCATGCATGGTGACTTCCTGGTCCACTAGGTAATCCATTCTCGACGGCAGCCCAGCTCTACCGCAACTCATCCAGCCGTAGTGTGATCCGCTCGGCCTAGTGACACGCATTTGCAGAGCTGCCCCACTTGCTAATGATCGCTTGTTCCGTTAGACCGAAAATCGCGACCAAGTTCAGAGCCCCATAAGCTCGGGTCAGTCTCCACTGTTCTCTGCACCCCCCTGTGGTCGATCCAAAAGAACATTCCCTCACACGCCGACGCCCTGGACCGCTCACCTGGAGCGTTGGTGTTCAGCGCCCTGGAGTGTGGCTGAACTGGGCTCCGTAAATCAGCTAAGGCGTCAGACAGGTCTGCATTCTTCTGAGTGATGGAGCTTCACTGCCAGGCCTAAATACCGCCCCCTCCGCATGAGTGAGGCCCCTGCCCCTGTATGGGGTAAACTCAGCAAGCTTCCCTTTCGGTGTAAGAAATGTGGAAAACACAGCCACACAATCCTCCACCATTGGGCTAAGCCTGGATCCCTCCCAGAGGCCTCGCAGGCTCTGGGAAGATGTGCTCCCCTATCGGACCTTCATGCCGAGGCCTGCTGCCGCCGTGGGCAGACCGGTAAGGAGAGGGAGCCAGCTTCACTTTCCCTGAGTCTCGCCTGATTCAGGCTCCTTTGTTCTGGGGGTTAGGGTGGAGGGGGCGGGACCTCACCTGGTGGGTGTGGACTGAGGCTCACCAGGGCACCTATTGTCCCCACAATGATCACACGCTAGGGAGCTGCTCCTACTCGTAGCGCTGGGAAATTTTATGAATTCCCAAAAGCTGAAGAACTGATTTGCTCATGGGAAAAAAAAAACACACGCACACACAAATCATAACCGTTTTTGCTGCTGTAACATGATTTACTGAGTAAAAACACACAGCAACCTAAGCAGGTGCTACACTGTACCTGTACCTGAGGAAATACCTCTGAGTAACTGGCGTCACCTGAACGCCTTCTCATTATTAGCCATACCCAAGTTATCACTAATACTTCAGAATGAGTAAGTATTAGTTAATAAATACTGTTACTTGAATAAGTTTAATTATTGACTTGAAAGACTGGCCCAAAAAGTCTGAGCAACCAACCAATTTAATTAATTTTTCCGGTTGAAATAATGTTATGCAATTAAGGGCTTTTACCAGAGAAATAAATGAATAATGAGGTAACCCTGTGACTAACATTACTATTTCCTGTTACGTGCTGTGTAGCCCGAGAGTGTGTCCCAAAGGCTTAATTGTATCATGGGGAGTGCATGCATTTCAAATGGACATTTCTGTATTATAAGTAATGCCTGTCGATGTCAGGCCACCACTGAGAAAAGTGTAACACCTCAGCATGCACAAGGTTGCAACACCGGCATCTATGACAGTCAGTTGCCTTGGGGAGTCTTGCACACACTAGGCTCTGCCATGGCAGATACTGTGGGCGTCGCTGAGACACAGAAATGCAAAGATTTTGTCTTTTTTTGTCCATGAGTTGAAAAGGTGAAACTAGTTGCAATTTGCAACTAGTATCAGGTGCGCAGGTACTGACTGTCTGCTGTGTTTCAGGAGGAGAGAGAGATCCCCACAGAAGTGTTTGTGAAGGATTCCATGCGCCAGCCCCTCCCGGCAGAGGATGAAGCACCTGGGGTGAATGCTAACTGCAGCCAAGAAGATGGCATGCAGACCATCAGCTTGTCCTCTGAAGACGAGGTGGGGCCCCACGAGGATGAGGATGGCGAGGAGGTCCTGGCCAACCTGGATATGGCCAGTGAGCGCTCAGATTGGTCCCGTGCTGAGAAGATCAAGCGCTCTAGCCTGAAGAAGGTGGACACGCTGAAGAAGGCCTTCTCACGGCAGACTATCGAGAAAAAGATGAACAAGATCAGCTCCAAGATCGTCTCCCCTGAGCAACGAGAGAAGCTGAAGAAAAGCTTCACTCCAAACCACCCCAAAAGCCCCAGTGCCAGGAGCTCCTCCTTCAAAGTGACCCCTCTGACCTTCAACGTGAAGAAGGTCCGGGACGGAGAGGCCTCGCCCAAAGCCGCTTCGCCCGCAGAGTCCATCAGCAGCCCGAACACTGAGCAGACCTTCAGCGAGGTGCATGCAGAGCTGAATCCGGAATCAGAAGGAGCCCAAGGGGCCAGCTCATCCCAGCAGGACCCGGAGCTGGCCATCCCGTCTGCCTGCAGCCCAGAGAATGAGCTGCCAGTCTTAGAAAACGGGGATGCCCATCCAGACCTGCCTGCTGCCTTGCAGCAGCCAGACCAGGCTGAAGATGAAGGTGAGGGTAAGCAAGAGGAGACGTCCCCTGAGCAAAAGAAGATTGAGGTGGAGGCAGTGATCCAGGCTGCACCTGTGGCTGTGGAGTAACCGTCCCAGAGTGACCCTGCCCTCTCCTCCTGCCAGACACGTATCTAGGCCAGCCTCCCTTCCCTTTTGACAGATATTTCACCCCAGGATGGACCCAAGGTGACTTTGCCCCCTTCCCAAAGCCTCGTGCTCCATCGCGCCACACACACACACACACACACACACACACAGCACTGCTTTCCCCCTGCTCCATTTTTCACCCACATACCAGAAGCATCTCTGCACACCCCTGAGCTTTGATGCTCTACCAGATCCCCCGGGCTGCCCTGGCTCCACCGGCTGCCCGTTCCTCAGTCACCTGGCAGCGAAGGCGGGATTCTGACACGGCCAGAGAGCGATTCGCACCTGGAGCTCCATGCTTCTACCCTCACCGCCCGCTGAGAAGAAGAGAAAACAGGTTGCACCTTCTGCTTATTCCCATCACCGGCTCTTACCCCAGCCATCCCATAAGCCTCACCACTGCCTCCTTACAGCGCTTATTTACTGCATCATTTGCTCGCCTGTCTGTCATCGGAAACACTAGGAGAGGAGTAGGTCCCTGAAGCAAGGCCTAATATGCCTGATTTGCAAATACTATACTATAGGTGTCACTGTAATCACTCTCTATTGTCTCCATCTCTACTTTCTACCCCACAGCCTACCAGCTAGAATTTGAGGACACAGGCTATATACGTCAAGCTCTGACATGCGCTCGTTTGTCTGCATCTCTGAATGGTAGCGGGCGAACTGGTTAGTCAACCTCCACATCAAACATCGCAATGGATAAACAGCCCAGTAAAGTCGTGCACCACTTCCAAATCCCAGAATCTATGAATTCGCTGAATTCAGCGGAATTAGGGTTCTGAAAAGCATGTGTACTGGCATGATCTGATGGTCCCTAGCTGGTTGCCGAACGTGTGTGGAAAACCAACCGTAAATTCCGAGGCTATACTCATGGCACGTGGACATATCCTGACAGACAGCAGCCAACAGACACCAGGGGAAAGAAAGTCTCTTTTAACGTAGATGTAGCTACTTTGTAATTGACACTTTGAAATTAATTCTCAGTTTTCAAACAAGTCAATTGTGTCCTGTGCCTGAGGGACGGCACCTAACACACACAGACCGAGTCACACACACTGACTCGCAGACACACCCCACTGAACCTACTACTCCAAACTGGGTATGCTGGTTTCTGCTCAGCCTTGGCAGTTTTTTGTTTGTGTTGATCCTCTTTTATTTTCAGTTGCCGGATGCTTTGAATATCATAGCCGTGTCATGTCGTTAATTTCCAGAAACACCTTAATTCTGCCCGGCGATTTAAGAGTTCAGTACACATTTCCCCAGGAGATAAATATCACGCAATACTGTTTTTTACTGGCAGGAGACTGGATATTTAGCAATGTGCTACAATGAGTGGTGATAAAATCATTTGTCCGTTTTTAAAGATTGAAATGTTGAATTATTTTTAACTACTGACTATTATAGAGGGATTCTTTGAAATACATATTATTTTTGTGGCTTGGGTATGGGGTTAAATGAGATGCAGATGGAATTTAGATGAAATTTTATTGAAAGTCTCTACAGAATTTTCTACTTTCTGAATGCTGTCACTGAGATCTGAGATGTTACCTTATTGCCAGGATCTAACTAAGCCTGACACCTATGTACAATTTATTCTTGTATGACAATATTTTACCAGAAATGGCATAACTCTTCTTTGAATGCTTGACAGCATATAATCCTGTTTTGTGACGTGCCATGTCATCTTCCTGTATGCCTCTTGTCATCTCAAAGCAGCATAAATAATTCATTACACGATCTCCAGTGTCGTGCTTATTGCTATGCTCCAGAATAGATGACACTTCAAAACTCATTTTCTCCATCAATAGCACAACAGTGTCATCAGGGAGGAGAACAAGGTCTGTATCGGGGCCACAGGGCAAACCCACACGTACAACAGGCGGCTTCATACTGGTGCTGCACCCCTACTTTCCCATCAGGAGGACCATTAAGAAACCTCACGGCCACTCTTGAAAACACGCAGGGCCATTAAGGCCACTCAGAAGGCTTATAATGACAGTTTTTACTCATTTTGAAAGGCCATAATGACCTACAGAAAATGCCTATTAATACAGCCCCCGCGAAGACAGCATGACCCTGTACACAAAAGAAATGCAAAACACCAGATGCAATAATCAAATCAGATGCTGGACATGTTGGAGGTAGAATGGGAGCTATTCTCATAACACTAAGTTAAAGATTAAAACAGGCTAATAATTTACATGCTCATACTCTGAGTTGTTGGAATGACTATAATGCAACCTTAGGTAAGGATTACCAAATTGGTGACAAAAAATGGGGCCATATCCGAAACCAGAAGGCCAAAACAAATATTAACTTATACATAAATCTCAAGTAACATTCATACAAGTCAACTGCTAAGCAGGTATCAGACTAGACTCCCAGCAAAAATCAACACGCAGAATTCCACAGCACGATATTTTATCTTCCACTTCTGTCCAGCCGTTGTTTTTGTTTTTAATTCCTGGGCAGATTTATTTCAGTATTGGTATTCTGTCGGTGAGTCCTCTGCTGCCTCCCAATTCATGCGATAAACCCAGCGAGAGCCAAGGACAAAGGGTGAGGAATGCTCACATCTGTACCCGTGAGAGCGAGGAAGCAACAATCAGCTCTTCACTTGACCGCATGTGTTTCAAGTGTGCCGGCCACACTAGCACAGCAAAGGAAGGGCCCATCGGCAGGAAACACAACAACTTAAGAATATTACAGTTACATTTTTCATCCAGCTATAAATATAGAAATGTCACAGACGGAAAATGGGGTAGAGCGGAGGCACTGGGTGAAATACGCACGAGGTGACCCGGATCAACGGCAGCACACCCAGAAAGCAAACAGTCACATTCAACACCAGCCTGGCCTCCAAACAATGGAATCGCTCAAATCGACTCCGGCTTGCGAGCGGTTAATAGGATTGTTTGCTCTAGTAACTATTCTTTTCTCTTCTTCCGGTCTGGCAATGCTTGTTTCAGTGCTTGTTCTGACCATAAGAGGGCGCTCCTGGGGTAAATCCAAAATGGCCATTTAATATGGTCACATAACCCAGTTGCAAGTTGAATAGATATACTGTATTAATCCGAGTGGGGAAATTCTCTTTAACTTGCCCCATCTTGCTTGGCACACAGGCGAGCACAAGCTTTGGGATCACAGTGAAGGGACGGCTACCTTGTGGCACCCTGGGAGCTGGGGGCTGAAGACCCTTACTCAAGGGCCCATGATCATACTGAGGCCAGGCTCGAACCAGCAACCTTCCAATCACAGGCACATAGCCCACTGAGCTACACAAAATAAGACTAGAGAAAAACCTGCCGAAGTATTACAGGTGGTAGTGTATTTAGCAAAGAATCATACTGAACTTGGAGCAGGAGTTGTGCGTGGACATTTCCTTAGCAAACCGTACAACAGCCCCCACCGTCGGTGTTTTCGCTCAGCTAATCAAGCATGACGACGTCATTCTGCGATTGCAGCTTCGGCATGCCAGTGCGCCCCTGGCGCAAATATCGCGATGAACGACACGCGCGCTTTTACCAGGTATAAAAGCACGTCTCATTTCAGCATGCACATATATATTTGTGAAACAAAACGTCATGACTGATATAGTTTGCCGCTGCTGATCTTTTCCAGACCATGGGGAACGCGATCCAAGCCAGACTCTTCTGTCAATAGTGATGGGAAACATATTTAAGGTTCATTTTCACAGGTTATAATTCAAAGGTACTGTCTGAATTTGAAGCTCCAAAGTACCATTAAGAACACCAGTTGCTGAACGTGCTGGAGCAGAAGACGCTTCTTTAAGCCGTCATATAGCGCACCGTCTGTAATCAGTCTACATGAATAATTTTTATGTCCGTTTGTTGAACAGCTTCATCTTTAAAAACGATGAGAACAATTCAGCCCTTGCAGTATATTGTATCCTCGAATGAAGCAAAGAATGACACAGAGGAAAATGAAAAAAAAGAAGAAAAAAAAAAAACAAATGAGCCACGTTGTACAGGGTTGACGTCATACTAACTCTCTCTAAATGACCCCCATTCTCTGAAGCCAAAATTATAACAACAGAGTGACTTCTATAATTTAGGAAAGTGGGTAGTGCCCCCTGTTGGACTATTGCATGTAATTAAAACGTTATGCATTGCATTCTCATAGTATTTAACTGTACGACAGAGTTTTGTTGAAAAAAAAAGCCAGCTAGAGTAAATGCTATGCCCGTTAAAGGGGCAACATTACAGAAAGTCTTAATTTCCCTGTAACTGCCACTAAAACAACTGTACGATTTTTAACTTGGGTCGTGTGCAACATTACACAGAAATACATTGTATAAATAAAGCTTGATTGCTAAACAACTGATTGTCAGAAATCACCACAAAGGTTTCATACATAAAAACTAATAAGTTTGTTTAAAATACAAAGTTAATTTCCCCCGTGCAGTTCCTTCCGTTTCTTTTGCTTACCGTATGTAGTTCGTCAGTCTGAGCTACAACACTGGAGTCGCTATACAGGCCGTCAAATCCTCATCCTGCAACAAGCTGCAATACAATTAGTACCAGTGTGTGAAAACTGCCTTTCCATTTGCTTATCTTTGTCTTTTTTCACGAAATACTGAATCCCTTTTGCAACACAGGCACCACGCTTGTAAAGCATGCATTTATAATCACTAAACTTCTGGCTTAAGGACTGTTAGAAATTGCATCACATCGTCAAGTTCAATGGTAAATATGATGTTTGGGTATTATTATTATTATTAGTAGTAGTAGTAGTAGTCTGCGTTTAATTCAGCCTAGGCCTTCGCATTCTATAGTCCCAACATATTTTTTATTGTACTGCCAACATATTTCCACTAGATGTCAGTAGAGGTCCAAAAGTAAAGGGTAATTACACAAAGTAACATTTCCGTATTTATTGCATTGCTGTGTGTTGTGTGGGCTGTATATCATTCGGGTTTGCAAATCCTGTCTTTTCATTGTGTCAGTGTATTTTATGATATTGTAAAATGGATGTTATTGCATAGATTTGAAAATGATTCTAACGGCAAACACCTATCTGTCATATGAATTACTGTATTTAACTAAACATTACCACATTACCACAAAAAACAACCAAAATTATTAAGTTGCTAGACAACGTTCTGTAGATATGTAGACCAATGTAACTATCTTAAGTTATATGTAATATTTAACATTTTGAATTACTTTTTAAGTGTAAAATGAGTAATACGTTTGTGAAACATACCACTGAATGCCAGTCAAGACGGGACTATATGACTGAAATATCCGTGTGTCGCAAATGAAACTATTTTGGTGCTTTACAGGAAACAAATAAAAAATGTCGATTAAAAACTTTAACTTGTTTATGCTGAAATTATTTATCATAAGGTGAGATGTTGGAGGATTTATGTGCGTAGAATGTAAACAATATAAACTTTAAGTGAAATTTTCGAGTATTTTGAACCTGCAGATATTTTTATTGTTGGGTCTCGTTTCGGGGACTACATGGCTGCCGCTTTAGGCTGGCGCTCCGATCTTTATCACAAGGCACCCAGCTGAGACCACTCTGCGACTTATCGATCTCGATCGTTTTCTGGATTCGTTCTATATCTTTTAAACATGCTTAAAGGATTATCCCTGATTTATTCCCAGCACCGTCGTAATACTGCTATAGCAGGGGAGGTATGACAAGAACTTTGCGGAGAATTGTATGTATCAAGTCACGGTGGCCGAGAGGTTAAGGCGTTGGACTCGAAATCCAATGGGGTTTCCCCGCACAGGTTCGAATCCTGTTCGTGACGTGGTGATACATTTTTGTTCCTTAACTCAAAAAATAAATTATATACTAACGTCAGGTACGTATGTCAGCAAACAGTGCAGAAACATTTGTTACTGAACATATTTCAACTTTAATTTAAAATTGAACAAATTTGTCTTACCGGAGAATATAATAAGTGTACGCAGCAGGATCACAGTGTTACATTTGAAAAGGTAAAAACCTACGCAAGAATTTATACTGATACAATCGAATGAACGAAATTATTTGGGTTATGGACAAAACACGGTAAGTAATACGTCCCTGATTACGTTTTTACGTTTCGGAATATATATGTCCCTAGCACAAACTTGAATGCATAGCACATAAAAATAATAACCGTATAATCCGGTGCAGTGAGTTTTAATTCCATTTACTACTGTTAGATAGAAATGAACGTCTCCAAATATCCACAAATTGTTCATGTAAATAATTTTTTGCGTCGGCTCAGTCTCTGATGGGGAGGGGTGGAAAAGACCTGAAAATAACGCAGCAGTCTGAGTGTGGATCCGTGATACTCGTAACAGGAGAATAGTATCTTGTATGTTACAAAATGTTTCGAAATGTTAGATGCCATATCTCTGTTTGTACTTGTAACACTCATCTAAATCCAGCACGCAGTAAGTTAGGTTACACATAGCGGATACATGTTAACATATTCTCTCCGCCATCCAATAGGATCGTGCTGTTTTGAAGCCATTGTTGCGAGAGAAGCACATGGCAAATACCAGTTTGCAGCCCGATGTGGGAGAGTACGTGTTCATGTGTTAATTTTCTTTTTGCTGTCTTGTTATTTCATCGCGATTTGGGCCGACTGAGTATTCGAGGTGTTCTTGTATGTGGGGAAAGTAACGTCAGACATTAGTGAACAAGAGTATAAGGACGCGGTACGTCGAAAATCGGAACGAAAGCAACCTCCCGTCCCCCCCTGCGGCCGCGGCGCGGAATGGGACGGTCCGCCGCATTTATAAGAGCGCTGGGGCGCACGCTGGCGCAGTCTGGGGGTATTGTTTAGCGGCTAGGGACGGTGTTAGTGCCGCCGGTCACGACGTGTTAAATTGTGTCGAAGGCGGAAAGGAAGAAATATAGATCTAAAGTTGCCAATACGGCGCCAGTGCTTTTTGCATATAACCTAGATCTAAACGTTACGGTTTTAAACGTTGCTTTAAAAAGACATTCAACTGTTTTAGCGAGCTGCCGGTTAACGCCGGGCTTGATTCAGCTAGCAAACAAAAAAAGGGAGAGAGGAAAAAGTTAACCCGGTCACAAAGACGCACCGGGGAGGGGATCAGGCAGACGTCTCAGGGCTTTAGATGCTGAGTAAATGCGGTCTTATGGCTGTAAATGCGGCGATCCAAAATCTTGACAGTCAGTTATAAGTTCTTTGTGACTGAAGCTCGCCGGTTCACCTAGTTTTTTTTCCATTATTTTTCTTAGCTGATCTTTCTCACGGCATAGGCTTAGGCGAGGCGCTCTGGATGAAAGGACGGAAACCTCTGTTACACGCAGCCAGCGGCTTTTCTTTATTCTTATATTATCAGCCTCTCGGTGGCGGACATGGATGTGGCCTTATCCTGTAAGGGAGAGTGTTGGATGTTTTAGGGGCTGCCAGGGGAATTTTGGAGAAAATTCCCGTCTAGAGGGAAGTCAGTCTGTAACGTGATCGCAAGCAAGCTTGGTGTCTATTTAAGAAACGAAAGTGCAGCTGCAGATTTAGCCCGCAGGGAGGGAGATCCTTTCCCCGAGTTAATTTAGTTTTTTCTTTTGAAAAATAACACATCAAAAAAAAACTTGCCAAAGTGGACAGGGCTGCGTTTTTCACCCCTGCTCCACGTCTCACACACCAATGCTGCTCAGTGATCTAAAATATATAGCACTAAATAGTTAAATACATACATTCCCCAAAAATGTCGAACATCCAAACCGACGCAGTATTCTTGATAAAAGATGTAAAGCCCGGGCTGAAAAATTTAAATATCATCTTTATTGTTTTGGAAATAGGTAAGTGACTCGCCTCTGTATCCCTCATACATTTGTACACGTTTTTTCCTCCCTGTTTTCTTAAAGAGCCAGAGCCGCCTTTGAGAGACGCTCCGTAGTGATGACGCGGGGTTAGCGACGTGGCCATGCGTATCGTTTCGGCCGGTTTGTCGCTGGGTACTGTAGTCCTCCTCAGTTCCGCCATGTGCTCTCTGCTGTGGGCAGAAACTGTTGCAGTTCCAGGAATGTATAAATGCAGGTAAAGATCTGCTGTGTTAAGCAAGTTTATAGAGATTTTTGTATTGGGTTTTTCCTGGTCTGACATGGTTACTTTAAGGTTAGATTATTTTTTTAAATCTATTTCACTGTTGGAGAATCCTGAGTTAAATGAGAGATTTTTATTCGTGTTTATTTTGAATATGGAGCTGGTGGTCTGCCATGGGGGAGGGTAAACCTGGTCTTTCTCTTACTCTAATAGGTCGGGTGACCAAGACAAAGGACGGCCATGAGGTGCGGTCCTGCAAAGTGGCCGACAAAAGTGGGAGCATCACTATCTCCGTTTGGGATGAGCTGGGGAGCCTTATCCAGCCCGGTGACATCATCCGCCTAACACGCGGGTACACTATCCACCCTTGACGCCCGTATCTGTGCCCACCCAGTGCTCAGTGTCATCCAGCTCCACCCACCATGTGCCTGGTTCATTAGCGCACAGCGAGTAACCGAACAGCCCAATAAGGTGACCACACCTAGGCTAAGGTAGTGTCATTGTCGGCCTGTAGCGTACTCACCTTCCTGCCTGTTTCCAGGTATGCCTCTATCTGGAAGGGCTGTTTGACTCTCTACACTGGAAGAGGAGGAGACCTGCAGAAAATTGGAGAGTAGGTGTACTACCTTTTGGAGGGTTGAAGCCTCATATTTTCCATAAGCTCTACTTCGAGATTTGCATAAATGTGCGGTTACGTTGGAGCATGTCCTGTGTTTTTTTTTTTTTTTTTAATGCTCGGTGCCACTTCTGCAGATCTCGCTACTACACTCGAATGCTGTTCTCGCTCAGTGTCGCCTATGTGCTGCAGGTTCTGCATGGTCTACTCTGAAGTCCCGAATTTCAGCGAGCCAAACCCGGAGCTGCTAGCCCAGGCCAACTTGCAGAACAAGGCTGTGAGTGTGGTCCTGGCCTTCCCCGGCCTCTCGCGGTTCACTCTGCCTGAGGGGGTGGGATTTGTCTTGAAATCGTTCCTTCCTCCTGTGATCTGAACCCTGACATAGTTTAAATGCTTCTGGGCTGAAGGATTAACCCTACGTTATCCGCCTATTGAGTCATGCATCAAAAATGCAGTTCTTTGTGTTTGATTTGTTACAATGAAGGGTGTGTTTTCCATGCATTTCTATTCCTCTGTGTTGGCCCTAATGGTAATCTGTTGCCCTGCAGGGAAAAGGCGAACAACGGGGTGACTGTCCAAACAATCATAATTCAGGTACCACTGCACAGACGGGTAAGTGGCAGCAAGCCACTAGGGTATGTTTGATTTAATAAAGGCTTTTATCAATAATGACATGTGTTCACTTTTTTAAAGGAGCGGCAGTTTCAGTTTCTAACTTTGTTTACTCCAGGTAACGGTTCTGTGCAGACCTACTCCAGTAACAGCTCCTCCCCTGCTGCCCGGGACCCTGCCTTGGGGGGGTTGGGACGGGCCAATGGCCGCGTTCCAGGAAACGGCGCCTCCCAAGTGCCTGTAGGGGGACCCCCAGTGGGGTCCAAACCCTCCGTCACAATCAGCAACGGTCGGGATCCGCGACGTGCTTCCAAGAGATGACACGCCAAGCCTGTCCCCTGAGCACACCTTCCCTGGAACTTCCCTGTCCCCACCCACCCTCACACCTAGTGCCAGTGTTTAACTACCATCCCCTAACCCCAGGCCTGAACCCGTCGTGTATTAAAACCATACGCTCTACTTGAACACTTGATGCACTTTCTTCATAATTTATAAGAGCGTCTCATTGCTGTAACTTCAGGAATGTCAGTCTGCTTTATTCACATGCCAGTCTGTGCGCTGATTGGTTTCGCCCTCCAGCCCTGCTGCTTACGATTACCATCGGTTCCTTTCTTGACCAAAATGTACCATAAGTGACCATGTGAAAGGTGGTAGTTTGATATTTTCAGGTAGGCTAATTTAATTTGTTTGACATGACAATAAAATGAATGAAACCCCTTATTTTCATGAGTTCTGTTGGGTGCCTGAACTGATGGCAGAGGATTTGTGATCAGATGGGTGGTGGCATAGATCCCTGTTAGGAGGTGGCTGCTGTTAGCTGGATACTTCTGTGACTGTCCTCAAGTGTAAAGGGATGTTTGAATTTCAGATTGTACTCATTTTGGGTGCTGGGTGATTGAGCACAGAAAGAATCTTGTCCATTAGGGTCATGGAGACATCAATTTTTGTGTGATTAAGCAGGACCAAAAGGCTTACACTGTTCCCCCTGGGGGTTAGTTACATGTTGGGTGAGACTTATAGTGACCACTGAAAGCCAACCTTTATAAATATTTCAGCTTTATTGAAGTGGGTCTCACAGACATGTCCAGCATTCCATACAATCTAGCCAATGTCCAGGATTGGCCCAGAAACATGTGCTAATTTCGAGCGGCTCAAAGCTCCCTAGGGTGGGTGAGCTCCAAGCGTGGTTCGCATTTGGCTGGGTCACAAGCTGTCGGCAGGGCTGTCCTGATTGCTGGTCAGATCTGGTGCAAGTGCTGGTGAAAGGATACTACATAAATAGGGCACGTTGGCATTTCCAGTATTCACCAATACCCTGAGCGATAGCCTGCACTGCAAGGCGCTTGCATTCTTGGGGGGTAAACCCCACAAGCACGGTTCCCTTGGTGACCACACCATATTGCCCTGCCAGCTGTTCTACATGCGTGGAGATCAGTGATGCCGGGGCGTGGTAGTATTGCTGACCCTGAGTACTAAAGGTGGGCCAGTGGTTTTCAGGCGGGGTCCCTGGTACACTCTCTACATTGCAGGCAATCTCCATGGTGCCCTCGTGTGGCAGGGCAAGCACCTGCACTCCCGGAAGCCCACCAGGGCTGGACTCACGCAGGGAAGCAGCCACCCGGCGTCCCAGGCTGATGTCCTGTGTGTTGAGGGTGATGTTACAGTTCATGACGTATGGGCTAGCCCCCACACCTGTAAAACAGAACAGGCCTAAGTGTAAGTTTCAGACTAGAACAGTTCCTACCTTCTGCGTCTGCCTAAAGGTACCAGCTGATCTAGTACAGAGAAGTACAAAATCAAAGACCTTGTTTTGTGGGAAACCAGTCATACCCTTCAAAACCCCCACACCTGCTGTACTCGAATACATAGCAGCATAGACACCTCCGATCAAGATTCAAAAATCAAAATTGTAAAAGCCAGACTAATAATAAAAGTAGCTGTGATGTCATCATTCTCTCAGAGAACCCTTACCTGTCAGCCCATATCTGCTTTCAGGTGTTCCACCCACGTCCGGCCGGACACGGGACAGATCGTGGTTCTTCTGGAACCAGCCCACCTCCTTCCGGCGCTGTGCCAGGCCGCGGCGCGAGGGCTCATCCGCTGTGCCGAAGTAGAAGGAGGCAGCGCCAGGGACGCGCTGCGTGAACCTGTCGGCCAGCTCTGGTCACAGGCGAGAGAAGCTGTACATATCGCTACCGGCATTCACAGGCAAAATCACATCATCCTACAGTAGGTGGTTCCGCTTCTGACACACCTCTGGCCTCCCTGCCACATTCCTCAAGCCCCACATCCTCCCCCAGAGGATAGAGGGGCACCAGGTCCACAGCACCCATACAGGGGTGAGCCCCCGTGTGGCCCCTCATGTCAATCATCTCCAGGGCCTGCACACATGCCGACAGCACCACGTCCCCTGGTGTAGAGAACACAGGACGTGAGCAGGTGTGTTTCTCAACATGCACACTTCACTGTACTTGTGTTCTCGTGTAACCGTTTACGTCATCTTCCAGGGCCAAAGACCAGTTCCAATACTCAAGAACAGAAGTGCAGAGGATGGTAAAATCCCCCATGACTGTTAAGGTTACATCAGTTTTCCCTTCGCTCCAATCCCATCATTCATTGAGCCCCAAGTCTGTTCTTGGAAGGCAAGTTAGCAAGATCTGATCTTGCCAAGACTATGAGTAAAAGCTTTGCTTTCTTGGTATTGAGGAACACGCCAGGTCCTGCAGTGGTCGGTCTATGTTCAGGACCCTTGATCTGAGACGTGGGTCCTGCAAGACTGCAGTAAGGCAGCAGCACCATGAGACTCACCAATATCATCAATGCTCGCCACAATGGTGATGACGGAGCGGTTGTAGTCACGGTCGTTAAAAATGTTGAGAACTGTGGACCCCTCCCGCCACCCTCCTGAAGAGCAGACAGGGATACATGTTACCAGGAACATGTGGGAAGTGGCTGAATTCACAACAAAAAATGGAATTAAACAGCAAATACATCTTTATCTTGAGGTCACAATCCTCCATGGCCGTGAACTCACCGTGCTTGTGGAAAACAGCTGCTCTCGCTACTTTGTCCACTGCGTCCGTGTTCCGTGCCTCGGAGATGTTGAGCAAGCAGGCGACCAGGCGACGCGCGGCCGCACTGAGAGCCATGACTCTGACCCGGGAGGATATCACTGAGCCTGGGCGCCAAAAGGCGGCCTGTCGCTTTAAACGCCTTGGCGCTGTCCACAGCTCTTTGGACGATGTTCTCTTCTCAATGTCACTTCACTTGGCCTAGAATTAAACACCAAAAAAACTAATGTCCACATAATAATGAAAATAACTAATACAAGTTATTTTTTTTTATTTGTACTAAATTAACTAGCGTTTTACTGATTATTATGCATTTTCCCACTCCTAATCTCTGAAATGAGTTCTGGGAATTTGTCCTCAATGATTAATCATCAGAACTGTAACGATTCTGTGACAGGTCCAAAGTTCTGTTGTGGTAAAAAAAAAGATATTTGACCTGATTCACTACCATGACCTAACCGAAAATACAATTCCTCTACATCTAAAATGGAAAACAAATCATACCCCAGAACTTTCAACCTAAATCTTTTGCAAGACGTAACTGCCAGTGAGCATGCGCGGAAATGAGCTCCTCCTACAGACAGAGACCCCGGGGCGGGAATGTGCATTGTATATGCGTGCATATTAAAGATATACTAAGCCAGCCTTTCATTTCTAGCTAAATACAACATATCAAAGTTAATAAATAAAACCTAAGTATGTTTTACGAAACTGAACAAAGTCCAAAGATAAAACCTTTTTCCTGCTTTGCTACCCCGTCCCGTATCTTTTTCTCCTACAGTCAGTCTAGCTAAATGGCTTCGCCATCGTGGCCTCGCAGCCGCGTCCCGAAAACGCCCGAAGTAACGTCCGGGACGCGCATGCGCACAAACGGCCTCCTCTCTCAGCCGTGTCAGCGCTCGTCGCTAAAGTGCGAGATACTCGGCGTCGCGCGTCCGGCGCGCGCGGGGAACGCGGGCCTGCTGCTGCCGCCGCGACGGTGCGGACGCTCCCTGCACGCGTGCCGTGCGTCCGCGTTCGACACCGCGTACTGCGCAGGCTCCGAAGCGCGGCCACTCGCCCGGAACGCGCCCCTCCGGCCCATGCAGCCCGTGCCCAGCGTCCGGCTGCTCGCTGCCGGCGTCCCTCTGATGCTCTCGGCGCGGACTATGAGTGCCGCAGCTGGATCGTCCGCGGCTGCCGGGCTGGGCGCTGCTGGGGCGCCCCGTCTGCTCCGGCTGGCGGCTGTGCCGGGCAGTCAGCCTCGCCGGACCAATGACCTGCTGATGCTCCGGCCCGCCTGCGCCCAGGACCACAGTCGCCATGTCGTTTTCTTCCCCGGGGACATACAGGTGAGATGGGGGGGCAGTGCAGAAAGCCATGCTTGGCAGTATAAATGACGGCTAGTTATCTCTAGTTATCTGTGTAGCAGAGTGAGGGAGGTGCCTAGCTAAAGCTGAGAACCCCTTGATTACATGGAGACAGATGTAAAGTCAGAATTTGTGTCTCTGGTTTAATGCCAGTAAATTATATGATCTGTTAAATTGGTTAAGTTAAAATCTGTTAAGTTAGTAAATATAAACTTTATAGATTTGACAAGATGTTTTACAATAACTATTTACAAAATATCTGTAGTCATTTAATCTGTCATTCCACTGTCCTGTGTCACCCTGTACCTACCTCCCTCTCCCTCCCTCTCTCCCCCCCCTCTCTCTCCTTCTCTCTCTCTCTCTCCCCCCCGCTTCTCTCTCTCTCCACCCCCCTCTGTCCCCAACTGCCCCATATCCAGAACTTTGAGCAGGAGATGGCCCGCCAGGCAGAAGGGGCCCAGTGGCAGCGCTGGAGCTTTGAGCGTGTGGCTCTGATCCTGGCTCAGCGTTTCCCCGGCCACTACATCTGGGTTGTGCAGGCTGCTTGCATGTACCTGCACAAGTTCAGCAGTTACTGCAACTTCGTGGAGAGCAACATGTTTGGCACCCCGGAACACTCCCCTCACTATGGCGCCGTCCGCCACTTGAGGGCACTGCTGAGGCATGGCCTACTGCGGGCCGCACTCCTGTCCCCGACCTGTGCCTTCCCACCCCCGGGCTTCTCCCTGATCCTGGTGGGCTTCAGCAAGGGATGTGTGGTTCTCAACCAAATCGTGCATGAGCTGGAAGTGGCCGGGTCCGACCCGGAACTGGCCTCCTTCCTGCAGCGGGTCTCAGAGCTCTACTGGCTGGATGGGGGGCACCCCGGCGGCAGTGGAACCTGGGTGACAGAGCGGCGGGCACTGGAAGTGCTGGCGGCCAGCGGGGCGCTGCTGCATGCCCACGTCACGCCCTACGAGGTGCAGGACCCCATGCGTGCTTGGGTGGGCCACGAGCACCGGCAGTTTGTGGAGACTCTGAAGGAGCTGGCGGCCCCCATCACCAGCACGCTGCACTTCCGTGACGAGCCCCCCTCCATCGACAACCACTTCCGGGTCATCGAGGAGTTCTGAGGGTCACCGATAATGGGATATCCAGGCGCCAGCGCACAGGGGTTTCTGTGGCGTGTGCTTGTGATGTCTTTAAGCATGCTGAGGATTGTGGATGATACACCGGACAGGCTCCAATCTCCCGGCAGGACCTGAGGGGGGCTCCTGGTTTATGGGACGTGCTTTGGGAGGGTGGCCGTGCCCCACGTCCGTTGGGTCGCAGCTCCAGGGTGCATTTGGGGCAGAGTGACCCAAATCTGTGCACCGAGCTGCAGGAAGTGCAGACCCTGTTTTGCGTTCCGCTCCAGTTCTGTTCCCGCTGAGGAGAACACGTCCTTTTGCTGTTTGTAAGGGCTGTAGTCGCTAGCTGGTATCCCTCAGAAAGCCTCTGTCCTTTGGGCAAGCCCACGATTCCCTGCCAAACAGAAGTGTGCATTCCCGCTTTTTCTGTAATCCGATGGGAAGATATTTCTCATATTAAACTGGACTGTAGGAAACTTCTGTCAGTGTCTGTGATTTCTGTTTATGCTCGGGCAGGGCTGATGGCAGGGGGTGGGAGGGGAGAGGTGGACAGCAGCGGGGGGTGTGCTGGTGAATTCGGAGACCTCGCTCGTGTGCTGCTTATTTTACGAAATGCTGTAAGGTAATTAAGGAGATAAACAGTGTAATTAATGGGCGTGGCCAAAGAGCCAAGTGTATTTATCACCGAACAGAAGCTTATAACAAATGAAGAACGGAATTTTTCTTTTCATCCCTCCTAGAAGGGGCCTCCGTAACGTCTGGCAGGCAGCCTGGTAACTGTGAGCGATGTGCATGCGAGTTTGCATGCGGGTGCCTGAAGATGAGCCCACCCCCGGCCTGAGCGTGACCTGAAAGTCTCAGAGATGATATTTGTCATCCTTTTTTCTTTTTCAGCAATATAGACAGCGTGACTCGATCAAACTGGATGTTTGGAAGTCTTCAAAGAGCCTCTGAATGATCCCCGAGGTCACTGCGCTCCTTTGCATCAGCCTTATAGGACTTTCAATTCTGTTTATTTTTATACAGCACCTCTCACAACAGAGCTGTCCCAAGGTGCTTTACATGGGTGAGTTCTGGACTTTAAAGCCTTAAACCGCAAACCACTGGAGCTCAAGGTGTCCTGCAAGTCGCGTTTCTGGCCCCAGAGCTATAAAGGTATGAGATGATAAACCTACAATTTAAAAACTAAACTTTTTTTTAATGTCATGTAAAAAATGATACGGGAGTAACTGAACTGTAAAAGTTCTTTTACTCAAACAAAATAGGGAAAACAAAGAAAAATGCCAGGCACAGAATTGCACCATATTTTCTAGAAAACAACCAAGAGCCTCTCGAAAAGCACAAATCTGGAAAGTGGTAGCGGTCCGTGTGAAACGGCAGTTTGGATTGGCCTGTGGCATGTGGGCAGGACAGCGAGCTGAGCGCCGAGACGCCCGAAGCGGGCAGGACAGCGAGCTGAGCGCCGAGATGCCTGAAGTGGGCAGGAAGCTTCAGCACTCTGGCGTGTTTAAGTGACGCATGCTGGTCATGCTTCCTCAGAAAGCTGCCCAAATGTCTCATGTTTGGGGATGTTACACGTGACAGACCACACGTAAATTATTCTCTTCACTTTTCTGCAAAATAATGATAGTTCTGTGAAAAATTAATGAACAGATTTGTCATTTTAGAATGGATATCTGTACTTTAATTCCCAATATAATCTGTGAATGGTTGGTTGTGAGTGGGGTGGGGGGGTCCTCTTGGGTTCTGAAAGCTGGTCACCAGCATAGCCACAGAAGTTTCCGGCATGTCAGGTCACCATTACGTGCCTTCTGGCTCATTTTGGCCTGCTGGCACAGCTACAGCCATGAAGCGCTTGGCAGAAACGGCTCCTATTAACGGCCGAGGTTCACAGTTCAGACTGAAAGAAAAAGGCCCCCAGAAAGACACCCCCTCAGTGCGACTAAAATATGCTAAAGGTTATAAGGATATTTAATTTCAGCAATTAACTATTCACTCTTACTGTTGATACTTCAGGTCAAAGCAATATAAAATTATTTTAGTTCAACATATTACATTTTAAGTATCAAATTAAAAAGCAATACTATCAGAGTTTGATATTGCTGATAGTAATAATTTTATTCAATTATTATTTTATTATTATTATTAACAGAACAGGATAAATTAGCTATAGGCCCAACTCAGAAATGTGAAAATCAAATAAATTCTGTGCATGTTGGTACCTGACTGACACTCTGGAACTGATCCGTGGCCTCGGCTTTCCTATCACGTAAAGATTTTACTGCCATCATTTTAGTATCAGAGGCGATGCCCCCCGTTTCCTGTTCTTGGGGGAGTGTTTTCCTGCCCTGTTCCGTCCCTCATTGTGCATCTTCTTCCCATTGATGCTGTGCCCTCCTCTCCGTATCCCGCCGTTTCAGATTCACTCTGCACCCTTTCCACTCCAGCTTTCAGTCCAACTGCTGTGCAGCATCCAGGTAGCTTTTGATCCGGGATGACAGTACTTTGTTTTAAAATGTTTTCTACCAGCATATAATATCTCTGGCTGCTTTTAGCTATGCCTATAAACAACATGATGAAGGAACAGCATTTAATCACCGCTGTCTGATGGCCGTATAAAATGATGGTTCTGAGATACATTTTTAAACATTTACTAATTATTTTGCCAGATGGATTTATTTACCTGCATGACCCTGCATATTGGCCGTCTCTAGCCCGTCTGTGTCTATTCATCATTCATTTGTGTGGCTACATTTAGGAAATTTGTTGTTTAGGAAAGTGTGAGGTCACCTGGGCTACAACCTTATGGGGCAACGTGGCATCCCATAACCCGTCCGGCCACCGTGGCCGGAGGAACACCATAGGGGGAGGGGAGTTGGCACAGATTGGGTTTTGGGTACCTCTCCTGAGGAGCTCTCTCTCCATGTTCCATCTGTTAGTCGAACCGAGTACCCTCAAAAACCTGAATATCACCACAGATGATCATCAGTAGTCAGCAGAAGTCTCAACATCGTTACAACTTTAATTAGAACAACAATATGTACAAATAGCACAATAGTCAAATAATTCATATTCAAAAATGTAAAAACCTTCTAAACACCATTCAATTAATGCTTTTACCCGAGACAGAGGCGTGCAAGACTGGCTGAAAACCACTGTCGGAATTTACCGGCCACGTCCCCTCAAGCTTGTGTGCGACCGGGGGCCCGGTTCTGCTCCGTGACACCATGGAGCCACCTGCTACAGCAGAGAGAGGCCAGAGAGACTCCCTGCACACAGTGCCCTTTCTCCACCCCTTACAAATCTGTGTTGGGGAGGCTACACCCTGCTTGCTGCTTGGCTAGCCGGTATTCATGGATGCTGACTATCATTAGCACTGATGTGGACAGACTGGCTAGCAGCTGGACCGTTACAGCAGCACAGCGCAGTCAGGGTGCTGGGGTTACATTGTTAAAAAGGGCTCCTCTGGGCCAGGTGCGCGGCCACGCGGCCACAGACACCACGGTTTACCGAGGGGCGAGCGAAGTTTGGCGTGCGACACCGAGCTGCGTTTCACAGGACGTGCCAAACAATGACCAAAGCAGCCGACACTGTTTAAAATACAGTTATACGCACATTAAAGTCACCGTTTCACAACATCAGCATGTCGCGTATGTCCATACGGAACAAGGACGCGGTACAGGCCTACAGTCATTTACTAGATGTGAAGCCCCATCCTCTGGGAAGGAGGTGGGGGAGCTGAACACGGTCATGTGGCGCCCCCTGGCTGCCAGCCATGGGAACAGGCCCACAAAGGCCTCTGGGTAATAATGCTAAAGACAGCTGGTGTGGGAATTACAGCAGGAGTGTGGCGTGGCAATACAGGAATTAAAAAAAGACCACTTCACACCACTGAAAAGCATGTTTTTCTATCTGTTACATATTTTCTCAAGCTCATCCTACACAGATTTGTTACTGATCTTAAATTTACATATACCTGAAATGTGGTCTGAACACAGATACTTTCATTAGCTTACACACACACACACGTGCGCACAGGTACATTCACAGTGCAGGTGACACCGGTGTGTCACTGAAGTGTGAGGGACCAGCAGGTGGGAGATTCTCTGCAAGTGGTGGGTGGGGGCACTATGGCTGATCTGGGCGAATCTCCAGACTTGAGACTCTCTCCAAGACAAGTGGATATCCTCATGGCCATGTGCTCACTTACTCAGGATGAAGTCAGGGGTGCCCTCTGCTGGAGAAAGGCTGCCATATAAACCACCAAGCTAGAGGGGTCCCCAGCAATCACACCAGACCAGTAGATAAGAGGGGGGCGTCTCTGCAGGAAGGCACTGGTGTGTACTTTATCACAGTGGAGGTCGGCTAGGCCTCGAAGGGAAGGGAGCGTGCCTGGACGCCACCGGCCCAGTAGCGGGTCCAGACGTGCGGGTGTGCTAAATGTTCAGACGTCATACACACAACTCACACTGACAACAGCGTTAGCCTGCAAAGTCATACATCTCTCTGTGGGGACGGAGGGTGAGACACGAATAACGAAAACGGCACTCGGTATCAGCTGGGTACTTCATATCGGCCCCTAGTGGCTGAAGGTGGGAGGACACGAGGAGGGATCATGGCTCCAAACAGGCCTGTTTGCCTCCTGTATCTTATGTCTTATGTAAAACACACACACATGCGCACACTGGGGATGGTACTCTCCAGTGTCAGCAGAGAACCCTCATGGCACTGTAGGGCCCAAGCAAAGGGATCCAAAGGCTGGCAGCAAAAAAAAAGAGTGGAGACCCAGGACTGATGGGGGGGGGGTTGGTAAAGGAAAAAAAAAGCAGGCCAGCTGGAGGACTTCACTTCACTGACGGTCAAATAAGACCCAAAGGCTTGGATTACCTCCAAATAAAGAAAAAAGGTACTTCACATAATAACAGTCAAAACCCATCATGTCTTATCATAAGACGATGATGGAAATTAAGGTCACTGTCACCACACCTGAACCGAGGAACGGAGGACAAAACCCTTCTCAGGAGACACGCAGGACTGTGGGGTGGGAGAAGGCCGTCCCCTGGGAGGATGATGGGGTGGGAGAAGGCCGTCCCCCGGGTGGACGCGGCACTCAGACGCGGCCGCAGAGGAGCAGCAGGGCCTGGGCTGCACACAGCAGGGGAGTCAGGCGATACAGGTGTAGCAGGGTGAAGGTCGTCATGGCGACACAGAGGGGCGGCAGAAGCGGAGGGACCAGGACCAGGAGCTTACTGAAAGGCAGACAGACAGAGGAACAGTGGGTAAAGGGGAGGCGGTCCCCAGGCCCAGCCCTCACCCAAGGGCATCTCCACACGCATCATTCGCTTTATTTAGGAGATCCTTTTACCCAAAGCAGGGGTATTGGGGTATACCCCGGCAGATACAGAATCATTCAGATTCAAAACCTACTGTTAGCCCCCCTTTGCTCCTCAAAATGTACTGAAGGGGGACACCTCCCCCACTTAGCAAATTCTATCCACTATGGAACCCATATTTCTTCAAACTGGGGGCCCAGAATTTCTAGCTATGCCACCAGTCCAGAGCGACATACAAGTGAGACTAACGGCACGTTACAAACGTAGGTGCTGTCAGGGAGGTGACTAGGCGGACGGCCAGGTACCCGTGTAAGCAGTACGGGAGCAGGAGCCACGCAGCAGCTTCTAACAACGCAAGAGCAAAGCAGCAAGAGTTATAGAGCTAAACGGTGTCCCGCCGAGTCATAATGGCACAGCTGTCAGTGTCGGCACTCAGTAAACCTCATGCCAGAATTTATTGTTTATGATGTGAGTCTGACCATATATTATTACTGTCGTTATAAGAGAGACCATAAAATGAGCACATTGTCTTAGGCAGGGGGGGGGATCTGGCTCTGAGTGGGGGTAGGGCTGACCCGTTTCCACCGACGCAGTGCCAGACTTCTACCCAATCCGGAACTGGTTCCGTACATTGCTGCCACAAAAAACTTGCCCTGGGCCAGAAAAAAACGAATCCAATACTGCACCACAAAAAAAGCTGGTCTTAGAATTCGGAACCATAACATCAGCTCAAGTGGGACAGGCTATGGTGTCCAAATCTTCCGCATATCGGGAAAATTCAATCTATAACCGGTATTGTTTTGTCTAATATCGTCCACAGACTGGGGAGAAACACGGCCTTTAAGGAGACAAAAGTGGGTACAGGGAATTGAGACGCTGCACTGAAAACTATGAGACTATGAGTCGTCTCTTAAAAGGCTAATTGTTTTCGGTTCAGCAGCTTATAAAAAACGCCAAATCCGAAACAAATGGGAGTGAATCCAGAAAAAATGGAATTCATATGGAGCTACACTTTACTCTCACATAATGAGTCCGTTCCATTCCTTTTTGGAACCGGTGGAAACGCAGGCCGGATCTCAAAAGGCACCAAGCGAGGACCGGCCCAGCACCAGCACCACAACAACACTACAACGTGTTGTTGGAAACGAGGTATGAGATGACTCTTGCAAACTCGGCCCAGCAGGCAAACGGGACGGTGGCGGGGGGGGGGGGGGGGGGCGGGGGGCCGCGCGGGGGGGGGGGGGGGGGGCCGCGACACCACCCAGGGCCGGGGGGGGGGGGGGGGCTTGTAATGCAGCTGGCTCCTGGACCGCACACCTGCGAGTAAGC